>JBBJLR010000040.1:6520457-6536828 GCA_037577145.1 Brachypetersius gabonensis | reverse complement strand
ATATTCAGGCTGTCAGTAGATTAAGCTATTAACTTGTGATTAATCTCATGTTCGCTGTAGTTAACTCGCGATTAATTGCACCTTTCAGTCTGTCCTCAACATACTGTTTTTAATACTCTTAGTAGACAAATATGTTTGCTTTGTGCAGATTAATGTTTATTGATGACAGTCAATACTGTCAACAACATAATAACAACATCAAAAAATAATCTTACACATATACATTATATACATACATACACATATATACATATACATTAACGCTGGGCAATCATATTAATTGCGATTAATCACATGACTTTTCTGCGATTAATCGCATTGTTATATGCGGAATTAAATAATTAATTCAAAACTACTGTATTGCGTACCTTTAAAGTATTGCTATATGAACAAAAGTGGGGATAACATTTTAAACAAACACTTTAATCAAACAAGGGGCTTTTTAACAGCAGTGTTTTTAACACAGTTACAGGTCAAATATTTCTGTAAATCTCAACTTAAACATTAATGTAATCAAATCAAATATAAAACCAAAGCTGTTCACCACTGCAGGGCGTTCAGGTTTTATCTGCTTTATAATAGAAAAACCAGAGCATGGGGGGGGACTATTATAGCAGCTGCAAAGAGTCCATATGAAAGTCTGTGTATCTGAATGCAGTGTTATTAAAGTCACGTTTGGTGTAATAGTCAGGAGTCTTATTTGGACAAAAGTAATGGGAGCGCTGTACGTGTCGGCTGGTTTTCATAGGGGTCAGACGTCCCTTTACTTTTTCCATATTAAACAGCTCAATGCTCGCATTAGTTCTGTGAACTTTCAAAATGAAAGGATTTTTAAAAAACCTGCGTTAACGTGTGATAAAATAAATGTCGGCGTTCAGTAAATAATGTGTTCTATTGTATATTAAATTTAATTATTAGTGAATTGATCTGCTTATACCAAAGAAAACGTCAGCACATACCAAAGAAAATGCGCTGCATGAATTCCAGTCCAGTCTGTACTGGGGTAACATCAGTATTCACATTCTAGCACTGCTGAGTTCAGTGTAAACTGTACAGTGCGAATACGGGTTTATCTTTACACTTTCTTTCAGGGAAATGTATTAAGCTATTTAAATTAAATTAAAGTATTTTGGGAGCATATCTGGAGCCATATTTAGGGTTTACACTATAAAATACCACATCATAAATTTGCAGTTTTTCAGTATTCATGGGTGCTCTTGGAACGTAGCCCTCGCAAATTTCGGGGGTCAGCTGTGTGTGTGTGAACATACATAAATAATTAAAAAAAATATATATATATACACACAAAAAATAAAATATCAAAATATATGATCTTCAGTCAAGTTGCCTTGGGCTCCAAGGTGTCGCTCATCTCTATATGTCCTACGTCTCGTGGCCATGACACATCATTTCACATTTCTCCCCGTTTCCATCTTAAAGAGGCTGTTTACTGTGAAGTCCTCTGCGAAAGCTGTCGACAGGCTCTGATTAATAGCGTCCCGTTGGGCCATGAGGTCAGCTTTTTGGAGACCTGCTAGAGATGGGGCACATCCAGAAGGGTTTGGACCGAGCCAGTGTGTATGTCATTCGGAAAGAGTCCTTTCCATTGTTAGCATGTGAAAGCTGACCCAAATATGGTGCATTAGAAGAGCACAAATGACATTCAGATGGTTCCTAGGCTTTCTTCGCAGCTATGCACTGGCGAATGACAAGTTCAACAAAAACATGTTGAGTTTTTCACCCAGGCCTATTGTGTTCCCACATTAACTGCAAGCTGGGCTCTTTGAGCTTGTCCATAGCTGTGTCTGGACTCGGCAGGCCTGCGATGGCTCTGTCAGCGGGCTTGGCCTACCCTGCACACTGTTCTTTTTACCCCCCCTTTTCCCTCTCAGTGGCTTGGCTTCCACTCACGGTAAAGCAAGCGATTGATGGGGTGACGGAGAAGTTAAACAATTAAAGATGGCCTTCTGGGCCAAATGTTTTGTGCCGTCAGTTTCCAGCTGAGAAGAGGCTTTTGTGCTCGCAGTCATTGTTTGGAATGAAAACGAAAAATCCCATCAAAGCACAGTGACTCAAAGTTGTCTTTCCGTAAGTCTTTTTATCTTTTTTGAAAGCTACTGGGCATAACAGTCACAAGAAAACATGAAACAGACTAGGAGTCCATAAATAAAATGGCTACTGGAGTGTCCTAAACCAAATCACAGCCCGCCAGAGTGAGGCAGTGAGGCTACAGAGCCTGTCAGGTTCGGATTTGTCGGCATGGACACAGGTATTTTTTTTGTTTTGTTTGGGGCCTCTTGTCCACCCACAAAAATCATTTTCAGCCACTGAAAGTTACCTTTTGGAAAACTCCCTTTGTTTTCATGAAGCGATTTTGTGCAATCATGGGCGAAGTTAAAATAGCAAGCTTGCTAAAAATGACCTTTTACAGGTTTACACATAAATGTACTGTTATTCTCCGGCTATACAGACTGCCCTAAAGAGGTCCCTGCAACATTCCTGAAACTCGGTCGGCGTAGGAAATGAAGCTTCCTATCTGATCTGCTTTAGTAAGACCAGTAGCCCATGCCTTTGGTAAATACAGCTCTGGAAAAAAAATGAGAGACGACTGCAATAATGTTCCGTTTCTCAGGTTTTATCTGAACGGAACAGCTTTGTTTTTCAGAACTGCTGACAATATTTCTCCTAATTTCCAAATAAATATTGTTGTTCTTTAAAGCAGCAGCCTCCAAAACAATATTTTCCTGGACCAGTATAAATACAACTAAGAACAGAATGGCAATATTGACCTTTGAGGAACTTCTAGTAGTGTTTCACCATCCGACTGGTCTCAGTGTGAGAGGAGAGAGTCGATTACAGCAGTGTTTTATACTTTTCCTCATTAAATAAGATGGCATTCAGCTGATCACGGATCAGTCCCTCATAAAGCAGAAGCAGGTGTTTGTGGAGGAGTTTAACAGACACTGGACGTTCCACACATTAAAAATGAATTCCAGTGCTCTCATATTTTTTCTTCCAGAGCTGTAGATTGATAGAGCTGACTAGGATGTGGATAGACTTGCTTAGCAGATCAGTCAAAGTAAAGGAAAGGGAACGGATTAGCATGTTTTGGACTATAGTTGTGTGGACGGGATTTTTTACGAACAAAGCATTAAGCACCCAGTTTTAAAAAATTCTCATGTACATGTGGACAAGGAGAGAAAGGAATTGCAACAAACTTCAAAATGGAGGGAGCTGTTTATCAAATGATCACGGAGGCACCGACCGATCCCTGTCCCACACAGGGAGCTAGACAGTAGAGGTGAAGTATCACAAATTAGAAGCAGCTTTAGAGAGGCAGAAGTTTGTGTTTAACCTTGCTGGACTTTTGGAAGGCACTTCCGAGTCTGGGAAGGAGAGTTTTGGCAAAGGAACAGAGAGCCTGGTGGGTCTGCGCATCTCCGAGTGCTGGTTCTCCACACTAATCTATTTTAAACCATCTGTGAAATTAGCAAGATTCCTTAAGTCCTTCACCTCCAAGGATTAAAAATGGCTCTGGGCCGGAGCCATCTTTACATATGTATGCATGTCTGCTATCCAGTGGCTGCAACCTGTCCAAAGTTGTAGCGTTGCTCCGCTGAGAATGTACTAACATTTACTCCATCTTTCAACTGCAGGCCTACAAAGCACTGCTACCATTTATTAGTTGTTTTTTTTGTTGTTTTCTCAAAGCCGTTTGTGGTGAAATCTGTTTGCAGTACAGTGTATAAATGTGAGCATCATTCATTCGGCGCATAACTGCACACTTCACGGATGAGCAGCAAATGAAGACGGACAGCCTTGCTTGCATTTCAACTCATTTAAATAAAAAAGAAATGAGCGTTTCGGCTGAACGTGGTAGAGGAGTGCGGATTTACCAGAGTTACCTGCAACGCCTGTGCCCTTAAATGGCCAGGGAGCTCAGTGCTTCAGCAGGGCGGAGGCTCAGCCAGAGACTGTACAATAAAGTCATGAGTCAAGTCTAATGAGAAAATCAGATAAATAGCAGCTGGGCTCGGGGAGCCGGCACTCCCTGACTGATTCACTGGACTCACTGGCAATAGCGCTGAGGAGACAGCGCCTCTAAAACAGTAAAATATTGTTCCAGACAACACCCCCCCGCCCTCCTCCTCCTTCCCCCCAATGTTTAGTCATCAGCGCCATGAACTAACAGGACTGTCGCCTCTGTACAGCAACGCAGAATTAATTATTATTTGCTGCCCAAACACCTACATCTTTGTACTAACACTGTGACAGATCATCCAAACAAGCCACTTAGAGGCTGCGAAATCGCTCTTCATACTTCTGGAGACCCCCATCCCTCCCCAGCCACCTACAATCCCCCATCCAGAGAGCTCTGCACCATTGAAGGGGATTAAAAAGCAGGTCTGGGGGAAACGAGAGTTATCGTCTCTTATATGAGATTAAAATGTCACCAGGCCAGCCTGCCCGTCTACGTGTGCGCACACGCAAAACACAAGGGCACACACACAATGCCAAGTCTCCTCTCGGGGGCCAAAGATTTGTAATGCAAGCTTTGTGAATTACAATAAGATTTATTGTGCAGCAGTATATGTCTAATTTTCCTTCTACCGTGGAGCGCTTCAGCTGCAGAGAGCTGACACAGGCGTCTATTATACACCACCACAGTTAAAATGTGGTTTTTACGCATACTCTTGGGGAAAGGAGCTTACAGCACATTCTGGCGTAGGACAAAAAATGATTGATGACGACAACAAAAGGCACATAAATGGTTTTCCAAAATGTTTTGAAATAAGTTCTATTCCAGAGACCTTTTTTTCCCTCTCGCACTGGCTAAAAGAAGTTAAACACATGAAGAAAAGCCTGCTTCCTTTTTGGATTGTTACCGATATTTTTCCTTCTTTTTTTTTTGGCCGAACAGGTATTACTAAACAGTACAGAACTAGAAGAAATGAATTTACTGCGAACGCTGTATTTTTGCTCAACTTTGCAACTTAATGCATTTTCCTGTTCGAAAAAAAAAAAAGGTTTGTGTTTTTCTAACGATCCTAACTCATGTCTATCCTGAGTCATTTTTTCATAGACCACGTTTTTTTAAGAATGCGGAGAGGAGGCCGAGAGCAAAACGTTGAGCTCGAAATGGCCGTGGTCCAAAAGATGAAAAACACACGCCATCTAAAGGCTCGCTCTCCACCAGGACTTTCCTCGGCTCCTGGCGCACGCAACAGTTAGACTGCGGGAGCACACGCGTTAAGAACTGCCCTCTGAACACGTACCTGCTGTAGATCAGGAGATCTGCTCAAACTGTCTTTGGTGGCATCTTCTGATCTGGAGTCTGCCCTCAAATGCAGCCAAAAAGTTATTCAGGTTATTTAGTGGCACAACAGAGGAAGAAAGGACAGAAGAGGTCAAGCTAAATTTCAGGAAGTTTTAGAAGATCACTTTATTTTTAAAGCAGCATCTCTCTGAGTGTGAACCCGTTCCAGTCCAGTGTCTGTTAAATTCCTCCACAAACACCTCTTTCTGCTTCATGAGAGACTGATCAGTGATCAGTGCACACACTCTTCTTCTCCATACCCTTGTTTGGCAAAAGGTTCCAGGCCTCCACTGCCAGAACAGAAAACAGTTTCTCCCCTCAGGCCATCAGACTGTACACATACACTGAAAAGTTGTCAATAAAAAGAAGAAGAAGAAGCCGCTGCAGCATGTAGCATGACTGCTCCGTGTCTTGTCCTCGCATTTTAGTGTTTTAAACTTTACCCCCAATTTTCTACATCTATCTCAATTTATTTAGTATTAGTAAGCTGAGCCCTGTCTAAACATGTGGGTAGACGGAGTTATTTCAACCTTTCTTTTGTGTACGAGTCTTTGCAAGCTGCTAATGCTAACCGCTAATGCTAATGATTTTTTTTTAAGCAATAAAATTTTTTCTGATTCTGATTAATCATTTACATTTACATTTTCTTTAAGGGTAATGCATTAAACTGAGTTTCAAAATAAAGTGATCTGGGAGCAGATTGGGGGCATATTTAGGGTTTACACTATAAAAATAGGCATTTATTTTTAAATCAAAACATTACAACATGGTTTTTCACTATATACGGGGGTTCTTGGAACATAACCCCTGTGAAAACGGGGGATTACTGTGAACCAAAGCGCCTGCAGAATAGAGTCCTGGCCAAGTGAAAGGGTGACATGGGAATTCAGGGTGTGGGAATACCTAATTTTAAGAAACCCTAAAGAATTTCTGATAAGTGATCATAAAGTGTGGAGGTGACCTGGGCCTCCCACAGATGAAACAAATATCAGCGCAGCCCCAGAATGGCCCGCTTACACACAGCACCACGAAAGCTAAGATGGCAAAAATAAATTATTAAAATAAATGGAATTAACATAAATTAAAAAAAAAAAAGGTAAATAATTGCACTCACTCACCCACTTAATCCTCACTAGGGGCTCGACCCAGGTTAAATAATTTATTTACATAATTTCAAAAACATTTAATCACGATTAATCGCATGGTTTTCTGCCTGTTATACTCAAAATTAAAGAATTAATTCTAAAGTAGTTTTTTTGTGCTGTTCATGTATGACAGAATGATCCTTTCACACTTTAAATGATTTAAAATAACATGCAATTAATCAGACTAGGCCACATTCTTTCATTGCTTCATGTTTCAGTTGTGATGTTTTCAGCAGATTGTGCTACAATAGCGCTTCCGTTTGATCACAGGAGCTGGGTTGGGCCTTCGTTCTCCACATGCATCTATGAGCCTTGGGTTGCCATGACTGGTTTGCCAGTTATCCTTCCTTGGACCACTTTTGATAGGTACCAACCACTGCATATTGGGAACTCCCCACAAACGGAGAGGCTCTAACCCAGTCATCGAGACATCACGATCTGGCC
The DNA here is from genome assembly GCA_037577145.1 of Brachypetersius gabonensis. Taxonomy (NCBI): domain Eukaryota; kingdom Metazoa; phylum Chordata; class Actinopteri; order Characiformes; family Alestidae; genus Brachypetersius; species Brachypetersius gabonensis. Next base: position 6,529,922 of record JBBJLR010000040.1, on the reverse strand, counting down.
ATTGTCTCTCAGATCCTTACGTTCGCCCATTTTTTTCTGCTTCCAACTCATCAACTTCAAGAACGGACTGTTAATTTGCCGCCTAATACATCCCACCCCTTCCTTGACAGGTGCCACTGTAACACTGTAACAAGATGCCTGCTGTCTTGAACCGTGTGTATGATTTCTGAACTAATTGCAGAACAATTGCCAGTCTAATACACTACTACTAATAAACAGGCACCATTTATATGATCGGTCTTAAATGTCTTGTACACAGAAAGAGATATTTTTTTGTCTTTATATGAAAAATCACTAGTTTCCAATTTAAGCCTGGAATGCTCTGAAAACATTTTGATAAAAAAAAGTTACACATTTTTACTCTTGCACTGTAGGTGCTTCATCATATTTTTTTTCTGTTTTATTAAGTTGCTCGGTATGTTCATGTCAGTGCTGTAATAGGTGCCACAGAGGAAATACAGAATCATACACATTAACTTAAGCTGTTTCATTTTCAGATAGGTCCAAAAATTGCAGTTCATGTCCATGCATGTTAGAGGCATGTTGCCTTTACCATGAGGGCAGTGTTAAGGTAGGTTAAGGGACAGGAAGTGATAGATGGAGTCATGGTTGAAACACAAGAGACGCTGGGAATTTCTGTATCAGGCAAAAAAACATTACATTAATTTATTAAATGACAATTGAAGGTTGCTACCACAGACCTACACATACAATAAGAATGCACATCTGTACCTTACGGACTACCTTAAGATTTCTATAGCAGTAATGCTATAGAATGAAGTAATTCTACATTACATGTTTATTCATCTAAAGAAACGTTCTGTGTGTATAGAAAGCATTTTTTTTCCAGCCGCATAGATCATCTGCAAGAGTTAAACTGACAATGCTGGTAGTAATTTAGTTTTTACATTCAACGTGGAACAGGATATTGGATAAATAATCAAGACTAAACCCATAAAAATAACACACAAGAATACCAGCTTTACAGTGACGAGGATCAGGGCTTCAGACCATATGCTTCAGTGCTCTCCTGAAAACAGCAGCAGTTCTAATGAAGTCTCTGTACTGTGTGATTATTCCATGTGGGAATTTTCAAGATGAGAAACTGAAATAATTAATTCACCATTGCAGGCGGCACCACAGTAGAGCTGTGTTGCAGACTGATGTTCAGCTTGAATGCTAGTTTGCTTCGGCTAATGTTAGCTAAATAAGTAAACTGTTGTGACACTTTAAACTGTGTCTGTTCCAGTTAAACCATATAAATATGTCAACTGAAGTAATAAACTTTCAAAGTAATGTGAGCTAGCTGGCTGCATGTGAGGTGCTGCTGTTCACTTGTTAGCTACTTAGCTAACATTAAGTAAACCACAATTAGTTCCGACCTCACAATGTAATCTTCAGAGAGATATTCAATGAGTGCTTGGTAGAGATGAACAGCACTACACTATCCTTCCATTCTTCAGATGGATAACTGGAGTCGGGAATAACTGGAATCTTTATCCTTTATCTTTATCCATTTATTCGAATGATTACTGATCAAAGCTGTAACCAGAGATTACAGTGAGGTGAAAGTGACATCCTCAGAACTGGTTAGCAGTCTTGGGAAGTGAACCCACCACTGCCTGATTGCAGGGCGAATGCCCTAACCTCTAGGCCACCAGCTGCCCCGGTCACAAGTACGGCTGGGTGATCTATTGATAAAATATCATGGGTTTGGTAGAGGATGACTGGTTAACTGGTCCCCACATTGGTCTGTTGTAATTAGCAAGATACAGAGTCAGTTTACTAACTATTACATGTTTTCTGGAGGAGCTGAGGAATAGTCAGACCTGACTATTTTAACCATAGATAGCTACAATGGTGGTAATGGTGGTGGTAATGGTGGTGGTGGTGGTGGCAGCTTAGTGGGTAGGATACTTGCCTCTGGACCAAGAGGTCATGGGTTCAACTCCTACCTTCAACACTACCACTGGGTCCCTGAGCAAGACCCGTAGCCCCAAGTTGCTCCAGGAAGACTGCCCCCTGTAGTTAGGGAATGGAAGTAGCTTTGGGTAAAAGCATCTGATAAATGCCGTAAATAAATGTACATAGCTTCATAGCTGTTTCGATGGTCAATAGTCCTGCCAGACTGCATTCTGTACTGCAGTGTGACAGTTTAAGGAAGGCACTGTCCAGAATTGTGTTTTAAGGACATCACCAAGGAGGCTGCATGGCGTAGGACGAGGTGAAGTAATTGATACTTTTTTTATGATGTTTATGTTTAGAAGTGCTTGGTTAAGCACTGAATTTTTTGTGTCAGTCTACTGAACAACCATTGCTAAGTAACAACTCACCATTAGCGATTTTCTACTTCGGCATGTACTAACAGAAAGCAAATACTTGTTTCCAATTCTGAAGAAGAATGTAACAGTCCTACATCAAATTCTTGACCTGCCATTCCCACTAACTAAACTTTTCAGTGGGCCTCTATGAAAACTGAAAAATGGACTTAACCTTAAATAAAAGAGAGTTAGTCAGAAATGAAAAGAATAAAAATCAACAACAACAATAGGAAAAAACAGGAAAATATTTTTAAACGTTGCGCTGAAGTTGATATGGCCATGTTTCATGACTGTATCCATAATGCAAAATGCCCTACTTTTTGATGTAAGGAATTATCAATACTAAAGAATATTTAATACAAAATTCACAACTTCTTTGCTTTAATTTTAATTTAGTCTTAATTTTGTGTTCTGTTGCTCTTAAAATTAAGTACAGCTAACGATTGTTGAAGCACAGAGCACTTGTTTGTATAGTTGTGTAGTTTTCTGTTTATGCCATTTTATAAACTATAGAGTGTAAAGTAACTTGATTGTATGTTAAATTATAGTTAGTATATATGTTTAATTATTACTGTGTTTTATTTACACTGATAACTCTCACGGCGGACTCTCTGCATCCAACAAGTGTGTTTTCAGTCAACTTCACGCCAAACCTGAAACGTGTATCCACACAGCTAGTAAATAACAATGTCCACCAGACCCTGCTTCAGATAAGACAGAAACAAGAAACCTACCTCACGAATGGATCACTGCTGAAGCTCAATGACCTCGGCTGGCTACAGGGACCAGGCCCAGAGGATGCGATATTGCCTGATGCGGTGGGGGAGAGGACATCGGAAGTGTTGATAGGAAGCGGAAGTGAAGCAAGAGAGTGGGGATCCATGCTAGTCGGCCTGTTAGCTCCCAGTACAATAAACTAAACTACACCTGATTCCAGTGAACTACCCTGGATGAGTTCAAAGACTACTGTGTCTTTGTTTATGTGTAGAAATGGCTCAGGAGCAGCATTCCAGAAATGGCTATTTAGATTAGCAACATTCTAATATACCGCTGTGACCATAATGTTGGACTGAGTGGTGGACTGTGTGTTTACATCAACACTGATTGATGGGTGGACGCTGTGCTGGTCTCTAGTTACTGTTCACTGCTGCTGGACTTTGTGACTGGTATATGTGGACCATGGTTTTACTGTAGCGGTAATGCAAACGATTTGCTGGTGAAACTTTATGGAGTCATCAGTGAGCTCTGAAACTGTTTATTGTTGCCAGAGATTTCACTCATGCAAATCTTAAGTCAGTTCTTCCTAAATTCCATCAGTAAGTGGACTTTCCAGTGAGGGGGCAAACATGCTGGACTGTGTTTACACAAATCGTGCTGAGCCTATCGTGCTGAGCCCTGCGCTCACCTCGACCAACGAATCATGTGACTGATCCAAATGTGCAGACCAAGAACCTCAGGCCCCAACTAGAAGCGATGGATGACTTTGGTGGTGCTAGGGTTGCCAGCCATCCCAAATTGTCTGGGACATCCCAAATTTTGATTTTGATTTGCTCCAGTCCTGTATTCCAATCATAGCCAATCACAGCCTAATCGGCCAATAATAGATTACTGTAAGCACGGCAACACTCGTGTTAACCTTGACCCAGTTGTTGGTGAGTGTGTGTGCACTGGCTACTAGTGGTGTGTGGTAACAACATTGTAGACTGCGTTTTAGATTTATAGTATGAAACCTTGCAATTTCCATTATTGTTGGTCAGCTGCTTTGCACATGCACCTGCAAGAAAGTGTCCCTGATTTGGGGTTGAGAATGTTGGTGGTGCGTGCTCTGCTGACAAGACGTGACCGCCTACAGAGGTGACAAGGCTTCCCTGAGAACACTTAGATGCTTAGAAAATCCACAATCACTTCCAGGACACTGGAGACGTACTGGACATGTGCATCCAGGCCATCACCAACCACCTGCCTATGAGGTCGAGACCTCCCTTCCAGAGGTGCTGATTCACATCTATGTTTGGTTTGAAACACAAAATGACACGGCAGTGAGGGAGACCAACCTGCCCCCCAATGACCAGGTGCTCTGTCTGACTATGGCTAATGGAAACAACATTCTTGTTTGTGTGCTACCGACCAATTGCCAGACGTCTTCAATATCTCTTAAAGCACCACCATCGTTCCAGCGTGGTTCAAAATCACTACTACCATCCCTGTGCAAAAAAATCATCAGTGCCTTGCCTCAGTGACCCTGTTGCACTCATACTAATCATCATGAAGTGCTTTGAGAGACTCATCCAGAGGCAACAGCTGCAACCCTCACTAAGTCCCCTGTAGTTTGCATATTGTCCCAACCGCTCTACAGATGATGCCTCACCACCACCCTTCGCCTGGTCCTCACCCACCTGGAAAAAAAGGAAACATACGTGGAAGGTATTTTCTGCCTAAAGAGAGAGTGCACTGACCCCCTGTCTTTAGAGGGCTATAGAGAGACTTCTCTGCAGCTGCATCACAGTCTGGTGTGGGAATTGTTTTGTTCCAGAACACAAGATCCTACGGAGGATAATGAGGATCACTGAGAAGACATTGGAGTCTCTCTCTCCTGCATAGCCAACAGCATTGTAGATGAACCCCCTAAAACACCCTCATCTCCCTCCTCCCACCTGGCAAAAGGTTCTGTAGCATACGGGCCTCCACTGCTTCTATTTGCACAATTATGATTTATTCCTGTCTACCTCCATTCTGCATTTTTGCACACCTATAACATCTCTGCTTGCAAGAGTACAGTATCTGTCAGAGCATTCATTCGTTAACTGCACTAACGTTGTACCTGTAATATTTACATTACATTACTCCTTTCTTACTGTGGACTTTTATGTGAGTTTATTGATTGGTGACACAACACAACGGCATCAGTCCTTAATGCATAACTGACAACATTGGGGTTTGAAAAAAGGACCTTCCAGGCGTTTCGCCTGTCGATGGAATGGAATGAATCTTATTTATCGACATGTTTGATTTTCTTTGTTTTGTCTTGCATTTGTTGACAGGAAACAGGAAAAATAGGAAAACTGGGGAAAACCTTTAAATGGAAAAACAGGAATAAAAGCTATAATATGGGAGGAACCTGAAAATATCCATTCAGGTGCCTTTTACACTTATTGTTACATATTGTGTGTGTTTACATTAACAACATGTTTTCACAAGAGCTAGTTTAAAATCTTAGAACGTATTGTGTTTACAAATACAGATGACAATGAATGTGTATTTAATATACTGTTTACTACATATACATCTTTTGGAAATGAAAAACAATAAAATGTTTACAGGTTTTCTGTAAGAAAATGAAATTTAAAAAAAAGCATTTAGCTGATCATGGGTATTTTTTCCTCATGAAAATAATGAATGCACTTCCAGCCTAATATTTTTAATATAATTAATTTTTTTTTTCTGATCATGTTTCCCCACTAAATGTTACAAGAATATCTGAATTACTGAGATTTTAATTATACAAACATTGCTAAAAAAAATACAAACATTGCAACTTACAAACTAACAGTTCTGTGGACCAAACTGACATCATAAAACTGACAATCTCACCAATGTAAACCATATAAATCAGCAAGGTTTTCAAGTGTGGTGTTTGAAGGGGTTTGGCACGCACAGGAGTGTTAGTTTGCTAGGACCAATGAAGCATTATTCAGATTTCAACCAGTAATCAGTCCAGTGGTTTTATTTATAGCAGCTATAAACAGACTTTTAAAGTACAATGTATTTGTATGTTGCAGCTTTTTAAAACATTTACATTCCAACTCTAAAAATTACTGGAGGAGCCTTTTAGCCTGTTAGCCAAGATACACTTTTCTTATGCTGGATTTGTTTATTGTATCTCTAAATTAGATTAAAGTCATGCTTTTTTTTACACCTTGCTTTCTACTTGAAACTAGCCTATTGTATTTGATGCTGAAGCTGCCAGTCAAGAGAATGTGACATGAATGTGCAACACAAAGGCCTGCGAGCCAAACAGCAGATGGAAAACAAAGAAAATGAGAAATCTGAAACATTTTGAGAAGGTGAGTAAAACATATTAAATAATTTTATAAATCTATTGGCAAATGTGAAAAAGCAGCTCTGCTGGGTCTTTACTTGCTGTGTTAATATAATTAATTTTCTTTAAAAAAATATGTACAATGTTTATTTGAAAAACAATTTTAAAAAATGAATAACAAGAGCTTAATTATGAGTTAAAATACTTAAAAAGAATTAATAATCACTTTTACCATGACTATGGAAATATAATAATATTTATAATTATAATAATTATAATAATTAGAATTTATGTTACAGTATATTAGCTCGTAATCCCGTAATTCTAAAAAGAAGTTTCACATATCTTTGCAAATTTTTGTGCTGGTATACTTGACATTCTGAAGAATCTGATTTTGCAGACGATTGTCAAACAGTGATTGTTTCAAAACAAAAAAAACTGTGTTTATCCAAACCTTGGGCGAATTTCATAAAATACATGTATTCACATAATTTACTTGAACGTTTTTATTTCTGTGTTCATGGTTTCAAACACAGATATAACTCATATGGCAATGATATATGTTCATATGTATATTTATATATTTATATTTATAAATAGTATAAACATATACGCACAAAAATACTCATACGTTTGTTAACATTTATCTTAGATTTATAAAATACAAATCCATATTACGTATTTATATTGTAGATTGTATGTTATTGTACATTATATTTGCTCAGTATATTGTTCACTGTATCTTTTAATATTGTTGTTGTTTTTATACTGTTGTACTTGAGAGACACCATCTACCGGAATCAAATTCCTTGTATGTGTTCACTCACATACTTGGCCAATAAACGCGTTTCTGATTCTGAAGCAGATAGGAGTCATGGTGAATGCAGACAGAGCTTAAAAATACTGAAGAGTCAGTTCAGATCAGTTCATACTCATCTTTAAAACACTGAACAGAGTGCCCAAATGCATTGGTGCCTCTTAGTCTATGTACATGCATGTGTTCAACCATGGAAGTGCATTCGAACTGTGTAAATCTGGCAGTGGGGAGAGTCTTTAGCTTGTTCTGTAGTTGGTAGATGAACACTCAGGAACACGGTTCTACTTATAGATGCATGAGGGAAGCCTGTGAAACATCTGTTTTCTCTTTTTGACTCCAATAATCACAGAGCAGAGACTTCTACTGCTGTCAGTCAGGTTTTCCTGTGACTGAGGTAAATGGCAGCAGTCAGAAATCTGCACACTTCATTTCAGTTCCTAACTAACAAGAGGTGGAGGCTCACGAGTTGCATGTAATATAATAAAAACACAATAAAACAATTCATTACGGAATTTTAAATCAGGCATAAATAAACTCTCACACGTCTGAGAAAACTGTCTGTAAATACGTTTAAGGAAGGCCAGTGTTTACATTCATTATGTTGTTTGGACTAATACTATATTAGATTGAATCCAGTGCTGGCGATGCATGGCTGGAGTGCACAGAGCTGTGTTCCCCTAACTGTATTCTTCTAGTCTGAAAACATACAAATAACTTTTATATTGTTTATATTTATATTTATTATATATACTGTGTTTTATTACACGCAACAACATACTCACTACAAATAAAAACGATTTGAAACAATTTCCTTGGCTCATTACTGAGAAAAAAAATTTAATTTCACCTCGGATGCAGTTTCTTGTCGGGTGGGATGTTGTTAAAAAGAATCAAATACACACCATTTAAACCAAAATGTCTCTTTAATTTGTAAGTGTCAACAGCAGTACAAAAGATGGAGTGATGGTGAGACGATTTGCTTGTTTTGTGTGTGTGTGTGTGTGTGTGTGTGTGTGTGTGTGTGTGTGTGTGTGTGTGTACTCTATTTTACGGAAAAAGAGGAAACTCTTGAGGTAAATGAGCAATAACAGGCAGGACCTCCCTCTTCTGCCATTGTACATCAATGGGTTGAATATACTGCAGAAATGGTGTTACATTACAATATGCCAAAACGCCTCCTTTGGGGAGAACAACCTAGATAATTGTACAATCCACTAAGGTGCCTAAATACACCAAAATGTGTCACTCATCTGGTATATTTTTACTTATATTAATTAATACTACCATTACAGAGAAGTCTCGTCTCTGAACATACAACTGCAGAATTAATTTACCTTTAGTTTACCTCACGTCAATACTGCACATGGAAACCAAGAAGTTGCTGGTTTACATACTGAAGCCAAGCAAAAAATATTTTTTTAGTACCTTTTTTGTCTTTTTTTTTTTGTAACAATAATATCCTTAGCAAATAGCTGTCCTTTGTACTGTATAAAGAAGAATGTGAACACAAATGTGATGGCAACCTTTTTTTTTTTAAAGTTCAATTAAAAACTTTACACTGGACTGTACAAGATATGATAAACTATTTACATTTTTAGACTTTTTTTTTCTTTTTCAAAGCAGCAACAGACACTATTTTTGTTTGTTTTTTTAATATCTCTAAACGCCCCCCCGAACAATACCTGCCATGGGCCTAGGTACCTGCCGAGAAAACCGGTCTCTATGCCAAAATCAAAAAAAAAAAAGAGAGAAGAAAACAAACAAACAAACAAACAAACAAGATAACAAAACAAACAAAAAAAATCAGGCTGCCAGCGGGATTCAAAATAAGAGCGGCCCTAGCGACAGAGGAGCCACACACAGTGTTGCTTGAAGGACTAGAAAAATCTACAAAGCAAGAGTACCATTGACAACAAGCGTCGAGTCGTCCCTGACAGCAAACTTTTACTCTTCTGAACAGCAGCTAGCATGTCAGTCCAGCATGTCAGTGAATTGTGCTGATTAAATTAACAAAGAAACAATCCCACAATATACATCACAAAAGTCCAATGACAGAAAAAAAAAATTACAGTATAAGTAGAAACACCATACACACTTCAGGGTTCAGTTCTTGTACCTACTTTGCTTGTAAATGGCAGTGATTGTTATGAATGTAACACAAACGTAATACGGGCTGCTGCTGTTGGCAGGAATTCCTAGACAGGAGGTTGTGGGGGGGGGGGGGGGGGAGGGGGGGGGGGGGGGGGGGGGAGGGGGGGGGGGGGGGGGGGGGGGGGGGGGGGGGGGGG
>JBBJLR010000040.1:6503843-6516487 GCA_037577145.1 Brachypetersius gabonensis | reverse complement strand
CTCTCTCTCTCTCTCTCTCTCTCTCTCTCTCTCTCTCTCTCTCTCTCTCTCTCTCTCTCTCTGTCTCTCTCTCTCTCCCTCTGTAATTTGTTCTGTAGGGTTTTTTTCTCCTTCAGTATGCCCTCGCCCAGTAAAAGGATGTTCTTCGTTGGGAGGAGGATCCTCAGTTGGCACTGACTGGCTCCTGAGTCTCGTTCTCGCTACTGTAGTCCGATTTGGGCTCGTCCTCAAAGTCCTCGTACATGTCCATCTCGTCCTCTCCGTTGACCGGGTCGCTGGCCACAATACCGGGCTCCATCTTCATGCCAAAGGTGCTCTGGATAACGGGGATGGCCGGCTCGGGGCTGGCCGAGTTGCTGGAGCAGTCCGAGGTCATGTGGGGCGAGGGTGTGGTGGTTGCCATTGTTATGGCGCCAGGGTAGACCACACCTGCGCTGGTGGTGATGGGGAGCTGAGTCTGTGGCTGCTGCCTGAGACAGAAGCAAAGTGGGAAAGACAGAGCACGTTAGACCAAGAGAGATTTACAGTCACCGAGAGCCACCTGAGATCTATGCCGCCGCTAACGATGCGCCCTAAGAGCTTTCAGCAGGAAGATGACAAGTTTAACACCCATAAAGGAAAACAATTACAGTCTGAGGGAATTTGAGAATGGAAAGACCGTTTGGTAGCGCATGGAACAGCGGTCTCGTCCTGTATTTCGGCACTTAGATCGAAATCCCTGGCTTTACTGCTCTCGGCAGGGCTGTGCACCGCGGCCCGAGACTTTGCAGAAAAGATCTCGCCTTAGTTACGACGAAAAGAGAGTGACTGAGAAAACGCCGCTCGTTCCTGCGTACGACGTCACAGGCAATTGCTGCTGGAGAGGCCGGCCCTGATCTAAAGCGTAGTGATTGATACTCCAGCGCTCGTATTTCTCGCGGGTGAAGTGAGAACACCTGGAGTCTGCTTCTCCTCTGCTGACCACACTGCAGTAAATCACACAGTCAAGCCCCCAGACAGCTGCCCTGCAGCGTTCATACTTAACTTTAATATCCTGCTATTGTCTTAATTTGACCAGTCGTTACTACCTAACAAAGATATAAATGTTCTGCCTTAATTCAAGGTCAGATGTTGTAGCTTTTGTTCCCCTGTGAGAGAGAGAGAGAGAGAGAGAGAGAGAGAGAGAGAGAGAGAGAAATACTTCTACTGTTGGTGTAATCACTATAGTCTGTGTACACAACAGGAAAAAAAGCCGGGTTGTTTGCTTTAAAAGACTGTTCATTAAAATTAAGTGCACAGGCCATATAACATAGCAGACATGGCTTAACGAGCTACACCGGTACATTACTCCAATCAAGCTGATTACAGGGGTCATGGGCACGCGGCACACTGGCAGACCCTGACAGTTTCGGTTCCCCTCTACGCCTAGCCTGGTCTTATCTGGGCTCTAGCTGCCTGCTCTGAGGAAGACGGGTCCTGCACTCTAGTCTTGGTGTTCTACACAGTGCACCTACCCCACAGTAAAGAACTGCCGCATCTCCTGTCTCCGCGAGCGCATCATCTGCTTGTACTCGCCTATGCGCAGCTTCTTCCCATCAATGATGCAGGTGCGCTTGGGTCGCGGCTTGTACTTGTAGTTGGGGTACTTCTCGAGGTGGATCTTGCTCAGACGAGCCTGCTCCTCGTAGTAGGGCTGCTTCTCCTGGTTGGACATGGCTTTCCAGCGAGAGCCTGCACTCAGAGACAAACATCCTCTTTAGGAGATTGAATTACACAAGATAAATTCAAAATGAATGCTGTGATCTGTTCCTTAAGAACACGTTTTCCTTCGGCAACCCTGAAAGATTGGCCCGGACATATTCGCTCCATATTTTCATTTTACCGACTTTTAAACAAGTGCACTGAATTCTCCCAGTGAAAGGGAAGCTCGGGCTGCCTGCTGCTGCATTAGCAGAAACAACGGACCAGTAAATATCTCCAGCCTTCAGTGTGTCCTGACTGACGGGACTTTTAGTAGCCGTGATCTATTGACTCTCAGCACTGTGGGACGAGACCCATTTAGCCCCGTCATTTTTCATGACAAACACTGGCCCATGTGACGGCTTCTATAAATCCATCTGATTGAGCCACTCCATGGCGGCACCACTTCACTGATTCGGACGGTTCTCGCCAGGATAAGCTGCACAGAGCTGGGACTGTAAACACTGTGTAAAAAGGAAGATCAACATAGACACTGAGACGAATACAAAACCAGCTCTTTCTCAGTGCATTGTCAGTGCTTTTGAGACATTTAACCAAGAAAATCAATTTCTTATCAATTTCTTTTTCTTCTATCATTTTCCACTTGACAAAAATGTGACTGTAGAGCTTGAGTTTGGCTCCAGTTGATGTATGTTCTCGCCTTCTTTGTAAACAGTCTAGAGTAATTCAGCTCGATCTGCATCTTCAACAGTAAACTGTTTCAGCAGCTCAGTCCAGGCCAGTCGCTTCGTTTGCCTCAACAGAGTTTCAGTGTTTCATGAATGCTGTTCTGTGTCTTTCTGTTACCTGAGAACATTAACTACAAGAAATGCATCACCTTTGCCAATGTCCAGACAGTATAATGCTTAGAAATAGCGGAGAGGTATCGCAGGTTTAAAAGAGTAGTACTAAAAATCGGGCGTCGTTCCTGTTTTTTTTTAAATACACCCTTTTTTGATGCAAGACAAAGTGTCCATTATGACATTCTTAACAAATATTTATACCATCGTTTGCAGCGTGGAGAAGTCGTTCGAGGACGCCAAATGGCTCTTTGAATGACTGTGCTAACAATGCTTCTGAGTCAAAGTCATCCAATACAAGCAAAGGCACTTTCTGACAAGTTTCGAAGCCCATCTACATCAGTTCCCTGGACAGCGCTGCACGGGCCCCATGCTGGAGCTCAGCTATTCTTGTGGAACATGTTGTCATCCAAAATGAACAAAGAAGACCTGATGCAGAGTCTAGGCCATTGCAATTTTTTTTTTTTTACATTTTATTTGATTTTTCTTTGAGAGACTTTTCAGACTTACCCAGGATTTTGCTGATGTTGGAGTTGTGCATGTCTGGGAAGGCCTGCAGGATTTTGCGCCGCTCATCTTTGGCCCAAACCATGAAGGCGTTCATGGGTCGTTTGATGTGAGGCTCGTTGGGGTTCCGTCCGCGGGATTCCCTGAAGACCCGGGCCTCGGTGGTGCTGGCGCCTCCTGTTGGCCAACAATAATACTGATGTGGTTTATCTGTAGAGCCATTCAGTTGCTTACTCCCTGGGAACACCAGAGCAAGAAGAAGGAGAGAGCGAGTGCAGACCATTAATCAACTTAACAGGGCAGAAGAGTCATCAGCACATCACTGTGACTGGAGCTGGACCAGAGAGTGGGCTCAGGGAGCACCAGGGGGGCTTATTTCATCCCCTGCCCATCACTAAGAAAAACCAAAATGTTAGAGGCTGAACAACAAGGCTTTGGGTGCTTGTGCAGAAGAAGAGGCCCTTGCTTTGAATGCTTGTGGTCAACGGCCATGGTGTTTCTCCTTCACCAGGTAATAAAACCATTCCAAACAAATCTGCCTGTAGAGCTGGAGCCTAAACTCTCACCATGCATGTACAGCAATCCCCCACTTTTCTCGAGGATTACATTCCAAGAGCACCCGCGTATAGTGGTTTGTGCTGTTGTGTTTTGTTTTAAAAAAAGCTTAAAAAGATGTTCTTTTAGTGTAAACCCTAAATATGCCCCCAAATCTGCTCTCGGAACACTTTAATATCATTTTAAACTCAGTTTAATGCATTACTCTTAAAGAAAATGTAAAGGTAAATCCCTAATCGAATTTGCTGGACAAAAGTATTGGGACACCGCAGCAAGGTGAATGGTTTTCAGAGAATAACTCCTGATCTACTCAGGCTAAAAATACAAATGAGAGCTCGTTGAAAAGGTCTCCTGGACATCTATCGAACTGTGGAGTTTAAAAAGAAATCATGCTTCGAAAAAGTGCTTCCAGGTCGGCTACTGCCTGCCCTGAGTCCCCTTGTGTGAAATCATCTAGAAAAAATATATGTATGGCCACAAAAAAGCAAAAAAAGGATATTTGCAGTTTCCGCATTATTGTGGGGATTTCCACGTAAAACTTTGAGGTTCTCAAAAAAAATCTGTCTGACTCCAGATCTGCGTTGAACTGGGGGATTACTGTATCTCTGAAATGGCCATTTGAAATCTGCAACACACTGGAATCTGTGTGTGTGTGTGTGTGTGTGTGAGAGAGAGGGAGAGAGAGAGAGAGAGAGATGCAAACACAGACAGACTGCAGTGCAATATCCAGCCTCTCAATCAGGCTCCTCACAATCAGCCCCCAGTTTGTGTATTTCCCTTACAGCACAGGGAAACTGATTTCTGCCTGCATGTGCATTTGCTCCCTTTTATATGTAAGATGTGAAAGAATTAAATAAAAGTGGTATGAATATTTAAACAAACAAAAACATGTTGATAAACAAGGCCTGAAAAATAAAACAAACCAAAAAGGGCTTTCCATATGCTACGATACATCTTTAATGATCCAAAAACTGGAAAAGAAGTCTGGGAACCAGGCATGAATATTTCATCCTCCACATGTGACGCGTATTCATTAGGAACCCCGCGTCTTGGCACACGTCACCTGGCTGGTTTCTATTCTTACTGCAGTCGACAAAATCAAATCTCTTAATGAGTAATGGAGCCTGGCACTGCGGAGATATTAAAGAGTAATACGCAGCGCACTCTGAGACCAGAGCACGGCTAGAACAAGTAGTACAAGGAGGGGCATCGAAAGAGGCCACCGAGGATGTTCCTTTTATCTGAAACTTGTACGGGACACACACACACACACACACACACACACACACACACACACACTCACACAGATAAGACAGCCTGGTAGTCTTGAGAAGGCTGAAGCCCGGAGCCTACGCAGCCAGCAGGAGGCTCTATTCCAGGCTAAGGCTTCTCTCTGGGCTTGAAGAGCTAAACTTCCACCAGCTAATGTTTACCAGTCCAACATTCTTTCCAGTTAAAGGTTCAGTAAAATGTTTCCTTTTTATCTCCTGGCCGGTGCGATTTTCTTCACACGCGGTCATGCTACATCAGTCAGGGGGTCACAGGCTTAACGCGCTGTCAGCTGCAGCACTATCAGCCATCTGAGAGGCAACTCACCGCTATCAGCTTCTCTCCTCTCTCTCTGTGATCCTCCCTCATTAGTCACAGCTCCACAGCCCCCTTTACCTCCAGAACTACATCGTGCAAACCGCTTGCTTACTTTTGTAGCACAGCGCCGACCGCCTAGCGAAAATAAATAAAATAAATAAAGAAATCAAGCCTCTGAGCTTCTCCACTGACCACAGGGATAATACACTAGCTCCCCCACAGTACATTAATTTCATTTAGCACGCACTCACTGTGCAGGATAAATTGATTTCACTTTGTTTGGTTTTGACAGCCATGTTTATTGTGCAATGAAATGTAGTGTGGCGTGGGGCTGACAGTATCCATCAACGCGGGGCAATCTGCTGACTGCTGGGGCCAGATGAAGGCATTCATTACCCCACCAGCTCCCCCCCCACCCCCCCTCCACTCTGGCTGTTTCAGCCTCCGCTGGCGTTAAGGAGGGAGCTGGGAATGGTGGCCACTCCTAATTTACGACGTTCCCTGCCAGCGCCATTACTTTACCGCTGACACTGATTCAGCAATTTATATACTGGCATGCATGTCGATACGGGCATAGGTGAGCGGCTTATAAGTGCCAGGGCTCATGCTAGTGAAACGTTACAATATGAGGAACCGGATCACTCTGCCAGATTTTCAAAACATGACAAGCCATCAGATCCAGGCCCTGTGTTTAATGTACCAAAGGTTTGACTCAGTGCAAAGAGCAGCTGATGCTCTCAACTGATATAAAAACTGGAGACGCAGGGTTTGAGAAAATAGTTTTTCAGTGTTCGATAATGTGATCACAATTTGGCACCATTTGTATTGTGAATTGTTAATAAAGACGTTTTGTCTCAGGTGTGTGTGTGTGTATGTGTGTTGTGTGTTGTGTGTGTGTGTTGTGTGTTGTGTGTGTGTTGTGTGTTGAAACCTGCAAGTTTCTCCCTAATTGGAAATGACTCAGGCGTCTCCCAGAAGAGAACAAGACGATGTACAAGAGGCTTCACTGTGGAGGAAAATATTTCTCAGCTTTTATTTATATTTGAACAGAAAGTGTCCCGTCCAACATTATCCAAACCTTTTACAAACTGTCCCAGTCTGTGGGAAAACACCAGTGGAGATGAGCACAAGCTCCTCAGCAGTTATTGGAAGGGTTTGATTGCTGTAAAAGCCAATAAAGGCTTTTGTATTGAATATTGAGAAGATCTTGAACATGCTACTTCTTGTACTTCACTCATCAGTCTTGGGTCTGCACTTTTTTGTTTGTTTCAATGGAAAAATGTAATAAATTGTTGTTGCTAAAAATTGACGATGCACACCAATAAAACAACTTTTAATCAAACTTAAGTCATGATGAAATTTCTTCTCCTTTACTCCTTTATTTCATTTACACTCACTGTGCAGGAGACACTGATTTCTCTCTGTTTGGTTTTGCCAGTCATGTTTATTGTGCTGTTTATTTTAGTAAAAAAATGTTAATCGAGTTTCACCATGCTTATGTTATCTGTAGCAATGAGACGCCTGAGGATTAATCCTGCACTTCTGCGGTGTTCTGAGACCTGGCAACCTACAGCATGCGGTTTACTGTCGCCTGCTATTGTTTAATAAAGGAGAAGTGGCACGCCTCTGTGCCTCTGACATTCACAAATTAGCATTAATTGATTTTTCTTCCCCCCCGACATTTTAAAGAATTACCTAGTTAGGTGTGTGATTGTGTAAATAAATACAGATGTTCAGAGAGGCCCTGGGGAGAACCCCTGGAGTGTGCCTGGAAGAGCGGAGCTGGAAGGGGGAGAGAGGGGTTTCTAATAGGCTTTACTTTGATTTATGAAGCACTCTGCTCTGAGAGAGAGAGAGATATTAGAATCTCCATTTTAATTGTTCACATGAACAAAGGAAAGGCGAAATGTGGCCTGTGTGAACTACAGAGAAAGAGCGGGACAGGGAGCGAGAGAGAGAGAGACAGAGAGAGAGAGAGAGAGAGAGAGAGAGAGAGAGAAATAGAGAGAGAAAGAGAGAGAAATAGAGAGAGAGAGAGAGATCCCAGAGGCCCAGCACACCTGTCTGCAGCACGTCTGGACCTGACTGAGTGCGGAACAGAGCCAACAAGTTGAGCCTCTTCGTTGAGGGCCGTTCTTTTGTTCAGAGGGCACACATGTGCACGCGTGTACACACACACACACACACACACACACACACACACATGGTACAAGAATGCGCTCCCAACGCTTCGCTCTGCTGAACGAGCAACAATCACGCGAACCTGTGCTGGATCCAGTCAGAGGAGAAACGCCTCTCCAGAAAGTGATTTGAGCTGCTCCAGAGGATCAGAGCGGCTTAATGCAGAGAGCCAGGCAGGCCACAATGCTCTGCTCCCCATCCACCGCACTGCTCATATTCTGTTAATTATACAAAATACATGTGATCTAAGCCCCCACTTCAACATGCCAGTCTTCTTTTTTTCTTCCCTTTTTTTAGCCCTTTTTACTTCCAGCTGGATGCTTGGAATTCTGCAGCATGGGGACAAATGCTTAGCGTGTTACAACTTGCTTCCGCTAGCTATTATTTCTGTCTTGCACGTCTCACCTTTGGATGTCAACGTGTTTTTTTGAAGTGGGGCAATGCTAAATTCCTTTTTCACAGACAATCAGTGAAAAAGAGGCCCGGAGTCACAGCAGTGAGAACACAGAGGACACACACCGAGGAGCCAACGTCCTGCTGATGGGATCATTATACACTTATATCTTACACACTGATATTGACGTCAACCTCCAAACACGCAAAAGGAAATTAAGCGCATATTTAAATCTGACTATGGGGCAAAGAAATGTCTGTGGGAAGATTCAAGCTTTGGACTTCAATAAAAGCAAGAAAACTAATTCTTTAAAGTATTTTTTTTTGTTTACAGAATGTGAACGAACAACGACGTGAACTCAAAACAAATAGTTGATGACAGCAATTTGCTTACAATAAATAAATATTAAAAATAACTGCCCAGCCGATAAAGTCTAGGCCTATTTCAATTGACTCAGTTGTCGATTTCTGCTTCACCAGTCGTTTTCTGTTTTCATTTCGGCTGATGCTGTCCCAAAACTGGGCCTGGATTATCCTGGTTTCCTGCCCTGAGGAATCTCTCAACACCCCTTTTGTTCTGCCAGGACCCCCATCTGACGGAGGCGGCACGAACAACTGCGCGACCCGATGCGAGTCATATGCCGCCATATGTGAATGAACAAAGGGCCCATACTGAAGCCCACTGCGGTATTTGTTAATGTTTTTCATCTGAGCTTAAAAAGACCTAATGACTCTGTGGCGCGCTGATGCATGTGGCTCGCGGCTTTTTTTGCGAAATGAAGGAAATTCTATCTATTTCCATGCCCCGGCCGCTATTTTCCAGCGTTCCCCCTCTCGTTAGAGCTCTGGCAGCTGTTAATTTGGTTGCCTGCATGCTTCACAAATATTAGTTTAAGCAACCTAAAGCTTTCTGCACTTTACAGCGACGACAGAGGGCCGCTTTACGCCCCCGGGCCCCCTTTTCAATGCCTGCTTCTTTCTTTCCGAGGCCAGGCCTCGGCACACTCAAGTGCTCTGCTGTTATGGGCGTAGTGAGATTTGCTCAGTAATTTTCCTCTGGTATGAAATGCAATGGCCGTACGCTTCCCCTCGCTATGTCATGTCACACCCAAGCGGGCTGAGCCGACGAACGGTCACTTGATTAAAAAATTTACGGCTCGGACCAGAAGGTGCCTGTTCCCAGGCCACGTGTCCAGCCACTGTTTCCAGCACTTCTAAATAAGGCCAGCTAATTACCTGGTAATAATAACAATCCGGAGTCCGTCCCTATGTTCTCCCGACCTAAGAGCAACACTGAGCTCACATTCTTTTAGGAGGAGAGGAATTTGTTTGCCTTGGTTCGTCGGAGAAGGCTCCAAACGCACCAACACCAAAGTAAACAAACTGCATGTTTCTCTCCGCATAAACAGGTTTTGGTTGTAAAAAGAGACTTTTTAATGTGGGGCGCATCGCCATAAAGCGTCGTGTGTTTTTTTGGCGGGTAGGAGCTGAGCAGGAAGATGAAATGGGGGGAGCCCTGGTGAGCTGATAGCGCTGGCCCTGGCCTCCATCCACCCACTCCCCCTGGGAACAGGAACCCTCCATAGCCTTGGTCTGCCTGCCCCTAATCCTGTCCCTGCTGGGAACCTGCTGCAGAGAGACGCCCGCCTTCGCCATTCCCTCGCCCCTCCATCCACATTAAACGCTCCCCGCCTGCCGTTCTCCCTCAAATCTTCTCCTGACTACTCTGAGCCCACAGAAGAGTGTCTGGGAACCCAGGGAAGGGCCTACAGACCTGGACGCCCTGCAACATGAGAACAGGGTGGGACAGACCAGCGAAAACTGGGAAAATCCCACCACGGCAAAAACGCTTCAACATTTGAATGGAATCCAGCCATAAGAGATTTCTTAATTAAGTTATTATTACATTTGTTCAATCTAATTATTAAAGCTATTACTAATTAACCCTAAATTATTGATATGCTATCCTAAATAAACACAAAATTACAGAAACAAATAAACTATATTTGTTTAATATGTAGACAAGTTAAAATTTGCGTGATTTTCTGTTTGTTCTAATGAACAAAAAATAAAAATCTTGTAAAAAATGTTTTCGATTTCTGTAAACCAAGATCAAAGTTTCTTCATGTTTTCTGTTCTGCATTGTAACACAATAGCGGTACCAATAGTGAGGGTCAGTGGTGAATAATAATTAACCCTTTCATGCTTAGTGGATAGCCCAGCTATAATTTAAGTTCTTAAAAAAAATACTATCAAATTTGTGAATATAAATAAATAAATAAAAAACACTCCAGTGCCTCAAATGCGAGGCTGCTCACTTTCTGAATAAAAAAAATACACTTTTCCATTTTTACCTTTTGCCTGGTGTGCATCAAGCTGTTATAAAAACACACAGAAATATTCAGAGCATTCTCACAATGTGCTCTTATTCATTGTCCTATTCATGTATTCACCTTTCCCGCTCTGTCTTGGCTACAAAGTGCTATGGTAACTGTGTAAAAATATTTACGCTGCACAAACACGGTGCGCATGAGCCTTCCTCGCCACTGTTGACTCAGGGCCACAAAGGAGGATGACGCTTTGTCATGCAAGTGCTATCAGAAGTTGCACCTCTTTGGGCCCTGAACCTCAAACAGAGTCAGTGACAGCAGAGGCCAAGTCTGGAGGCCGGCCAGCACTGACCTCAAGTCTGTCCTCTACACACCCGGCTGTGAACACCTTCAAACGGTGTAGCGTGCCCCATACACACACACACACACACACACACACACACACACACACACACACACACACACACACACACACAAGAGAAACATATGTGCAGATATCAGCCCCTTAGCCCACATGAGGGGGCATCCAGCGACAAATCCAGCGAAACGAGACACTGACCCGCGTTTCTCCTGCACTTCTGTCTGTAATTCTGACAGAAATGATGGGCTCAGATAAATAAACGTGCAGCCGAGAGCCACGGATGGCTGGATCGGACTCAAAACACACACCACATGTGATAGCCTTGATGAGAATTGTCCAAGACATAGAAATAAACTGGCGAAACATGACATTTCAAGACGTGCACAAACTGAAAGGGGCAAAGCTCTGAGAGCATGGAAAGAAATCTTACCGTCCAGATCTTCTGGCCTGGTCAGGTCAATGACTCTCTGCCCAATCTTGCCATCCTCACCCAGCTTGCCCAGATGATGGCTCAGAGTTTCGAAGTGAGCTCTCTCCTGCACACAGCCAGAGGATAAAAGGAATTAATGACCAAAAAAAAACCTGTAATATTATCACTGTCGGGCCTTTTTTCTGTCATTTACAGGTTGTGAACAGTTCGTGATGAACGCACTGATTGTGAAATGACTTAAAATGCTGAACTTTTAAATTTTTTTCCCTACATATTGTATCTCCAACACAACAGTTTTCATTTTTAGGACAAAAAATCCAACTCAATCCAGAAATAATTGCAGAAAATATGTGTGCTTTATGCTCAGGTAAATATATGCTTGATGCTCAGTTAAAAGAAACAGACATGTGGGTTTTGATTGGCTCATCTCCATTATCATGCATTCATGCATTCATTCACTCCATTCTCCCGTGTGCAGACGAGAGTCAGGTCCACTAAAAGCTCTCACTGGTAAAAAGGGTTTTAAAACAACATGGCGAGGGGAGCATGTGAACACAATGGGGCTTGGGACCTCTGGTGAAGCACTCAGACTCCTCTTCGTCTTTTTTTTCCCCCCTTCCTTCCCCTGTAATCTTTACCGTGTCTCAAGCGTTTTGAGCTTCATGCCTATCATTTATTCAGAGAGTGTGCTTTAAAGAACACACCGTGTTTTCCCTTTTGTCATGTTGCTTTCTGCTCAGATTAAACTTGGCATCATGTCGTACTTGACACACAATGCAACCCTGTCATTCATGTGCCAGGGCGACAATATTAAATGTCATGTCTGTGTGCACTGACAGAATAAAATAACAGCTTTCAGGGGGCCCCTTCTGAATAGCCACCGCACATTTCACTTAATGTATTATGCAGAGGAAGAGGGGCCGACCGCGGCTCGGGCCCATTGTTAAATGACCTAGTTCTGCCCGGAGTGCGTCGGGGCATTAGCAGAGCTGTCGCTTCTCCTCTAAAGACCTGAGGAGGAGATGGACACTTCTACCCGGCATGATACAAATAACCCCACCCCCCTCCGACTCTGAGGGCTCAGAGGTGATGGAAACGTGGTCCTGATGATTCAGCCGATGAGCATTTGTTTCACTCCTAGGGAGAAGTCGCCCAGTTCCTGGCCAAAAAAGGTGTGATGGCCACACCCCCCTTCTCTCCTGAGGACGCCCGTCATTCTCGCTCGGACACTGAGACGAGCTCCCAGCCGGGTTCCTCTCGAACACACACGGGAGGAAACAGACACCGAGGTGCACATTAATCTTTCAGCTTCCAGAATCTGACAGTTCTGCTCATTTGTTTGTTTACACCTCTTTGTTGCACCAAACTCTGCAGGAGGTCGGACTTCTTCGCTCAGCCACAGATTATTACTGCGGCTCGGCTCGTAAACAGTCCATCGCGGCGGTGAACGCGCCAGGATGGAGCTGCTACATCTCATTCCAAACACCAAACACCCAGCTGTTTAACAACAGATCCCAGTTCCCCCGTAGCGTTGACTTTTTCTCGCCTGCACGGTAATCTCGATAACACTCAAACTCAGACCCACTGAGGTTAAAAAAATATATTCAATTAAACCTTCAAGCCATCAGTGAAGTCTCTGTGTGTTTCCTTTGGTGTGTTTCCCTGAAACTATTACACAGTAAAGGAAACATGAATCAGTGATAGACAGAGATAGTGTGTGTGTGTGTGTGTGTGTGTGTGTGTGTGTGTGTGTGTGTGTGTGTGTGTGTGTGTGTGTGTGT
>JBBJLR010000040.1:6488503-6503743 GCA_037577145.1 Brachypetersius gabonensis | reverse complement strand
GTGTGTGTGTGTGTGTGTGTGTGTGTGTGTGTGTGTGTGTGTGTGTGTGTGTGTGAGAGAGAGAGAGAGAGAGAGAACAGAGCAGAGCAGAGCAATTTCCCATCGCTCTGGAAAGAACAATCATTATTTATGGCCATCTGAATGATTCTGATGTACAATTAACCAATACCTGCTTATGGGTTGTCATTAAGAACTGCTTGTCTTAACTGTGCTTTGCTTACTTAAGTGTTTTCTAATTATGATATACGTGGCAGTCCCTGCTGGCCCCAGGCGGCTATGTAAAGACAAGATGGAGTGCTGAGCTCTGCTCGCAGTGCTGAGCTCTGTGTGAAGCCTCCTACGCCACTGTATTCATCACCAGGCCACATTATTGCACTTAATGAAAGGAGCACACAGCCCTCGATGACAAATTGACGGATGTGCGATTAGTCTGATGAGGAACCGGTGATGCACCATGGATGCTCGGAGAGGACGGGCGACAGGAGTTTGTGTGTGTGTGTGTGCCTCTGTGTGTGTGTGTGTGTGTGTGTGTGTGTGTGCATGCATGGTGGGGGATGGGGAGTCTGTAATAAATTAGCTGCTTCTTCCCTCCCTGCGCTCAGCTGGTCCTCTCTGATCAATCAAGTCCTTTTATAAACTCATGATCATTACGCATCATGTACGACCTGGAGATGGAAAAAGAACAAGAGCCATCCATCACAGAGTTTCATTAATAACCGCCCGAACGTTCAACTTTCCCCGCTGCACAGAGAAATAATTAAAGAACAAGTCAACAGGGAGCAATTGTGCACGAAACAGATTCCATCTTTATCTCCACACCTCGGAGTACTGAGACTGTTCAGCCAGAAAGCACAAATCGGGACTTAGAACCGACTTGCAGTGCCAGTATTCAGCCTGGTCCGGGTGTCAGAACGAGGGAGCGCTCCAGAACACGAGCAAACTATCGAACCGAACGCGCATCGCCTGAGCAAATTGTGTTTCCATTAAATTTTACACACTATGTTTTATATACTTATTGGTTATAACCAGCATAATTTATGTCGCAGCATTAGTACTATAGTACAAATTACACAGATAATTTATATGCACAACATCAGGCTTTTTGTTTGAAGGAAAAAAAAAAAACTCAGCGAACTCTCACAACTTTACTACTGGCTGCATCAAGCAGTGTGATAAATTAATGGCGTTTTTATTATTTTATGGCCTCATTAAATTTTTACTGATCACTCTGCCACAGAAGAGCAATAAAGGACATGCAGTATCCGAGGATGGGTCTGTCCAGCCAGGCAGATAGTCAAGCCCACAGCTCTGTACCCGGCGTGCTATAAAGGATATTTATAATGTGCATTACACAAGCAAGACGGCGAAAGCTCCACCTCTCCACAAATTAAAAAAAAAAGAGAGTGGAGGAAAGGAGAGAGCAAAGAGAGAGAAAAAAAAAACAGAGAGACACAGAGAGAGAGAGACAATATAAAAAAGAAAAGATGTTGTGGTACACTGCGCACCCCTCCCATCCTAACCGCGACCTCTCTGGCGCACGGCTGGCTCTTCCCTCAAATGCGTTCAGCATGCGGCCCTTCCACCCCACATCTAAAATTATAGCCACACACTCCAAGGCTGAAGTGGAAAAAAGACACCCACAATAATCCCCCCACCTCCCTAACACCAGCAGCACCCCCCCACCCGCCCTCGAATTTGGTTCCCGAACACGTTTTGTTTCGACAGTAAAATGGTTGCACAGTGAAGTAATGACACAGAGTGGCAAGGCACTGGAACCTCTGAACAGCTGGACAGGGGCCAGTCCCGGGAGCCTGCAACAGGAGCTTTAATCAGGCCGGCCGCAGAACATGTGCCGGAGGACTCGCAGCGGCCTGGGGCTGGAGCACATTGTGCCGGTGTCTAGTCTCTACTTATCCGTTGTGCTGCCACACTGTGACGCTTGCGTTCCTTCAGTATAAATAGGCCTAGCCCAGCCATATGGCCGCAGCTCACTCGCAGCCGGGCCCAGATAATGCCAATTGTGAGACAATTTTAGATCACATGTCGGGTCGGCATGGACACCCATGCCCACCAGGGCTTCAAAAAAAGAACAGAAAAAGAAAATACAAGCTCACTTCATTTCTCTGGTTGCTTAAAGCAAGCGCAGAATGGGAGAGAGAAGCAGAACAAAAGAAAGCGTGCAGAAAGTGGAGTTCAGTCACTTGCTCTTATTAATACATGTGGCTAAAATCATAACAGGCACAATGAAAAAGTGCAGGACTGTATGGACCCTGTCCTTGCCTTATTGCATGCACACCTGGTCGAGTACCATAGAAGATAATGGAGGGCTTAGTGAGGGTCGGGGTGCTGCCAGAACAGAAGCTACAAGTCGTTTTCCTCACTGATAGTGTGTGGTCCTCAGCCCACGTGGGCTCTATCGGCAAAACGCAACTTCACTCGGACGTCCGCTTTACCCTCGTCTGCTTTCAATTTACATTATAACCATTTGTCATGTTATTTATAAATGTGTAGCTTTCCAATAGTCGCTTGTGCACTTGTGTGGTAAGCACGAAGTTGCTTTCATGCGGTCTTTTGAAACGTTCTCCAAGGAGAAGGCCTCCATGCAGGAGCCCAGACTGAGGGTGTGGGCAGTAGGCATAAAGGACCGATGCCAAACCCTGTCTCTATAGGTCAGCATTTAATCCTAGAACCTATCTGGGATTTGACGTCCAGTTCTCAGCTTGTCCATGTCGAGAAGCGCTTCAGGGTTACTTCTCACTTCAATACGGAAAGCAGCGAACGTGCAGTTTTGCGTCAGAGACAACGGGAGGACCCTGTTTGTGCCATGATTAGCTTTCGTGACCCTTCGTGTTTCAGCTCGTGTTCTATTTGGAGCGGGGGTTTCTGTGGGAAGCGATGCTCTGCATCAGACTGACAACTTTGACTCATTTACAGAGAGAGAACAACAACAAAAAGACTAGTAAAAACAACGTTTCCCACAACACGTGACATTTGAACTTTCGCGGGGAAATGATCCGTTTTATTCGCGGCCATCTCTCCACTGTAAGGGCTGTCTCTCTGTTTTCATTCCATGCTGTGCATTTTTATGGGCTTCCAGCTCTAAATGACCCTGAACTGTTCACTGAGTCATCAAGGATCTGTTAAAGAGGACTTCACTTTCTCTCCCCTTATCACACAATCTATTTACAATAACGAAACAACCCCAGAAGACAATCTGGACCACATGATCAAGGAGACAGAGGGCCCTTTATGCGCCCGCGAGGATCTATCCCAATAAGGTGGCTCATAAATGACCCATTGTGGGCCATTCTTTCCCTCTGCTTTGTTGTGGGCCCTGTGCTGAAAGCCGAGCCGGGCAGGTCTGGAGCGCAGGGGCTTGTTTGGTTTGTGAACGCCGGCCCTTCTCCGGTCGCCTGAGTTTTACGAAGCCATGTTATAAAATCAGGAGCCTTCAGTGGGGAGCTGAGAGCTACTCATGCCTCACTACAGACGGGGGGGGGGAGTATTGTTTCAGATCTTAGCCTGGGACATGCCCCCCCCCCCAACCACCCAATACACACACACACACACACATATCCTTACTGAAAAGGATTCTGTCTGTTTTTATAGCTTGGCCTATTCAAACAACTGCTTTAAAGCATTAATGTCGAAATAATCAACCATTGGACTTGCTGGCTATGAACAGTGCCTAAGTGGAGCTTTTAATCAAATTTTGGACGGCCGAACCCGTGTATGGCAGGATTTACTTATGTGGCAAAAAAAAAAAAAAAAAAAAAATCCCAGGCTGGCAATTTCGAAGACAGCAGCAGAAAAAGGAGCAGAAAATTGCTTCCAGGGCTGCAGACCAGACAAGATTATACTCCTGGCCTTTGTGAGGGCCTGCCTGAATAGGACTCCAATGTACACACAGGGAAATAGGGCGCATGTTGGCTCTTGCATCCAAAAGGTAGCGAGTGAGGATTTTGAGGGTGGGAAAAGCTCCATTTTGACTCTGGGAGGTCCTCTGCTCTGCTCCGGGAGGACAGTGAATGTTCTTGCTCATCAATAATGCAGAGGAGAGGAGGGGGCGGAGGGTGCAGACGCTCAATAGGTTAATACACTGGCCTTTCACCTTTTTGATTTCGGTTTGGGAGATGTCAGCAGAGGAATACATTCTGCTTCCTCACCGTATGCCAGGTCGAACTGCAGCAGCTATTGGCTGATTAGCAATGGAAATATCTTCAAATCTCCTTCGGCTATGAAGGTTTCCCTTTGATTAGTGGAACATTAGACAAAATGCGAGGGACTCCACAAAGCAGGGATGCTACTGGAGATGGAGGTCATGGCGATGTGACACGAAGAGAGTACGTGAAGCAGCACCATTCAACTGCGAACCTCAAAATGGATCTGGAAATGTACGACGGGCCGCTCAGAGCCGTTCTGGATAAAAGCACCAAAAAGGGGAAATAAATAATAGAATAAAGTAATTGCCCTCAGCAGACAATAATACATTTTAATAAATATTTGAGAAAAAGTAAATTGTGAAAGGGTCCATAAAAGCTTTTCTTTCTCTGATGGGAAAAAAAAAACTAGAAGAAAAGGGACAAATAAGAAACAAGTGGGTAAACACACTTCACCGAGGCATGAATATTTTACTCGAGCACCTAGAAGACAGGAGCCATAAAGCCAGAGATTCTTCCCCCTCAGAGGGTGGTGGTGAGAACGAAAAAAGGACAAGTGCCCCCAGGACAGGACGGCCTGGGAGAAAAAGAGAAGGGGGGGGAGATGGCGATGTCGCATTGTGCTCTTCGGACATACTTTGTATTAAAAGATGAATTGATCCATCTGTAAGCAGCACTTAGCCCCACTCTCTGGCTAGGTTGTTACACCGGGATAAATCAATATTTAATATCCCCCTTCAACAGCTCCAGTAGATGATTTTAACCTCTCCTTAATCCCATTTACCTTCCCGGTCCAGAACCGTCCACGCAAGCTCTGCCCGTGATAAACCTCCAAACAGTCGACTGAGAGGCAAATATTAAAGCTGAGTCCGGTATTTATGTCAGGTGAGATGCTACACTGAAATATTAATATTCTGAAACGGAGCAAAGAGAAGGCTTTTATCCGTAATGTTTTAAACCCCTTTTTCCATCGTGTGGTCACGAATCGGCACATGGTGCCCAAGCCCAGGCTCCGGCCCAACAGACTGGTCATTACTGCTTCCCACATGGTAGCAGTTCTACTGATGACATGCAAAGCATCCCAGCAGGCACATATGCTTTTAGATGCCATTAGTTTGGCCTGCTGCTTCCAACTGCCTGCTGCTTTTTAGATGCCTATGAAGTATTCTCAGGTATTAGAAGTGCTGGACGGAGAGTGGTCTTTGAAAGCAGGAAATAAAGACTATTATTTTGTAATTAGCTTAATGTGATGACGTCTCAGCAAAAGACAACATGCGGGAAAAAATGTGTTTTGCGTCGAGCTTCGCGTTTGGCATCAATAAATCTGTCTGACTGAGCAATAGGGCAAAGGGGAGCTGTCTTTATGATACCATCAGGCGCAATGCTATTAGAGTACAAAAGAGGCGATGCCATTTTATCCTTTTGGGCTTCAGCTCAAAGGTCATAAAACTGCTGTTCAGAGAGAGAGAGAGAGAGAGAGAGAGAGGGAGGGAGGGAGAGAGAGAGAGAAAAGGGGGAGACAGCAAAAACGATGCTTGATTGACTTCAAAACCGGTGGGAGTCTTTGCGATGTGTTCAGTTACCTATGGCAACAATGATAACCCAAACATACCAGTCATACTTTCAGACTGATAGAGCACCTAATTATTATTTGTTGTTGCCTTCTCTGCGCTGCCAAAGCCGGGCAGATCTTGTGCCGCTGGTTTCCCAGAATTACCTTGCCCTTACATCAAAGTCCTCCGAGCAAAAGCGCATTTAACTGCTCGCTTAATGTCTCTTTCAGGCCGAGGTCTGAGAGATAACCAAGGGCCGAGGAGAAGTGCGGAGTGATGAGTTGGCTCTAAATGGAGCCTCCTTCTGCTTAGGAAAACACGGTGCTCACCTGAGATCCATGCCCAAACAAGTGGCTGAAAAGACGAGGCCCTGCCATGAGCTGAAAACAAAGCCGCCGTTGAACAAAAGTAGGAGAAGAAAACGTGCTAAGCTTTAGCTGCTAAGAACAATGAAG
This sequence comes from Brachypetersius gabonensis, assembly GCA_037577145.1. Classification (NCBI taxonomy): domain Eukaryota; kingdom Metazoa; phylum Chordata; class Actinopteri; order Characiformes; family Alestidae; genus Brachypetersius; species Brachypetersius gabonensis. The sequence continues at coordinate 6,497,575 of JBBJLR010000040.1, read as the reverse complement.
GCGTGGGCGTGTGCTGCCTGTTGACAAACGTTCCCATTGAGCCATTGTCGAGAGTGAGGCATCTGTGTCATGTAGCGACATATTCCTCTGCCTGGATGACCATGAGCTAACCCCAGGATTCGGGCGGAGAGAGGAAGATGGAAAGGGTGTGGAGGGAGAGAGAGAGAGAGAGAGAGAGAGAGAGAGAGAGAGAGAGAGAGTGAGAGGGGAAGACAGGTGACGGCTAAGCTCTCACATACCATATCCACCTCTTCAGCGGGCAAACAAAGGCTCAAAAAGAGCTAGAAGAATAGCAGGTAATGCCGCAGCTTAAGCGCTAGTTTTAAAAAAATTCCCCTTATAATGCAGTTCGGATAAAACATGCCATTGTTTCGTAGAAAACACGATTTCGTCTGACAGTGCCGGAGTAAAGAAGAAAATTGCTGTAAAAAAAACTAAACAAGAGCAGCAGAATGAATGGTGTTCTCAGGCCTGGGAATTGACAGACGACTAAAGGGATACTTAAGCCTTTTCTTAAGAGTGGAGGCTGAAGAATTGTGCTACGGACTTGCCCTGCTTTGAGGACTTCAGCGCTGTGCCACCCACACTGGAACACGTCTTCCACCCATTCACCCCTTTACTTTTTACTGAGAGGATTAAAAAATAGTCCCCCTTGCTTTTTTACATATACATTGACCTACTTTAAGATGTTGGTTGAAAGTAATCAGGTGCTGAAATATTAATGACACTCCACTCCCAGTTCCTGCCTGCTTCTCGCAGCCAACTGGCAATATGGCATCAATCAGATGGGAGTGGGTAGGGGTTTTTTCACTCTTGATTGACTCATTGATTGAAGATATTTTTAAAGGGAATCCCTGGGAGTCTGTTTGCTCCCGGTACAAAGAGGGCCTGTCCCACACCAGGGGCCTGAGGAGGCTGCCTGTCTGTTTTAATTGGGCTGAGACATCACAGTTTGAACCCACTCAGGGCAGCACCGGAGGACCAGCGGACGGCCCTCGTACACACACATACACACACACTAATACGCACACGATGTATTGACCATGCCAATGTCAATCAAAAACACTCCTCTGGACCTCCATCAAAGACAAACTCGTTTTTTTAAAGATCTTTTAAAAGCGCAGCGGACGGACGGACGAGGACTTGTCCTCTACGTTTAGTTTTTTTTATACCGTAGTGGCCTTGTTGCAACACAAATCGACGACTAACTCAAAAAAGAAGCTTGTTTGAAAAGTGAACGCTCTGAACATCATAGAAAATGAGACAGAAAAACGAATGGAATGGAAGAAAGAGGATCACCTTGTCAGTCCTGCAGTTGTTGAGGCCCAGGCCGGAAAGGGCTGAGAGTTTGGCTTCCATGCCCTGCTGGTGATGCTGCAGCTGCTCCCGCTGTATCTGTTCCCTCATCTTCCTCGCCTCCTGGATGGCCTTCATCACAGCGTCCTGATCTCCAAACAGCGCCGTGGAGTTCAGGTTGGACAGGATGTCTAGGAGAGCGTGGCACAGACACAAATCAGAAGAGACACAATCACAGAGTCCGAAATTTCAGTGAAAACACACACCATGGGAGGTCTGGTTATCAGCGCTTCGTATCTGTACATCCGCCATATGTTTACTGTACTTGTGGCACACTTCATGTGCAGGGCTCACGGAAAATAAGGCAGCAATCTTGGTGTGTGTGACGCCTTTCTGTAATTAGTGGATCAAAGTGAGGTGAGGCTGGGTGGCAGTTAAAACTCGGAAATAGAACGAAAACAAACACTAAGTCTGCATTCAAAGGCCAAGTCCAAGAGGAAAAGGGAAATTAATCTAGCTCAACCAAACGGGCCCGATTTAATGAAAGACTGTTACTGTTTTTAGCAACAGTTGCTTCCGAAAAAGTCTTAATATGAGAGATGAAGCTGAAAGCTTTGAAAACAAATAGCCAGCGCCAGCGTCCGTCACCCTTTACTAGGCTGGCTGTAATGGCACGCTTGGAGTGAGACTGAGAGATGTGGTTGTGTAAATAAAACCGTGTGCAGTGAGTTACCGTTACAACAGTATTATCAAATAACAAAGGAGCAGGCCAATAATATATCACTCCATCAACAGGAATTATTGGAATCATTCGATATCAATTTTAAAGTACCTGATAAGACTCCAACAGTTTAAAGGCTGTAAAAGGTCAATTAGTGCTTTACTGACTGTAGTACTACTATTAGTTGCCTCTTAATACTACAATACAATACTATTCCTCAGGCATCAAATTTCTTAAACTCAAGTAAACAGCAGGTAATATTAAACGATGACATAGTTTCTGTCATTTAGTTCTTTGTTTTCTTTTGTCAAGTATGATTGGCCATCTAAAATATTGACTGGGCTCTATTATGAACTTGCATATTTACAAACTGGAAATTGTCATTGTTACGGCAGAAAATGGACAATACAAAAGCAAGAGCAGCCAAGAAAACGTATAATAGTTTAGTATAAAGGAGTTTACTGTACAAATAATACAAAGTTAGACGTGTGCGTAGTTTATGCACAGGGCCCTTACCTAAGGATGAGCCACGGCCGAGACCTCCGAGAGGGCTGGGGATGCCTCCGCTCTTGCTCAAGCTGTTGGGGCTGTTCTTGCTGCCGGCGAAGAGGCTGTGTGTGGGCGACGTGGGGGATTTGACCGGCTCGGCCGTCTTGGGCCGGGCAGAGAGGTTAAGTGGCTGAGTTCCCTCCTCCTGTAGATTTGAGAAACACTGCTTTAGAAGAGAGAACATCCCACGGAGAGATATCTCCCACCTCAGCCGCTGCAAACAATGCTTCTGCAGCTAATACTGCAGATTAATTAGCCGAACTCCTCCAAGAGAAGGATTGTGCATTCATTGCCAGCCTGTGCGCCATGCGGAAGCTCATCTGTGTAGCGAGGTCAGGCTTTGTTCAGACTAATTAAAGCACAGTGTGTGTCTCTCTCTGTACATCTCTATCCCCTCACCTGCTCTCAGCCTGAGAGAATACAGCTAACCGCTAATGCGTCTCATTGCAAATAAAACCCGTGAGGTGATTACCGTTGAGGACGCTTGTTATCAGTGAATGATGTGTGGTAATAACACCGGACTGCGAACCGTGTGGGTGTTCTCTGAGTGTTTGATCATTAGGGTGAATGAGGTACAAGCCGTAGTACAGCCAAGCGTAACATCCACCGCAACCAGGGCTATACTGTCTCTCTGAGGCCAGGTTTTGGCTAGCCATTCATAAATGACTGAGGCCTGAGAAGCCCGATCACAATTAACACAAGAAGGCAGGCTGGCAGTTTACTGAGAGTCGTTTGTGTATTTAAAAAAACTGCCTGGGTCTTAGCACCTCTTATCTGGCAGCGAGGCGCTCTGTCCAAGCATATGGGCCACACACATATGCCGCCTCGAGCTTCTAGAAAATCTGCCTGCCAACAACAGTTTGTCATTCGGTTACACTTTAAGTACACAAACAAAACAGATTGCCAGCTAATTAAGCATAACATATCTGCATATGGAGCTAACGGGGCAAGAAAGCAGTCTGTGCCGTCGATCAGCATTGTGATTAAAACGATTGCGCGACTCATATAATGAGTGTCATTTGAACAAATGGAATCAAATGAAGACAAACAAACAGAAGCCTGAAAAAGAAAAAGGCCGTGTCACTTCCGACATGGTGCTCAGAGTTGTGTGGGATATAAAATCAGGGACCCTGTCTTTAACAAAGCCTCCCAGCCCTAGACACACAGCTCAGCTAAGCTCTATTGTGATATTAGACTGAACTTTCCAAGTGTGCATATGTTTTAAGTTACAACCACAGAGAGAAAAAAAGCTTCTAGTCAAAGCTGATGGTTGGTGGCCTCCCACCATGTAGTGCTGCAGCCCTAATGTTGCTCTTACTAATAAAAATACAAAGGAAGGAGTCACTAGCAGTCTTGTTGATATATCCTATTATAATCTTTAGGTATAATCCAGCTTGGTTCTGTCCAAGTTGGGCAGGAGGAGGGGGTTGACCATGGCAACCCCGTCCACAGAGTTCTGCATGGAAGGCCTTGTAAAAGCCAGTCCAGATTGATGGGCTCTGCGGAGAGGCGTCCCAGCTGAAGTAACGTTAGCTGATTTAGGAGACCGGGTCAAGCACCACTCCAGTGGGGGACATACCTTGACTTGGGCGAGGGGACTGGAGGACCTCTTCTCGCTTTTAGGGCCAGGCGAGAGGGGCCCGGCTGAGTTGGGAGGCTGTGGCAGTGGCGGCATCTTGGCTCCTGGAGAGAGCTGCATGCTGGCCAGCTGGGCGGCGTACAGTTGCTGCAAGGAGGGAGAAAAAACCCACAAGGCGTTAACATCCAAAGCCAGCCACCATTCAAAGTTCTTTTTTTTCCCCCTTCCCCTCTTCCTCTCTGTCTCTCCTTCACGTCTTCCTCTCTTTCCATCCTGGCACAGAAGCTCCATCAAAGATCTTAACTGTATATCAAAGCCTGAGCCCAAATCCAGAGAGAGAGACAGAAGCCCTGAAAACCGCACAGCAATGGCAAGCATACAAGACCCCCCCCCTTTTTTTTCCACTCATCAGACAAAGTTTTCAGACTGAAGGCAAGTCTGTCCTGAGATCTGATTTCTCTCTTTTTTCTCTGTTCCTCCACCAGACTCCTTCTGGTTTGGTGAGCCCAAGAGTGACACACTGTCAGACACCTGAGCCGCTCTGCTCCCAACAGCACAGTTACACAGTCTCAGCCCAGCGGACTTTCCATGACACACATTACGCTGGGCTACAAAGTAGTGTGCTTCAGGAATAAAATCTGCCAGTTCTGATGCATTTTGGTGCGCTGATTTCAAATCTGACAATAAAACAGGCTGATTGGCTACCGCTCAAAAGATATTTCATCTTTTCAGTTACGGGACCATACACATTGCCCAACTCTTGTCTTGGTCTCCAACTTTGCACCTGAAGTAAAGATGATATGCTTTCTTTATCTCCGCAGTTATACTGTGTTTCTGTGATTTGAAGGGAACTTCCCTGCAAATATAGCAAAGCTGATCGTCATTGTTCACACATAAACGAGGCGTCTTCGCTCAAGCAGTTTACCTTAAAAACAAAAACACATATATTTCAACAGCACAACAAGATTAAATAAATGTAATACAGTAGACCCTCAGTCTAATGTGGATTTACCGCCACCAGTCCAGCGGTAATACACTGAAAAGTTGTCTACCATCATAAAAAGAAGAAGAAGAAGCTGCTGCAGCATGTAGCATGACTGTTCCGTGTCTGGTCCTCGTATTTTAGTGTTTTAACCCCCCCCCCCCCCCCCCCCCCCCCCGTTTTCTACAGCTCAGTTTATTTAGTGTTAGTAAGCTGTGCCCTGTCTAAACATGTTATTTCAACCTTTCTTTTGTGTATGAGTCTTTGAAAGCTGCTAATGCTAACCAGTAATGCTAACCTTGTTTTAAGCAATGAAGTTTTCTGATTCTGATTATTTATTTAAAATGAAATTAAAGTGTTCTGGGAGCACATATGGAGGCATATTTAGGGTTTAAACTATTAAAATAGGAATTTTTTACCAAAAAATGAAAAAAGAAGGCCTTTACTGTCTAGTCAAATGTTAACCGGGGCATACAGACAACATTGTCCTTTGTATTGTCTCGCAGCATTAACAAAAGGTGCGCTTTGTTTCCATGCTTTCCAGTGAATTAAAAGCTGGGTGCACTTCTGTTAGCCCAGAGGCTATTATTGATTAGCTAGAAGGTAAATGGTTCAATTGGCATTTGTCTCCTACAGAAAGTAGCGGGGGTTGGACTAAATAGACCATGGCCTTCACAGATTCCCATGACTGGGGAATCGCTTGGCCATTTTGTAGTTCAAATTCTGAACAGTAAATTTAACACCCTACATAATTTAACATTTAACACTATCCCACACTTACAGTGCACTGCATTGTGATCTACACTGCATGAATGTCACTGTCACTAAATCTGCCAACCATACTGCAGGGGTGTCCAATCTTATCAGGAATAATCTTATCAGGACGGTTATAGGTTTTGATTTCAATAAAGGATGGCACACACATGATTAACGGTTAAAACACAGAGACCAAATGATTAAAAAGTGAAAATTCTGTCATACATGAGCACACAATTCTCTGTGTTTAACCCATTCATCAAGTGAAGCAGTGGGCAGTCAGGAACACGGCACCCGGGGAGCAGTGTGTGGGGATGGTACATTGCTCAGAGTACCAGCAGTCTTGGGAATCGATCCCACAACCTCCTGATTGCAGGGCGAAAGCCCTAACCACTAGGCCAGCAGCCGCCCTGGCAGAATGATGAGTGTTTCTGCTAGTTTGGTATGAAAATAAACTTGATACTGAACTGGTAAGTGCTACTTTAGCTGACACAGAGTGAAGCTTGTGCATTTCTAGAAAGCTAACAGAACCTCTGAGGGGAAATCTGTGTGAATCTGGCTCACTGCGTCCCGGCACTTGTTGCCTGTTTCTCTACTCTGTTTTGCCGTCATAGCTGTTATTACTCCCGGTCACCAAAGCAATCTTTCCAGCCATCGATGCTTAAAGTCCCTAATGTGTTTTTTTTTTCTGTGTATTACATCCAGGGTCCGAAATCATCTTTCGACTATTTCCTACAACGTGAAGTTTTCCATTCAGTGAGGGCATATTTGAGATACTGCATGTTATTATATTGTTATTAATCATCTCTCAGACATAATCCTTGTAATTTAGAACAGTGAACAAAAGCATACAAAAATGGTAAGAGCTTTAGAAAAAACGTCTATAGTCGAGCATGTCTGCCCTTAACATAAGCACTCCATTCGTCTGAAATGGAAAAAGTGGCTCATGGCATTAGTGGTCGCGCCCCACCTTAGTCAGTGAGACAGAAAAACCTGGGCCACAGACAAAGCTCTTTGTGTCCGCTGTGTATCAGAAGATATAAACACGAAAACGCTCTCCACTGCTGAAGTTAAACGCTCGCACATTAGCCGTCCACAAAGGGGTCATTCTTCTCGGAGGGAGGGGACAAGCGACTGCACATGGGCAGCGGAAATGGCGGCCTGATTAGGTTCACTCAGTGATAGCATAGACTCACCATGTCCAGCAAACAGAACAGCCTTTGTCTCCTAAAGTCACAACTAACACTTTCCGCTTTTTTCCGAACGCGTTCTAAACGAAACGTCTAAACGAAACACTTCGCCGTTGCTTTATTTATAAAACGAGTGATAGCCTGACTTCAGATTGTTTACGTGCATGTGTGTACAGTCTGTCGGGCAGATGTTAAGAGTGCGGCTGCTCCAGACGGGCCAAAGGACCCTGACCTCGCATGGGAAGAACTTTATTGTCCCGGAAAAGCGGCATAATTGGTATTTGCCTCAAATTAGAGCCAGCCAGGCCTGGGGAAACTCATGGTACCTATGACTTAGAGGCTAGACATGACACTCACTTTGAGGACAGAGTTACGATGATTGCCAAATATAAAAGCAATCCTTAATTTCAGAACAGTTCATAAAGCTAGCTAACCTTTGATAAAGCTAAAGTAAAGTGGTCCCTTATAGACACTGGTGAACACACAGTGTGAAATTCTTTCTCTGCATTTAACCCATTCACCAAGTGGAGCAGGGGCTGCCACCAACAACGGGAGCCGGGGAGCAGTGTGTGGGGACGGTACCTTACGCAAGGGAACCTCAGTGATAGCACTAGCAGTCCTGGGATTCAAACCCACAGCCTTCTGATTGCCCGGGCAACGTCCTCAGCATTAGACCTCCAGCTGCCCCAGTGTCAATGCAGTGCAAATTTGAGAAAACTCTGCTGAATTCATTCATTTTGCTTGTGGTCGAAAGATCAACTCTGAGTTAAGACAGAACGAAAAGAAGATGATAATGAGAGAGTGGAGTTAAGCGCAAGACAGAAAGTGTAGCCTGTAGTGTTAGGCCTGACTGGCGTGTGGAGGACACATGCCTGAGTCCCTGGTTGAAGGGCAGATGCAAGGCAGAGGCAGGGGCAGCCCCCAGTGGAGCCGCCGCCTTTCTGCTCTTCCCGACCATCCGCCGAGGGCTTCCATGGCAGAAGGGGCTGGTGGTAATGAGGGTCATGCTGAAAGTCAATGGCCAGACAGGGAGCGGGCAGCCGGGATGCTCTGGCTCCATGCCCCGGGCCCCTCAACACGGCTGCAATGAGCAGGATCAATTCTACCCCCACCCCTCTCCAAATTCCCCCACAGCCTCACCATGAACCTCTTCCTCCTAACAATCTTCACTGAGTCAACTAAGTCATTCACATAGGAAACATTTGCGTTATAGCAGGAATTAGGAGACCTTTTTTTGGATTTTGCCACAAGGCCGTGGGTTCACAATGCTCTCAGTGTTACGTTTTGGACAGATGACGGGTGACACGTCACATATTAAACTTTATTGAAGCACGTCTTATTAATATTGTCATGGAACCTGACGCAGGCCAGTACAGAGCTGTACTTCCTTCCTCCTCTTTCCACTGCTTTTCCAAACTCTCCTCTTTCCCAGGAGCCGACGGATTTCAAGGCTCCGGTCCCGTGACTTTCTGGAGGATTCTGTTTTATCTTCCTAGTTTTTTGTTGGTGTACAAAAGACGTGCACTGAACAGACCTGCGGCCGCGATGCTGAGTCCACCTTCACACCACAGTTCACACACACAGACCGGAGAGGAGGAGAGGCAGTCATACACAGCGCAGTGGTGTGAGTCATTACACTGTGTGCTGAGGCTGTTAGCTCAGGAGAAACAGGAGCCAGTTGAGGAAGAAAGATTGGTGTGGAGGGAGTAATGAGAGAGAGAGAGAGAGAGAGAGAGAGAGAGAGAGAGAGAGAGAGAGATGCTGCGCTACACCTCTCTGTGTGTGGTTTCAGTAGAGTTTGCAGAGAAAGACCTCGATCCACCCCAGTGACTCAGGTAATACCTTTGTCCACTTGAGCATTAAATGACTCTCTGCTCTACAGCTTAGTTAGAGAGGGAGAGAGAGAAAGAGAGAGAGACTTGGGAAATGGGGATTTTTCAATTTGTTCACCTCACCTGCAGCTCTTCCATTCCCAGCAATACACAGACATCACTACACC
>JBBJLR010000040.1:6470525-6483403 GCA_037577145.1 Brachypetersius gabonensis | reverse complement strand
CACAGACACACACACACACACACACATACACATACACATACACACACACACACACACATACACTCACACATACACACACACACTCACACTCACACTCACACTCACACTCACACTCACACACACACACATATACACATACACACACATATTCACACATAAACAGACACACATACATACACACAAATACACACATTAATACACACACACACACACATACTCACATATACACGCATACACATATACACACATAAATACACACACACACACACACACACACACACACACACACACACAAACATACATACACACACTTCCTAACAGACATTACACACACACAAATACATGCATACACATATACACACAAATACACACACACACACACACACACACACACACAAACATACATACATACACTTCCTAACAGACATTACACACACACAAATACACACAAAACAAATACAACACACACACACACACATACACACACACACACACAAACATATACATGCATACACATATACACACATAAATACACACACACACATACACACACATACACACACTCACACACCCACACACACCCTCACACACACACACACACTCTTCCAAACAGATATTAAACACAATCACATACACACATACGCTCACACACCCACATACTCTTCCTAACAGACAGTAGACACACACGCGCGCGCACTCACACACCCACAAACACACACCACAAAACAACATGAATAGACTCATTCCACACCTTCCGTGCGCTCGACTGTTTTTCCCATAGTGGCGTGCTAGGAGAGGCCTTTCCAGCCCCAGCTGCTTGCATTGTTCCGACTTGCCAAGGCTCATTAATGCTGAGAGCGATAAGCTTCGAAGGACAAATTGTGCTCATGCAGCAGCGAGAAGAAAAGGTACGAGTCGCTCTCCTTGCCCCCTCCCCCCCCCCCCATTCTCAGCTTTGTTTTGCAATCCCTGTTATAAGAAAGCAGAAAGTCTAATTGCCATCAACAGCTTATCATGGTTGTTGACAAAACAACAACAACAAAAAAGATTCAACTACCCGACAAGCTTGTTAGCTCGATTGCACACGCCCTCTTTTGCACAGTCAGTTTCGTATTGGCCTTTGTTTCAAATAACTCAAAGGGACATTGTCATCCTCCCTCGTGCTTCCTTCAAGTCTCCAAGCTGAAATATTTACAGTCCCCATTTCAAGGGGAAAAACAGGCATCTCTGTTCTTCACATGACCCCTCTGATCATTTCTCTACGCAAAAGAACAGAGGACACCCCCCCACTGTCCAGTTCAAACAGTCTGTTCATAAGTTCATTATAGGTGTTACTATAAGAACCAAAAAAAGCAAAATCAGACGTTGAGAGGCTGATCATTGCGACAGTAATGATTAGAATGAAGGCAAATATCCATATTAATGTTTGCCTGGAGCAGAACCTACCAGTCTGAGACCCATTTTGATGGACTTTTCACGACCCGTTTTCACGACTGTTCACTGGTGATGACCCTCACTGAGGTTTACAGGCCAAACATAATACGAGTACCATGACACATAAATAACATTATAAAATAAATATCATTCTGTAATAAGAACACTGGCTGCTGTAGAATAATTTACGGCATTTATCAGACGCTTTTATCCAAAGCCACTTTCATTCCCTACCTACAGGGGGCAGTCTCCCTGGAGCAACTTGGGGTTAAGGGTCTTGCTCAGGAACCCAGTGGTGGTGCTGAAGGTAGGATTCGAACCCATGACCTCTTGGGCCAGAGGCAAGCAGCCTACCCACTGAGCCCCTCCACCCCTGATCAGATGTGTAACGCTGTGAATACCAGGCTCTCCAGAATGGAATCCAGCCTGCAAGCAATTATGAGGTAGGACAACTCTTAGTTTTCCTGAAACACTTATCCTAACTCCTGAGGAAGCATGGGCCTGGAAAGCTCCTCCATAAAAGTTGGTGAACTGCAAATGGAAGGTGTTAAGCTGGTAGGGGTGGACCAGTTTGTGAGTGATTTAGCGCAGGCTTGTTACTTAGCATACAGCTGGTTTCTCAAACTGCTAGTGCTGAGGGCTTGGCCCACCGCCACTGCATTCTTTTGTGGCTGTACATACCTGGAGCTGAATAGGGTTGAGTCCTGACGCCGCCGCAGCTGCCATTGTGGAAGGAATGAACTGCACCGGGTAGTTATCACCTGTCGAAGGAGAAGGTGGGGGTGGGGAGTGTTGGGGGGGGACAATACACACAGGTTGAGACAATGAGCGGTCCAAAGGCGGCCTAGGCAAGTGCCAACACTGTTACCGGGCCTGCCTGCGCCTCGTCTCGGCTCGCAGCCCAAACATCTGCATTTACAATAGAGTCAGCTGGCCATGTCCACATGGGCTTTACCTGAGAACGTCTTTCTTTTCTGCTTTTCTTTCTATTTTCTTTTCATGGCCTTCTCTTTTCCTCCCTGTTTCATACTCACACACACACACTTTTTTCGCTGTTTCTTAGTATTTTTGTTGTTACTCATAGACTATATCATTTACTCAAGCGCTCGACGTGCCTCCAGGCAGGTCCCAGTATTGTTCTACAAGCCACCGTGTGTTTAACAGTGTGAGTTCTGGCACAGTGAATAGAGAGATAGAGGGAACCTGTAAAGAGGGCAAGTTTGTCTGGGTTACAGCAAGAATTGTGACTCACTGTAAACATTGCTTGAAAGACATCTTCATTACAATCGCTTACATTTCAAACAAGCACACAGAAATAGAAGGGAATTCAGTGAAATTCAGCTTCAGCTCCTAAAAACGTTAGCCTGCTGAGCCTAAAATGGATATCTGTGCTTGAGAAAGTGAGTGTGAAGTGTGCAGGGTCTGTTTTGCTTTGTGGTCGGTATACATGACCCTGTTTCTGGCTTGAGTCAGGGGAGCAGACAGGATGAAGGCTGGCGAAGGTTTGACTGGAGTGTGCCTATAGAAGAGAATTGGCCCTGGTTCAGACCTCACTGCTGCCTGTTATTTCTTCTCACTAACATATGGAGCCATTAAGCCACAGACATGGCTGTAAACGTATCTACTCGCTTGTTCGCTCTCGCACTCTCTCTGTTTTGCTCACTTTACATTCCTGTCCAGCACAGCACATTGTGATACAGCCGGGAAATTCGATCCCGGCCTGTGGCGGAGGAGAATAAAGTGTGCAATTGAAGGGATTTCAAATACTGTCATAAGAGAGGCAGAGCAGGGGTCATTACTGTCTGACAGTACTTGTGTTAGCACTTTTTCTCCGGCTCTCTTTCCCTCCCCTTCCTTCCACTGGGTGGGTGCAGAAGGGCTGAGGCGTCATGTGAACCCCAGGCAGGTCAGGTGCCAGTCGAGTACACGGAGCCAGGATTGGGTACTGGGATCTCTGGAGGATTTTTGGAGGCTAGCATGTCCAGTTGCCTGGGCTGGCTGTGACGCTTTTAGAGCCGCTCTTCTCTCATTTCCAGCATGGGAGCTCTCAGGCTCTGGCCTGGACACGGGGTGCCAGGAAAGATCCAGCCGCACCACTGCCAGAAACAAAGCTGTTTACTTATATCCAACAAGAAGAGGGACTCGTAATCACACACTGGAGCCTTGATTGGACCCCTTTACCCCTTCAACCTCTGCCGAGTCAGCAGGCTTTGGTAGAGTGTTATACCGACGTAGACCCCTGGTACAAAAAAACAGAAGAGCCAGTCTAAGGGCTTTCATTCCACTTCACAGGCCAGGAAGCCCGAGCAGTGTAGCCTTGTAATTTCCCTCTGATAGGATCTTTTTATTAGAGAAGAGTCTTATCAAAGCAACAAAAAAAAAAGCAGGTAGGGAAAGGGCCAGCTGGAAATGTGTAAAACTCTCATTCTCATAAAGGCACTGCTGAGGAGCTTCATAATGGATTTGGTTTCAGCCAGGTATCACGCTGCACACTCGGGCCAATCTGCAGTGCCAGCTTGGCACTCTGTCTTATACACGGTTGGCCCCATGAGTCCCGCACAAGCAGTGTAGCACTCTGGCTGCTGCTCCAGGAGAAACAAGGGTGGCCGAGCTAATGAAAAGGTGGGTGAGAGCGGGGACCAACAACTGGCAGAGTGCTCCTTCTGCAGCCTCTTCACTTCTCCTCCACCTGATGCCAAATGTCATGCCATGTGGGGCATTCTGCCTGAACCGAGGCACTTTCAGAGCTCTCCTCTTGCTGAAAGGACTTTAATTCATGCCTCCATGTTCTTTCGGCTTGTATTTCTTAAAACACAAACAGTGGACAATGAGAAATAAAATCTGCCGGTGATCCATCGACGTGCAAGAAGCGTCTGCATGAATACTTGATGCGCCCTTATAGGCATGAGCAGATCTTCCGAGCTAAGCTTGACAAAATCAATAGCGTCATAGCAGCACTGCCAGCTGGGTCTCTATGGGCCATTGTGCCCTCAACACATTCTAAAGAATTCAATTCTACATCTCGACTACCCATAATCGTTCTATCTTTATGTCTACACGCAGTGGTGCCACCCCTGTCCTCCACATGTCTATTTGAGTAAAGGATGACTGCGAGTGCCCAGGCCATTAGGCACAGTGTGAGACAGAGGAAAGCACTGAAGCCTCACAGCGGGGTTGAGGTCATCAGCAATGGGCCTTTTCTGACTGCACCGAACCCGGCGGACTCCTCCTCACTCGGGGCATCAGAAACAGCAGTGGCTGCTTCGCATTAGTTTCATCTGATCACATTATCACATTCATGGCCAAGAATAATGGACCCGCGCACCAGCAGCGTGAGTCGCTCTCTGGACTCTCTCTATACTCCACTGCTTTACAAACTTATGCATAATGCAGACGTTTCTACATTCGATTCCATTATAGCTCCTGTTATTTGCACTACACTTGCAGTGTCAAACATATAAAAAAATCAAGCAGAAAAAGAATCCCCTCAGGCTCTTTGTTCAGCCTGTCATGCCTCTGTAGTTTCAAAATAGCTGACTTTCTTTTTCATGGCTCACCTTTACAGTTAATTTACTAGATGCTTTATCACACCCTATAATGTTGTGCCTTTCACCTGCTGACTACTGGGTCTTTTTTTTCCCCCTTTTGTCTCTCTCTCCCTTTCTTATTCTATCTCTCCTTTTTTTTTTTGACATTTTTCCTTTTTGATAACGCGCCGACAACAAATGCGCTTTTCAAAGCATCCAGCAGACGCACAAGAAAGGCCTCGGCGTCTCCCCTGGTAAGCTGCACTGACATAATTCTGTTTCCTGACGTCTCTCTTCTTTCTCTTTCCATTTGTTCTTCTCTCACCGATCCTGACTGAATCATTTCCCACAGGTCCTCTGGTGTGTCAATAGACAGCTCAGCCTCTGCAGGGAAAACCCTAGTCTGAGCATTTTCACCATTCGTACCACCCCGAAAGCCAACACACAGGAGCAAAACGAAAATACCTAGCAACAATTAAACCCCGTCGGACTGAAACCTCGACTCCCTGGTACTGAACATTCCTGAAATTATCTAAAGTGGCACATCTCAGGACAATGAGGGGCTGGGTGCAGGGCGGAGAGTTAGCGGCCTGGCAGGGAGTCGCTGTGCATGTTGTAGCAATTTCCTGCAAATTTGTTTTTGGATTTGGAATGCTTGCGTGAGGAGCAATTCTCTTTTTCACAAAAGAAGAAAGGAACGTGCCAGGACAGGTAAACGAAGCCGAGCTCCCAGAGGCCGATCGCCCTGCAGGGGAAACTATACACTCAAGAGCAGGCCACCATTCTCCCTGTAGTAAACGAAATCAACAGAGATTCTCAGGGTCAACACTGTCCTAGCTATCGCTACACACACACTACACGACGCACAGGCTTGGAACTGAGACATAAGAAAGTGAGAAAACTGCATTTTATAGTATTCTCAGTCTTCAAACATGAACAATTAAGTGACCCTGGATCAGTCCCAGAGCAGTGTAAGATGAGGAGGTATTATGTTATGAACACTTCTCCTGACCAGTAAAGTGGAAACACTTTCATGTTGACACACTCATCATGTTTACATTCCAGCCCTCATCCACTCTGACTATTGTTCTGCAGGCCTGGATGCCGTGCACTTGAAGACTACACTGACACTGTCTAGCTGTCTAACCAAAGTGGCATACTTGCTTTGAATTAATTGCATTGACAGAAAGAGCTTGTGTTCTGTGCTTAGGGCGGATGTGGATGGGGGTGGGGGGTTCTGAGCTCATTATGAACGCTTGCTGAGTATGACTCAGTACCATATCTACTGATGCAGAGTCTAAAGCCGGGTTTCGGGCCGCAAAGGATTTTGATTGGGCGGCGAATCTAAAGGCAAGATAGGCCATTGGTCCGCAATTGGTTATTTAATATCATCTAATGTGGCCAAGTGGACCTTGGCAACATGCCAGGATGGATAGGTGGGCCTAAAGGTTTAGAACCATTGGTCTAAAAGAAGCACAGAAGATAAACAACAGGGGGCCGAAGTGGACAAGTCAGTTCCCATAGGGCACAAAGACTTCGGGTCTCGGATATGTGTGACAGAGGGAAAGTGAGTGAGGGTGCAGGGATTGAACTGAGCTATATGCTTGCATGTGTCTGTATCCTCACCTACATCTTCTCAAGCACATGAAAAAGAGACAGAGAGAGAGAGAGAGAGAGAGAGAGAGAGAGAGAGAGAGAGAGAGAGAGAGAGAGAGAGAGAAACAGAAAAGCATGCAAAGACAAGAATTCTAAAACAGAGGCTGGAAAGTAAAAATGCAAAATTAATCCTGGAATCATGTCGAACGGCTACAGTAGCGGAGATACAGTCCACCCTCGGCAAGTCGGGCTTCAGAGCTCACGGCCTGTCGGTCATGGATTTTTCCATAGAACCGAACTAATGCTTGTTCATGGAAGCCCCTCCAAATTTATGGCTTTTTTTGTGCCAGTATTTATTTTTGTATGCATTTTTGTGCTAAAGAAAAATACAATTGACTAATTTTGTAAGATAAATTATTTGCAAATAAAATATTTGAATTCTACCACTGTGGGAGTTCAGTGTAAACTGTACAGTACAGATACAGGTTTACTGGGTATTGTATTAAACTGAGTTTATAGTGAAATTAATGTTTTGGGGGCATAAATGGGGGCATAATTAGGGTTTAGACTTTAAAATAGGCATTTTTAGGCCTTTTTGTTAACCACATTGTCGGGGGTGGACTGTACACAGAAGGACAGAGCAGAGGCCGACAGAGAGGTGGAGGAACTGGTACCTGGTTTGTAGGACATGCCTGGAGGGAAGAGGAAGCCCTGCTGGGCAGCGGCGGCAGCAGCCAGAGTGCGCTGGTCGTGTGGAAAAATGGGGATCATGAGCGGAGGCATGTGACCCTGGACCTGCTGAACACAGAGAGAGAGGAGATCACACCCAGGCCTAACACAGCCTGACAGCACACACCCCCTCCCCCAGCCAGGCCCACCCCCCGCCTGCCCTGCGCACTCTCACACAATACCTGTGTCTAATCCCACCACTCACACTCCCACTCTTCAAAGAGCTACACGCGCCTGCAGAAGGGTGCACACACACACACACACACAGGACACAGACACACACACACACACGCACACACACACACACACACACAGACAGGACACAGACACACACACACAGACAGGACACAGACACACACTCACGCACACACACACACACACCCACAGGACAGACACACACACAGACAGGACACAGACACACACTCACACACACACACACACACACACACTCAAGAATTAAGGATGAAAAGGAGAGAAAGGCTGTTACTAAACAAGTGGGCTGTGAAGGGAGCACAAGCTAGAGCCCACACCATCTTCATTTTTTAAAGATATGTAGCAAACAGCAGGAGATTAGTGATGATTATGTGTTTGGATGTGGTTGTTTCATGCAGAGTTGGTGTTAATTCAGAAAATCAGCAAATCATATAAATCACCCAGGGGTAACAAAACATCGAACAACCCTTTGCTTGTTACTTGGTGGACACAAGGGTCTAACATGGGAACTGGAGGGGCTTGCAGGCCCCTAAACTAACAGGTGAGATTCTCCTCAGTGATGGTGCGGCTCCGTTAGGTGGAACAGCGTCCGCTCGGGAACAAGCCATCATACATCTGCTCTCGCCAGCAGCAGTGACTGACAGGAAAAGACCCTCGCAGATATACAGCGCCTGTCTCATAATTTTGGAAGATCATTTATACAGACGATAAAAGTCCAGGCAGTCCTATAATTTACAGCAGCTGCTTTCAACGCCGAAAAGGGTGGACGAGGCCCAAAAAGCTCTCGTCCGTTTGAGATATTTCATTTTTAATGCCGGGGCCCAGCGCGGCGCACGCTGCTGTCGGAGCGTCTTCGACGTTCTGTTATTAACCTTCAGGATCCTCTTCCCTGACTCTCCTCCAGACCGCTGTCACACGGCACCGTGTTCATTCAGTGCGTATTAATTCGAAGAGGAGAGAGTCGAGAGTAAAAGCAGAGAGGAGAGAGAGAGGCTGTGTTTGGGTAACTAGCCACAATAGGTTCGAAACCCATCTGGTTCAAGTCCAATTTAGCTGTCTTCCTCTGCTTCCTGGACACGCCTGACAGGCTGCAGCCCTGCTACTGTGGACCTGGGAGACTTAACGGCACGGCGGGTCTGCTCACCTCGGGGGGGATCCGACGGGAGAACAGGGTTAATAAAGGTCGCCCCCCCCCCCTCCAAAATAAACATGTTACGGAGTATTTCACCATTCAAGCCCCTTTAAAATCAACTCGCAATAAAACGGGTCTGGGTGCAATTACTGCCGTGGCATTGGGGCATGAAATCAACCTGCTCCGCGTCACCACTTTTTTTTTTTTCCCCTCGCATTCTCGCTGAGGTCTGCGTACAATCTCCACTTTTTCCCCCAATGCGTTCACCCCCCCAGCATATCTACCACCGAAGCCTGGTTCAGCAGGGCCATTCCCCTGGTGCTTAACAAGTGTTCAGGTTCACCTTATCGATCTCGGAGAACGCAAGTTTTCTAAGCATAAACCCCCCCACACACACTTTTTAAATGCACTTTTCTGTTTATGGCGCTTTTAAACTCGACAAACGCACACAAACATTGTGCCAGAGCGAGGGATCTGTGGCTAAAGTGGTTTTCTGACTCTTCAGATGTGAAAAGTACTTTTTTAAATGTGCTGAATGAGAAAGAGAATGGGGTCCCTGCAGATGACCTCAGAATTCAAGTCTGAATGACAGACCTTCCACACAGTGGGACCGAATTTGTATTTATTTTTGCGTGAGGTGCAAAATGTGAAAGTTAAACCTGCGGGAGATTACTCCGAGCGCGTTTTTGTGCTCTTTACACTTTTTAAGCGCTAACCAGTAACCTTCAAAGCTTAAAAAAAAAAAAGAAAGAAGAAGCTGATATTTTTAATAGATTAAATTCAAGTCAATTAAGTCAATTAAGCTCCTTCGGAAGGTCATAATTGGCCTCACTCGTACTTCCCCTGCAAAACGAATGGGTCCAAAGCTCTGATATTACACACAACAACTTAACTACTATCACATATATCAGTCCACATCACTCCATCAACACAAAAACACCTGGTCTATCAAATATCTTTATCTGCAGGAGATTTATTTCAAACCACTGATGTCACGATCAGTTTGAAAGTGCTAAAAACAATAGAAATCTCTAAATAAGAACTAGCTGAGTATCTCCGATCTGAAGTGATACTATAGCTCTAGAAAGGAATGACAGGAGGGGAAAGGAGGGGGCAGAATAGGGGACAAAAAGGAATAGATAAATTGCCCTCAGTTTGAGCGCCTGCGATTTGCAGTAATGAGGACTTTACATTAAACTTTAATTTACACACGCCATGTCACTGAGTGGCAAATCAAATCAGGGGGCTTCAAAGTGGGGACTAATAGAGGAGGTTAGCTTTCAAGCCTGTCAATTAATGAATGCTGGGTGAGCTGAGCAGACAATGCCAGTATAGATTTAAAGATTATCACTGGCAATTTGCTTTGACTGCTGATAGACAGAGAATAGAATTAAGTGCCTGCACTTAGACAGGCAGATTTTGATAAATTGCATATCAGACTGCATATAAGACTTGCTTATTATATCTATCAGAATGCGTCTGTGCCTCTGTCTCTCTGTCTCTCCCAGCAGTCGGGCGGATGTGTGTGTGTTTCATCTTCTCTCCTGGCTGCATCCTCTCCTCTGTGCCCCCGGTACGGCTCCTCTCTCGGCTGGCACTGCCAGGCCGGCTGGCTGCCTGGAACATTAGCATTGCCAGTGCGGTCTTCAGGAGTGTGGAAGAATGGGGCGGAGCAGATGTGAGCAGTGAGCGCCTGGCGCCTTTGCCCCTGCGCACCTCATAAACGTGGCCCTATTGTAACCTCAGGCCAGCTTGGCCCTTTGTCTTCGCCCGTCCTGAGCGCATGGTACTGCTGTTTTTAGCCATCTGCCCCCAAAGCTTCATTAAAGATACATGAAGGATCCGTCCCCGCGGCCCGATGAAGAACAGGTGTTATTGTGTGTCCCCCAAGACCTGCTGCAGAGGAAGGAGCTCACAGTACTTGAGGAAGAGCATCTGTAGCAATCAGTCAGACTGAAGAGCCAGCCTGCTCCCACCCACCCTCCGTGAGAGAGAGAGAGAGAGAGAAAGAGAGAGAGAGAGAGAGACAGAGAGAGAGAGACAGACAGAGAGAGAGACAGAGAGAGAGAGAGACAGACAGAGAGAGAGAGACAGAGAGGGGGGGAGACAGAGAGAGAGACAGACAGAGAGAGAGTGAGAAAGAGAGATAGAGAGAGAGGGGAGACAGAGAGAGAGAGACAGACAGAGAGAGAGAGACAGAGAGAGAGAGAGACAGACAGAGAGAGAGAGACAGAGAAAGAGAGAGAGAGAGAGAGACAGACAGAGAGAGAGAGACAGAGAGGGGGGAGACAGAGACAGAGAGAGAGATAGAGTGAGAGAGAGACAGACAGAGAGAGAGAAAGAGATATATAGAGAGAGACAGACAGAGAGAGAGAAAGAGATAGAGAGAGAGACAGAGAGAATAAGAAAGAGAGAGAGAAAGAGAGAGACAGAGAGAGAGAGAGAATGATAGAGAGAGACAGAGAGAGAGAGAGACAGAGAGAGAGAGAGAGAGAATGATAGACAGAGACAGAGAGAGAGAGAGAGAGAGAGAGAGAAAGAGATAGAGAGAGGTACTACACATCATTGGTTCATGGCAGCTGATGAAGTCCGTAGCCCTACAAGCTACGATTTGTCTCCCTGTCAGAAACACACAAGACTGAAAATATCTTAACTACTGTCAGCTGTTCTGGGAACAGGACTTACGGCTTGTGTTCCATTAAGTCAGAATTAGCTGAGGATGTTTACCACCCAGCATGTACTGTAGGTTGAATGACCGAAGAAGAGGCTTGTGGGGGAGGGCGAGGTCTTTGAGTAAATAGGGAGCTATGGATTAATCAATGTTGTTAGTGGAACTGTTGACATCAGCACATAGATTCTGTAATGGTTTACAACAGCATCTAATCCTGAGGTCAGACAGCACACTCAGGCAACACGGATTACTATCAGAGCCCAAACGTGCATGTGGGGGTGTATCCAGTTTACATATTCGCTTATGTATTGTCACTGTCCAGGACCTTTTCCATACTCAGTGCCTTTTAAAAGCTGCCCCTCTACATTCTGTCAACATTTCACAGCAAACAGACCAATAGAATCAACCCAGAGTCTTGTTACATTCACATGCATGAAGTTTATACGTTTTTTTTTTTGTTGCTTTCTTCTGTACCCTTTCATAGATACAAGGTTTTGTTGTGACATTGACAATATGTACATACTATCACAAGTTTCACACGTTCCCTCGTATATACAGTGTTCCTCGGCAAAGTTTTTTCTTAGAACCGAACTAATAATTAGTGCAAATATCCTCCGCATTTTTTTTTTTTTTGGCTTTTTTTTTTGGTGGCAATATATATTTATTCATGTATTTTAGCGCCAAATTATTAAGCAAAATATAACTGACTAAATTCAGCTATGTATTTTTAGTCCTGTTGAGAGACACAGAGCAACCGTATATCGCCTGCTGCCCATCTCTTGCAGATATCCATAAATTTGACTGTGTTTTATTACGGTAAATAACATGTATTTATTACTGATTTACTTGCTTATACCAAAGAAAACGTGCTGCATGAAGTACAGAGCAGTCTATACGGGGGAAACATCTTACCTTTACATTTTTTGAACAAGAGTGCAAAATGAAATGAAAGTGTTTTGGGAGCATATTTAGGGTTTTAGATGATAAAAAAAAGCATTTGCATGCATTTGTGTAAGCACAGCTCTAATTCGTGGGTGAATTTCAGGGGGTTTATTGTATATGTAGAGGCGTGTTGGTGTATATGTGCTTGAACTGTAGTGCCTTCCCCAGCCGTCACACACACGGATGGGAAATGGAGATGTACAAGCCATTACTGCACTCGATAGGGCCCCTGTCAGCACCGATGCTCCTCACTGTCTTTTAAGAGGGCTGGCTGGACCCGGGAGACGCTTTCGCTCCACCAGTCCCGCCGCACCCGGTAACATGAAAACACAGTTTGATCTGCGGCAAACATCACTCCAGGACACAGGGCTCACTCCTTCTTGAAATCCAAGGAGGGAAGTGGAGGCGGTCTAGGGGGGTGTAGGTTGAGGGGGGGGTGGGTGGGGGGGTTTGTTTTAACATGTCCAAAATGCCTTTCAATGTTGACAAGATGGGGTAGAGAGCGAGACCTTTTTCTCCCCTCTCACTTTTTCTTTTGAGTTGTAGCTGTTGAAAATGTTGCACACACACACACACACACACACACACACACACACACACACACACACACACACACACACACACACACACACAC
>JBBJLR010000040.1:6457559-6469198 GCA_037577145.1 Brachypetersius gabonensis | reverse complement strand
GAACAGAGACAGAGAGACACACACACACACACACCCACACACACCCACACCCACACACACACACACACACACACACAGTGCCACCAGGCTCTTATCAATGTGGCAGATATTGTGCCGGGCCTCTGGCTGCTGTTTCAGGCCCTGATGGTAATCAGGGTGTGTGGATCGATAGGACTGAGTGGGACTTTGATCCCCTCTGCTTTCTGTCTGCACAGGGCTGGAATTAAGCTCAGGCCTCCTCCTCCCAGCTGCAGACTAAACGCATTGTTCTCTTCTCCTCAGGTCTGCAGCAGAGGGCTGATACAGGAGGCCCCCTGTCCGTGCCGCAGCTCCAGGTCAGTCACAAAGGGGCTTTGTGTGGACCCCCTTTTCTCGAGCCCACCAGCCCACGCAGGCTTATCGGCTTCAGGAGAGGGCATTTTCGGAGTGACAGGTAAAAGATTAACATCTCCTGCTCTTGGTCTCGGACAGGTTGCATTTGCACAGCAAGACAAACAGCGTTGGGAACTCTTTTTTTTGTGTGTGTGTGTGTGTGTGTAGGTGTGTGTCACGCCACCCGACAAAAGCTCGAAGTGACGTAGATGAATGTGGCCACTGGTCAACGTGTGTGTTCGGGGGTGGGCGTGCCCGTCTGCGACACAGGAGAGGAATCAGAGAAACCAGACACCGCCTCGCTCTCGGCCGGTCTGGAGGAACAACCAATAGATGACTTCTTGTTCCGCTAATTCCTTACACAGTAAAACAAGAACTCTTGGAAAAGTGCCACTCAAATATGTCTATATTAAGTCTTGTGCTGTTAAAAAGCAGGACAGCCCCCCCCCCACCCCCCA
Source organism: Brachypetersius gabonensis (assembly GCA_037577145.1). Classification (NCBI taxonomy): domain Eukaryota; kingdom Metazoa; phylum Chordata; class Actinopteri; order Characiformes; family Alestidae; genus Brachypetersius; species Brachypetersius gabonensis. The sequence continues at coordinate 6,468,368 of JBBJLR010000040.1, read as the reverse complement.
CCCCCCACACACACACACATACATGCATTGTGCCTATTCAAGGCAGTAACTCTACCAAGAGAGGTTGCCTCAAGAGTGTGGCATGGCAAATGGTGGAGTGCTTTCAAGGCTGCAAACCAATCACATCCTAGAAAAGATTCAAAGTTTCTTAGCATAATTATCATTATTAGCACATCTCTTAATTTGTCCCTTGCTGAGCTATTACTGTTTACATTCAGATTTACATAAGTGGAAGCTGTATGCTCTAAATAAATACCCAGTTTTTCTTCTCTGTGAACTATCTGCATGGTGATAGCTGATCATGAGCGTTTCCTGGGGAAATAATTATTAATGTCCCCTGTTACTTTTTCTGAATAAGTGCCCAACCTGCTTTTTCCTCTTTGATCCAGCTGGCAGGGATATCGAAGTCATTTCTTTATGAGCACTCAGAAGCCAGTTCACGCTATTTATGGGACTTGAAACATTGCTGCTAGTGCCTTTATATTTTAATGTCATCCTGCATTTGTTCATCTGCCTCGCCTCCTGATGAATGGACTTCCCCTTATTTACCTCTTTCACTGCTCTGTCCGTGTCCTGGAAGCCCTGCCTGTCTTTCTATTTTTGGTCTCAAATTAAGAATGTCACATAGTTTTAGTGATAAAATGTACAATTACAATAAAATAATATGTTTAAAATATTCATAAGTGAGGGTGAGTTGTGCTACTGGCACAAATCAGCCCAACCCCACCATTTTGGAAACAATCATCCAGCAGTTTTGAGCCAACTTCATGCTGGCTGTGTAGACTCATAGTGTCAGTTACCAAAGCACTAAAACGTGTGTGAAATGTTTTCAAACTTGTCTATAACTATTCAGGCACAACAAAAAAAAACGTGATCATAGAAATTTTACTTTAAAAGGCAAAAAACAGTTTTTAGAACTTAAATGTGCTTATCTCTCATGCAGTGAGGCTCTCTTCTTTGCAGGATGAGTAAAATGACTCTTCAAAAATGGGGTTCTTCTATGGTTTCCTAGAAACAGGGGGTGGCACAATAAGTATATGTTTCTGCACTGAATAAGTATATGTTTCTACATATAGTTTCTGTATCACAGCCTTGAGTTGCCTCACATTCGTCTCCATCCCATCTCCTCAGTTTCTCCACCATAACCTCGCATCCTCCTTAGTTTCTTTACCACAGTCCCATCTCCTCCTTAGTTTCTCATTTACTTCTTTAGAATACGTAATACTCTGTTTGGCAGCTAATACAGTCGATCCTTGCCGTGTTTCATTACATTGGTTTGTCATGCTGTGTCGATTCTTCCTGTTTTTCTGCCCCCTAAGCGTTCAAATTTGTGCATTACATTGGTTTGTCTCATTCTCCAAGCTTTTAAAGGCCTTAAACTCTACAGACATCTGGTTCCACTCACCTCCATTGTGAGCAACTCTGTCAACTTCTCTAGAATTCACACTATTCAACCTCTTAGTGGCTTTGTTTACATGTTTAAAACTCTTGAATTGTTTGTCAATAGTGGCCTACTGTTAACAAACTGCATCATTGGGAAGAAGTATAGTAAAATAGTCAAATTAATCATAGTTGTTTAAGCAGTGTATTTAAAACAATCACAGTTAACACACTGTTATTATTTTAAATACACTTCTTGAACAATTGTGTGTTTTATTTTACTATTTTTTTTGTGGCCTTGAAGGAGTTTAAATTAGATTTCTGGGTAAGCCACCCCTTTGACCCTGTCCTGTACCGGACTGCCCTTCATGGCTTTAATTTCTTTAATTATTGTTTATTGATTGTTTTGTCTTCACTGTTGTAAAAGAGCAGCCATGTCCCAAGTTCTGAACAGGGCTGTATGCCCTCTCTCTTTTTGTGTGATGTAATTCCTTTTACATTTTTTTGCTAAAGCCACCTCCAGGCAGTAGGCAGGAATAAGGAAGGTGGGGGGGGGGGGGGGGGTATTTGCGGCCTGTGCAAACAGAGTGGTTGCTAAGTAAATATAGGGCGCTATGCCACGAGGAAATGAAAGACACTTGTTCTCATTTCAAGCCCAGCACAAAGTTTCTGAGGCTCTATCCCCTCCTTTATTTGATTTGATTCTGCAGTTAAAGGGGAATTCCATACATTTTTCTAAATTTCAACAAACCTGATTGACCAGCCTAAACTGCCAATGAACCTACACCAGCCTTCTGATTTCTAATAGGTAATCTTGATCTTAAAATAGTGAAAAAACTAAAGTAACTAGTTTACTTTGGTAACGATTTTGTCTTGCAACATTCTGAATATACAGTACTGTACAAAAGTCTTATATGCAAATTGTTTAAAGCCATTTTTCTCAGCGTGTGATAGAGTGTCTTTCTGCAAGCAACGTTAAACACAAACATACAGGAAAGCAGTAAAAAGTGTCAAGACAGATCCAGATCCCTTAAACTCTCCACGGCTCACTGGTTCTATTCACCACCGCGGTAAACAATTCAGCCTTTGAATGACTGTTTACTTAATAACCTTGTAATAATACAGGAAATATTTCTTATTGCAATTGCAATTGTTTTTTTAACAAGAGAGGATCTAATACTTGAGGAGACTATGCATGTACACATTTTAAGCCTGGAGCAAAACCCAAAATACTTTATGAAGAAAAAAGCACTGTGGAGTGGAAGCTGTAGTTTTGTGTTTTGCATTCTGACTCAAATCACCTACTGGAAAACTACTATGCCATTTTAAAACAAATCATGAAATGACCACTAGATGGCAGCAACTGACATCAAGCAGAAGGTTTCTCTAGCTTTTCCTGGTTAAGGGAAATTCCAATGATTTTTAAAAACAATTTCTACATAATTAAATGCCTAAGACGTAAACAAAGTCATTCAGAGCGGATTGGTTTGCGAAGTCTCCATTCTAGAGAAACTTACAGAGGATCATTCACAGTGATGGTGAATGGAACAAGAACGTTTTAGGCCTCTGAAAGGACTTCAAAAGATATTAGCCTAAAGTCCCTTTAGGTCAGAAAAGTACAGAATGCAGGACCTGGTGGCTATATTTTTGTTTTAGACCTCATGACAGGTTCCATTCACCACCATAAAAAAATCAGTCACTATGTTTCTCTACAATCAACCATTTAAAAACAAATCCAGTCTGAATGAATGACTGTTAATGCAGAAATTTGGTTAAAATTTGACATTTTGGGATGTAAGAGCATTAAGGTTTAAGAAACCCAATGTACACGTTGAACATAAGCGGTACGCGTGCAAGGATTGGTGTATGCGGTACGACAAATGCGCACCAGTTTTCAGTCTTCACTATGCAAATGCGTACCTAATCTTCATATTCAATCTCTATGTACCACCACTCAGGACGTTTAAAAATATGGCTCCTGCCGGTCCGCACACACACACACACACACACACACACACACACACACACACACACACACACACACACACACACACACACACACAGCCAGCACCCCAATTCAAACCTCCAGCCCTGAAGGTGTGGGAAAACAGTACTACCCACTGCACCACCGTGGGACCCAATTTAGTTTACTGACTGAAAAAAAGCCGCTTGTCGGGTTCCTGTTTAGAGACGCTTAACAAGCATGTCTAAAACACTATATGTGCTGATTTTAATAAACAGTGAAGCTCCTACTAAAGTCTGAATAAACTGGTAAATCCGTGTAGTGATCAGTTATTTAGAGCTACACCGTTATAAGCATTAGTGTTGTGGCATGATGGTACGATCCATTAACTGAAAACTGTCTTCTGTTTGGAAGATGAGAGATTGCGTGAATTTGATGGAGAAGCAGGTCTAAACATTGCACAGGCAACTAGTTCAACCTGATGAGATTGACCTTTGAAGGTAAACTACACATCTTGTTGTACTAAAGGCCTTTGTTTCCATGTGTGTTTTGGAGATAAGGTAAACGCTCCACTCCTCTCTGGACCAAAATGTGGACAAACCTGTCTTCAGCAATAACAAAGGGCACCAGGCATCATGGGATATTAAATAGAATGTTAACATAGTCACTCTATGCTTTTTTAGTTTTGCATGGGAGATTTGTTTTGTTTTTGACACTGTGTGAGCTGGTGAGGAGAACACAGGTTCGGTTCCAGGTTCCTCCTCGGTTCCTCCAGCCGTTGTTTGGATGGTGAAACTCCATCAGCAGCTCCTGATTTAATTTAATGAAGGACTGATTGAGTCGAACCAGGTTTCTGATGGAAACTACTGGAAACCTGGACTTGTCTGGGGAGGTTCATTAATTGTGCAGCAAACAGAATGCAATTATACATCTAGACATGGACCTACAAGGCCAGTGTTAGTTAGATAGATTGGTGTTTGTAATGAAGTGGTCAGTGAGTGGAAACACAAGGTTGGTGTTTTTAATCAAGTCAAGTGATAAAAATCACAAATCTGCCCACTTTAGTATTATTTTTCATCAGTTGTATTGATTATCATTGCTTAGGTTTCCAGTGGTGTTGAACTGGACTGCCTTTTGTGGCATGATGGCACACATTATTTACTGAAAACCGCACGATATTTGGGGTAAAAGAAAAAGTGGACAAGGCTGAAAAACTGGAGCATCCAATTTGCTTTGTGTGGGCTCACTCGCGGTTACCATGTCTGCATGTTTGCTTTGTTGCTATTAAGGGCAAAGGCAGACATCAAAGACTAACAGCGACAGGAGACCTTTAAAGGAGCCATTAAAAAGAAATTCCAAATGTTTCAAAAATTTGTCTTGACGAACATCTGAGAACCTACTCCCTTTTCACAGTCTTTCGGAATTGACTGGTGTGAAATGGTTCATTGTAGAGAAATTGTTCAGATTCTTTACAGAGGTGGCGACTGGAACCAAGGGCCATTTTATTTACTATCCAAAATGTCCAAAGAAACCACACATGTCTCCTGAGCATTTATGTGTAATGTTAGGGATGATAAAACAGTGCAAAATATCTTTAGGGTCTATTTTGGCTAACCACACCCTTCTGTGTAGCACTAAAAGTCTTTTACAAAAGTATATTTTAGGCTCAAACCTTTTTTAACCATTGTAAAACAATGTCTCAGGCAACTCATTCATAACCATTTCATGTAATAACTTTCAGTTAGGGAGCTTTTAGAGGCATTAAACTCTTGCAGTCTGGTTCCATTCACAATCGCAAAACCAACGTTTCCCTACAACAGAGCATTTCATTCCAAACCAGTGAGAATGGCTTTTGTTCTTAAGTATTTAATTATGGAGACATTTTTTAAAAAGCAGTGGAGTTTCTTTTTTAAACCCCAGCAAGATTTGCTACTACTGCACTTCTGGATCAAAAAGCCCTATCATTCCAAAGCAATAAAACACACACACACACACACACACACACACACACATGCACTTAGTACATATATAGTAAGTCTTTTTTAAGTGCTTCCTTGTAAATATTTTAAATGGTTTAATGATGTTTTATTCAGATCTTTAGAATCTCGTTCTCATCTGCAATACTGGAATCTTTCTTATCTTACTTAAAAAAAATGCAAATTTGCAATCCATGCTTATCTTATCTTATCTTAATAATAGGTTATAATTAAAATCAGTATAATTACTTTCATCTGTTCATTCTACAGCGCCACTGTAATGATATTATGTGATAAGATAATCGGTGATATTTACATCCCCTGTCAGTCATTATGGTTTTGTGTGTGTGTGTGTGTGTGTGTGTGTGTGTGTGTGTGTGTGTATGTAAATATGCATGTATGTATTTAACCAACCCACATAAGTCCCAGCTTGCGTTTTCTTGCTGGCAGAAAGACATTCACTGCTGAAATAAACTTTCAACTATGTGCATAGGTAACCTTGGCTTGTACAGTATTATGCTGTACTGTGCATAATACTATTAAAGTAACATCATCACAAATACTAGATAAAACCAAAAAGAATAAATACAAATAACATTCAATGGTAAAGAGTGAGTTTTTGTGCAGTATATCAATGTGTTTCTTGTCCTTCATTAAATTAAATCAGGAGCTGCTGGTGGAGTTTCACAATCCAAACAACGGCTGGAGGAACCGAGGAGGAACCTGGAACCAACTCACACAATATCAGCTACTTTTATACAAACAACAACTCTTGATACTTTTTACTGCTTTCTTTGTTATTTGTTTTTATTCTAATGTCAACAGAAAGACACATTAATCATCACAGGCTGGGAAAGAAGCATATATATTCTATATAGTATAGAAAAGTAAAGGAAGGCATAGAGGAATTGAGGTCAGTTATGCAATGTTAATGCTTAAAAAAAAGGAAGAAGAGAGAAAGGGGCGGACTTGATGAGTCAGAATTCCTGTTTTGTTCCTGAAATGGAAAATCTTTGTGAATGTTAACCCATCCGGTGCATGTAGTGCAGGGGCAGCTGGTGGCCTAGTGGTTAGGGAGCTCGCCCTGTGATCGGGAAATCGTGGGTTTGAATCCTAAGAATGCCTACGATTGTCTGAGGTACCCTTGAGTAAAGGACCATCCCCATACTGTGCTGTGTTCCTGGCTGCCCCTGCTTCATTTAGTGAATGGGTTAAATACAGAGAGAGAGAATTTCATGCTGTGGTGTGTTCACGTATAACAGAATGGTTACTTTTCACTTTACTTTCACATAGATCTTTCTGTTTGGACACGCCTGACCATGTTTGTTGCCCTAACCAACCATTAAACAGACATGCTCGACATACCTTCCTTTTTCTCTGTCCAGCAGATGCACTCCTTTTAAATGTCCTGAGGGTTGGACCCTGGGTGTGTTGCAGAGCTCCCATTGCCCTTGCATGAATCACAGCTGGCTAAACCTTTTAAAAGCACCCTTCAAAAAAATCTTCTACAGTCTTGAGCAGTTGTCGCCTGAAATCATCTGCAATCAGGTAAGAGGGTGGGGCGAGGGGTTGTGTGGTAATGTGTGTAGCATAAGGATAAAGGGGCAATAAATCAGACAACCTCATTTATCAGTGATTAAAAAAGACATTAAAAGCTGGCGAGTGCATCAAATACTTTGTGAGCCGCAGTCGTGGTAGTTATGCAGATAAGGGAATTCCTTCTTGCATTCTGGAGTAACCCAGTTATAGTACGCGCTGGTGGGGAATCTGTAGGGGCTTGTGCTTGTTTTTCAGTTAATAAGTTAAGACTGCTCTACAGGACTGATTTAAAAATAGAAAATATGATTAGACAAATGTGTAAGACGGATTGGCTCAGGTTTGAAATGCAGTGACAAATGCATCTACATCACTAGAAAAGATACCCAGCAGTGGTGTGATGGGATTATATGGAGTGAAAAAAATAACTCTAACTTAAATCATGCTGAAGGTTTGGAAGGATCAGGTTAATATGGATAAGATGTGCTGTGAATAAGACAAAGAGATAAACAGATATCAGGGCTGTGTGTGTGTAGCTAGCTGGTGGGGTATGTTTTTGGCATTTATCAGACGCTTTTATCCAAAGTGACTTCTATTTCCTAACTATAGGGGGCAGTCTCCCTGGAGCAACTTAGGGTTAAGGGTCTTGCTCAGGGACCTAGTGGGGGTGCTGCAGGTAGGATTCGAACCCATGACCTCTTGGTCCGGAGGCAAATAACCTATCCACTGAGCTACCTCCACACTTTACATGAGTCATGGGGGTATGACTGTATAAGTATAACTATATAGTGGCTAAAATGAGGCATTCATTATTTATCACATCATCAAGGCTGCTCTGCCTTAAAAAGGAGCGGAATGCTGGTTTGAGCAGGTTGAGAGATATTTTGAGGATGTATGAATGAAAGAATAGCAAAGTAAGAATTTCATGGCACTGCCTATTCCGCTGTGCAAATGACAATAAAACTCTTGAATCTTTAAAATATTTGGGTGACTATTGAGTTCTAATGCTAGCAACCTAGCTCCAGCTCTAAACTAAAGAAGAAGAATGTGGTCGCCAAACATGTTTGACCTACTACATCTGAAGAAAGTGGAAAACTGTACATTTTATTTTTCGCCCAACTGTTCCTTTAAGTTGTCAAAGTAGATAGATGATAAACCCAGACTGTGGTTCTGTCTTATTTATAAACAACACTCTCTTTTTGTTTCTCAGTCATGTCTAAGCTGGAGAAGGCTATTGTGTCCATAGTGGAAGTGTTTGAGGAGTACGCCGGGAAAGATGACAATAAGAGAGAGCTGAGCAACGCAGAGTTGGGCGAACTGATAAAGAGCCAACTGAGCAGCCCTGAGTTCCAGGTGAGGGTCAGAAAAAAATGTAGAGAGTGAGAGATTATGGGCAGTTCCTTTTGCAAGATTATTTTTTTTTATCTTCATATAATCATGGTGCATACACACATCAGTATAAAACCAAAGCTTTAGCAAAACAGCAAAAATGTCATTAATCTCAAACCATCTTTTACTGATCCATTCACTTATGGAATGTTTATTTACTTAAACGTAAATGCAAATGGACTTAGAGTAATATATTATGGTTGATATTATAAAAAGAAGTGCATATTACCTATAGGGGACACACCTAAACATGGCATTTTTGGGTGTGGAGGGGTAGCGTCCAGCATAGTTTGATGATTTTCCTGCTCAGACACACCTAGTTTAACTCACCTGTGTGCATGTGTTTAAATAGGTGACCTACCAAAACTGTGCCTGACACAGGCCCTTCAGGACAAGAGGTGGACATTAACTTCTTTTCACCCAATAGCAAGTGATTTGATGGTGGACAGTGCATCTTTTCCAAGACCTTCCTGCAAGTTTTGAAGTGAAGTTTTTTAGTGCAAATGCAGTCCATGCTCTGTTTAAGTGCTTTAGTTCAAAATCAAACCACCCATCCAAACAGCAGAAATAAAGGGGCTGCGCACCAAAGGGAAGCTGTTATGGCAACAGTGCCACTGAAGGGGATTCCCTGTATGATTCATGCTACTGCCACAGTTCACACTCGAGAATATCGCTTTCTTCTCTGGAGCATGTGATGAGTCACACACAAAGTAACACCCTGTGCACACCCTTCAACAAACATTCTCAAACAAAAAATGGGCCATGTCAAAAAATATGTATCACTTGAAACAGAAAGGTCTTTGTGCAATTTTCTTTGATCTGTAAAAGACATACTGCACTTAATGTTCTTCATGGTGTTCCCCAAGGCTCAGCCGTTGGCCCACTCATTTTCTCTATTTGGTAGCAACAATTGGCTCAAATTGTCACTACATATGGAGACATATTACTTTTGCAGATGATGCACATGAGCATGCATATTTATAGATAAACAAGATGAAGATTGGAAACAAGAAAGTGCTCATAGTAAAAAATCGGTTTGGTGAAAGACCCTCTCCCTTTATTACTCACTCATTCGTTCTTATCTGCAGGATAAATTGGACAAAGAGGACATCCAAGAAGCCCTTAGCAACATTGACAAAAACCATGACGGTGAAGTGAACTTCCGTGAATTCAGCCAGTGTGTGGCTGCGCTCGCCAAGGGCTACTTCAAGAAGAAGCACAGCATGGATAAAAAAGGCAAAGGCAAAGAGAAAGCTGGGCATTAAAGTCATACACACTTAATACCTCAATGATAACTTCTTAAGGTTAATTAGAACTTTAGGATGTATGTGTTTTCAGAGCTCTCAGTTCTATACTTCATAAAAATGTAAGACATAATCCAGGGCCAAGTGTGGATCACTGCATTAAATAAAAATAATAAAATATACGCAAAACATTTTGTCTTTAGTGTTGCTCTTTGTGTTGCTGGTTAGTTCTTTTTTGAGGTTTAGACTGGAGACATCATTCTGTTTGCTAAAGTACTATAATTGTGAGGTTAAAGTAATTCCTAATCTAAATATCAAACTTACCCAGATTTCATCACTTCATCAAATATCATTACTTGCTTCAAAACATGTCAATAACATACAGTGTGTATATATAGGCACAGCCTAAACACACACTCAGGAACTTGCACAGACAAGACAACGGCATGGGTGCACAATGGAGCTTTCTTAAAAACCAAATGACATGTATGTATGTATATATATATATATATATAAATTTGTGTGTGTATATACACACAGTCATTTGAGAAAATTAGGACACCCCATTAAATAATCAGCTCTTTATTATGAACTGTTCACATATCAATTTCCAATCATGCTTTTATGTATTACTGGAAAAGAAAGTGACATAATTGCAATTAAACAACAAAAATGAACATTTTGTGAAACATCAAAAAAAAGATACAAACAAAAATGTTTATTTTAAATGGAGGTAAAAGTTAGGACACCCTACTCCCTAATAATTATTGTTGCCTCCTTTGGCTGATACAACTTCAGCAAGACGCCTTTTGTAGCCTTTTACCAGTCTCTGACATCGATCAGAAGAAATTTTCCTCAATGCAGAATTCTTTCAGCTGTGAGATGTTTGAGGGCTGTCTGGCATGTACAGCCCGTTTCAAGTCACCCCACAGCATCTCAATGAGATTAAGATCAGGGCTTTGACTTGACCATTCCAGGACTCTCCACTTCTTAGTCTTTAGCCAGTCCTTGGTGAATTTGCTGGTATGCTTTGGGTCATTGTCATGTTGCAGTGTCCAGTTCTGCTTTAGCTTTCATTTTTTAACAGATGGTTTCACATGATCTTCAAGCACCCTCTGATACACAGTAGAGTTCATGATGTGCAGCAAAGCATCCCCAAACTAGGTACTGCCACCGCCATGCTTCACAGTTGGTATGAGGTTCTTTTCTTGGATGGCTGTATTTGGTTTACACCAAACATGTCTACTGTTCTGGTGTCCAAATAATTCAATTTTAGACTCATCTGTCCAAAGAACATTATTCCAGAAGTCGTGGTCTTTGT
>JBBJLR010000040.1:6408435-6421503 GCA_037577145.1 Brachypetersius gabonensis | reverse complement strand
GGAGACTGTCCCCTGTAGTTAGAGAATGGAAGTCGCTTTGGATAAAAAGCGTCTGATAAATGCCATAAATGTAAATGAACTAATGATCTGATCGAGACGCGCTGTGACGTGGAGGGACTGAAATACTCTCTTTTCTTGGAAGGTAAATAAACTAGGGGTAAAAATATACATTGCCAGAGAAGAAGCGCGCTCTTATGAAAACTTTGTCTAGCTCTGATGAGAGGTTTCAGTACTCGTGAAGACGAGCATTAAGCAGGGATGTGTGGACTTAATTTTAATTTATAATTTCCATTTGATGTCGGTAATCATTAGGGCCCACACACTGTAATAAATTATAATAATTTCACACAAGAATTAAATTGCTGGGTACCTTGCAGAGGAGCCATTTCTTTCCCCGGCTACCCTGCAATCTAACTGTCAGGTATAAACTCTTCTGCTAATCAATGCTCCAAAACATTCACATTTATTCATCTATGTTAAATTAATAGAAATGTGCAGATAATGTCGCTTACTGTGATCCGGGCTGCGCAGAGTGATTTACTAAATGAATGGGTGCCGGGGACAAAAACGAGACTGATAGGACCTACATGAATAGATTCAAATTTGCAGTGAAGCCAAGTGTCTGCAACTTTATTTCATCTTACAAGGACGTGCCGACTCAGACACGCTCCAAATTTAAACATCGCTTGAAGAAGATGAACTGATACTGCAATTAAAGCAGTGGAGACACTGAGGTGTGACTCACAAATGCACATACGCTGTTAAAAAGTACAAAAAAAACCCAATAAAAAGCCCTACAAAAAAAAACTGGGCTTAAATTCCACCTTCTTAGGACATCCAGGAGAAGCGCCTTATTATTAACGCAATTACACAAACTGGCCTTTCTTCAAGCGAAGATGAAATACAGTTCATTCTGTTACAGTTCATCTGTTATCCTCCTAATACCCAGCACTGTATGTGTGCATGGTTGCACTTAAAATAGGGCCAAAATTAAAAGGAGAAATCTCCCCTCCTTTGTAAATTCATTTGACTAATTAAGGGGGGCCTATTTGCTGCTGCTGCTTCTGACATTCTCTGTTTTTATGAAGCAGCAATTAAAGATGTTTATGGTCCCACGCAGTGAGCTCTGTTTACTGTTGTGTGAGAGTTCAGCACTACCACACACACACACACACACACACGCACACACACACGCGGCCCAAAGGTCACTATTTTTAGCCAACGACCTCCATTCTCTCCCACACATGCAGATATCATGCGATTAGAAGACAAACTCTCGCATGCGTGCATCCTGCTCTAACACACTGACCAGCAGAGCTTTCAGCTCTAACAGCTCCATAATGTTTATTTACAAACTCGCACAAACCACCAACAGTTGTCCGGCATCATTCACTGTGTGCCATCACGCCTGTTTTCATTCATGCAACCGAAGTTTCTCTCTTTTTTCATTATTTTTTTTTTTTATTTTTGGGGGGATATCTGACTAATAGACTGGCCACAATGACTTGGACAAAAATAACCAATTAATATTAAAGTCTATAAAATGTACACAAGGTGTGGGTACAGGCAGGGCATGTTACCGGCTTGAAACTTTTGTTTACCCGTTCAATTTTAAGCTATTCACCAGTATCTAAAAACTTGGGTTCTGGTTTTAAAAGCTACTTTGGCGTTTTGTTTATAGGAGTTCATTGAGAACTAATTCGATTCTTTGGCAAATGTTTACCGTTTAGTTTAATGTGGGTCTGCTTTAGTGTTTTCACAGGTCATGCTACAACAATAGGCTGGTGTTGGTCAATCTGCGGGTCCCTGAGTGGCTCTTAGCCTCCCTGAGCAATGAATCCGTGTCTTGTGAGACGTGCGTGACGTTAGAGGAAAGCAGTTTGTCAGCATCCGTCTATTTTTTTTTTTATTTTTTGGGAGGGGGGATATCTGAGCTCGAGGGCCGAGCACATTTAGATAGCGCAGTAACCATAGTACTTCAAAAGGTTAAGAATTCCAATTTCGAGGAAGTCCCTTGCTGGTCCGCAGCTCAGAGCCTCAATGCCCCTTTGTCTCACATCGCAGTTCGACAACAATGGCCACCGTATTCTCCTTTGAAACAACCCGTCCACTTTTCTCCAGGCTGCGGAGCCATGTGTGCTAAAGCATGCTGGGCAAGCACTGGAAAACACAGCAGACGCAAACGGAGCTCCTCTCACGAACACATCCATCTCAGAATAGAGGGAGAGAGAGAGAGAGAGAGAGAGACGAGGGAAGAAACGTGAAAGAAAGACGTATAGAGTTTTAAAAAAAAATACCCTTCTGTTTACCTTCTTAGTAAAAGAAAAAAAAAAAAAGCCGGACCAAGGGCCTCGTTCCCCAGGAACAGCACTCCAAACTCATGGAGAGCGGAGAGGAGCGTGGAGTGCCTAACCACCAAAATCGCTAATTGCGATATTATGATAAGTGGTGCTGGAGTTGAGGAAAAAAAAAAAGAGAGAGAGAGAAGAGTGGGTAAAAAAAAAAAAAAAAACATTCAAACTGGCAAATCATTAATTATAATCCAAACTCATAACTTCAGCCTATCATTGGAACTTCATGACATGTAATGGATGATGGGGTCTTAAAGCATATTAACCACTTGACCCTGAAAGACTTAAAATAATATGGGGGCCACTCCCAAGGAGAGACGCCGCTCACCGAATAATTACAGCCGCCGGAGCCGTAGCTTTGCTAGCGCAATAAAACACGCTTCTATCTGTTTCTTTTGACATCTCATCTCATCCTCTGGCAGCACGTGGAACATTACCGAAGAGGGAAAAAAAAGAGAGTGAGGAGTATAAATAAAGGGGAAAGATGAAAGCGAGAGAGGGATTTGTTTTACACAGTAGATTAAACAGCCGCTTTGTTCGGAACAGAGACATCACAAGTGGGTGTGAAATATTCATGTTTGCTGGAGAGGAAGACAATGGAAGATGACGAGCAGAGGGAAGCCGTGTTGGCTGTCATGTTCGGAGGACTGGAGGAGGAAGATTCGCAGACACATGGGGTTGAGCTAGCCGAAGCTTATAAAGCCAGCCTGCTATGTGGCCTGAAATCATTAGTGGGCTGCACTGGGCAGCCTGTGGACCTGGTGTGTGTTACATTGGCACTATTTTGATCTTGGTCAGATGACACCGACCCTTTTGTCCAGTTATGTGCAGAGAATGCCTGGGAACTGAATATGAGGCAGTAGATGTGTGAGTGTGTGTGTGCGCGTGTGAAAGGGGGTACAGCGGTTGGGGGACGATGCATAGGCGGAGTCCATCAGTCTACCCCACAAAGATAGCCTTCACACAAACAAACATACACATACACACACAATGCCTGCTGCTACCAAACAGCTGAGGACACTCCACTGTGTACCTGTATATATATACACACATACACACATACATATATATACAGTACTGTCCCACTTTTCCCAGGGGTTACGTTCCAAGAGCACCCACGTACAGTTAAAAAACAAATTTTTGTAATCGGGTAAAAAAAATGCCCAAAAAAGCATATTTTTGAAGTTTAAACCCTAAATATGCCTCCAAATCTGCACCCAAAACACTTGAATTTCATTTAAAACTCAGTTGAATGCATTACCCTTTAAGAAAATATAAAGGTAAATAAACAACCAGAATCAGAAAACTTTATGCTTAAAAAAACGTTAGCATTAACGGTTAGCATTAGCAGCATGCAAAGACTCGTACACAAATGAAACGCTAAATTAACTCTCTCTACCCTACGTGCTGTAAAGTGTACTTTTTATTTTATCTGGTTGTGTCGTATAGCCTTTAATATATTGTTTAGCTGCTCTTACCATTGTCCGGTCTACTTTCTGCCATAGCAATGCAAATTTCCCGCTTGTGGGACTAAAAAAGCTTTATCTTATCTTAAATACAAACAAATGGTCACATATTCTCTTACATATACTCTTTCATCAACAGCTGACATATTAACCTCCATCCTTTTGATCTACATGAAGTTTTGAGGTGTTTCCATATGTGGAGCTCCCCTGCACAATGACAGATTTAGTGCCTGCCGCTCTACTGCGTCAGCATTCCCTCTGATTCACTGAGCCCTTCCAAACACAGGGGGGTCGCATAAAACAGAGAGCTAATTAAAACCTATACAGTCCCTTCCTCAGCGCCACCTGACACCTTTATGTTAACCAAGACTCCAGGACTTCTACCAAAGCCAGCTACAAAACACACGGATCGGAGCTTAGCAGACACACTCGGCTACAAGTTCCGCTTTCGCTTGGGGTCCTTTCTGTCTATAAACTGGCACTTATTGGAAAAGAAAAGGGAAAAAAAACGATTAAATGCCAAAAGGCATTCACTGCAAGCAGTTTAACATTTTTAGTCAAAAATCAAATTTACAAAAACTGTGCAAAATATATAACGATAACAGATTACCTTCAATTAACTTTAAAAACTGCAGATGCTGCATTTTTACATTATGGTACTTTGGCTGGTGCCAGTGAATCAATGTTAGTATTTGTTGGGTAATATATATTAGCTAAAAGTGATGCAACAAGAATGTAATTAATTAACCTGCACACAGTGCCAGACAGCAACAGACATCCAGTGACAGAAGGGGGAGAACAAAACAGCTCCATACCAAGTTTCACTTGTATGAAGTAGATTTTTTATTAAAGCAAAGAACAGCAAGATGCATTATGTCAGCGCATAAAAGCAAACGGTCGTGAGTTTGCTCACTAGTAGCCTGGCAGAGAAAGAGGTTGTGGCAAGGAGTAAATAGTTAATTATGAATACAGATTCTGGACTGTATGAAGGTACTTGACGTCAGTGTTGCCCAACTTGAAATAATGGAAATAAAAAAAACGGTAGAATTTCAGTCAAAATGACCTGTTTAATGCAAGTTTAATGCAAGAGCCTCTAGCTAAAATCTTACACAGATCGAGGAAATAAGTCAGCCCCTTAATAAGCTTGCACAGTTCCTTTAGCCTCACTCAGTCACTACCTGAACTGAACGCGCTAGGCACTACCAAGTGCACTGTGAGAGCCTCCATAGCCGCAGCTGAGGAGAAGCACCTATGGTGAGAGAGGGAGGACAAACGGCGCTCTGTTCGGCGCTCCTGGCTGAGATTTGTCTCCCTGAGACACCCGTTTCCTCCTATCAGGAGTGCTTCAGCTCCGTGACAGAGCTGGGCGCGGGGGCACAATGGAGGCGTTGTGTTGCCTTCCTGTGCATAGAGGGGGTGGGGGGGGACCAAGTCAACAGCTGAGCTGGAGAGGGAAGATGGCTCCCGGAATGCTCTTCAGCAGTTGCTACTGTCGACTAATGGCAATCCGAGCCACTGGGGAAGGCGATAGGGCCGCGAAGAATAGCACATTGAGGCAAGAGCAGCTGCCTGTTTTGTCATCCGAAAGGCAAAGAGCTCTATTTAGAGCAGGGGCTTTGGGTTCGGAGGCCCGCTGTGCCACCCTGGGGTGCAGAGGGAGTCTAAACCTTTGGTCCTAAACCGTGACCTGCCATGAAGGAACGGGAAACCTGTCCCGGACGAGGACCATATAGGCCAGAACAGAGCCGGTTTGGTGTTTCCGTTTCAGCTTCACCTTCAGAGAAGAAGAGACTGTTTGTAATATATTGTCGGGACAGAACCTTGTCTCTCCAATTTCATTGATTTTTGTGTTTTTACGTTCTTTGTAAACTCTTTTGAAACTTCTATTGACATTTTTATTAACAACTTCTTGGTGAATAGACTAATAGACTGGCCAAAACGACTTGGACAAAAATAACCAATTTTGAATAAGGTGAATAAGGTGTAGACACAGGCAGGGGATGTTACTGGTCTGAAATTTCAGTTTATCCGTTCAATTTTAGCTATTTTAGGTCACCGGTAGCACATCGTGACCATCTAAAAACCTCCAAAAATCTGGGCTCTGGTTTTAAAAGCTACTCTGGCATTTTGTTTATAGGAGTTCATTGAGAACTAATTCGATTCTTTGCATTTGGCAAACGTTTAGTTTAATGTGGGTCTGCTTTAGTGTTTTCACAGGTCATGCTACAACAATAGGCTGATGTTGGTCAATCTGAGGGTCCCTGAGTGATTCTTAGCCTCCCTGAGCAATGAATCCCTGTCTTGTGAGACGAGTGTGACGTTAGAGGAGAGCCACCGTCGCTCTGGACTGCAGCAGTTTGTCAGCATCCGTCTCAGGCTTTTTTCCACCTGCACTGAAGGCCTGTCAGCGCAGACGTTTCCTCTAAGGAGAAAGACAGAAGGCAGGAGGAGTGGAGAGAGCCTCTGCTATCTTTCGCATCAAAGTTCGCATGACAAACTGGCAGGTTGCCTGCGGTGTGTGCAGGCCTCCTGAAAAAAAAAAGGAGGGAAAAAATTCTATTTATCGTCTGCTACACGGGCTGACAAGAGGGTTGATTGGCACGGAGCAGAGAGCAGAGAGAGGGGCTTTGATCATGTGGCCTAACAAGCCATTCCAGCGCGTGTCTCCTCAGCCCCAACAGATCGACATTACCTATTCAAATAAAAGTGATGGGCCAGGGCCCTGTGCAGGGCTGGCAGGGCGCTCACACACACGGATCACGCTTGTCACTAACGCTCCGTAACATACACTGACACCTGCACTTACACACACGGGCTAATCAAATACAAGCACTTTTATCCAGACAAGCGGGGCAAGTCAAAGGTGGACATCGCCGTGCCAGCACTATTAAAGGAAGTGTGGAGCGTAGCGAGAGAGGAGGGGGAGACAGAGAGAGAGAGAGAGAGAGAGAGAGAGAGAGAAAGAGAGAGAAAGAAGACGAGTGGAGCAGACAGGCAGAGGAGGCAGGTGACTGATGTTGGGCCAGTGCTTCTCATGGGGCCGGTGGACGGAGAGAGGAGTGGAGCGGGGATGCAGTGCTTTTGAAGCACTTCTCCAAATCTCAGGTCCGTGCCGGCCACCGGCCAAGGAATTAAAAAGGGCGACTCGACTCGCCTGCCGTCGAATTCATTGCATATGCATCAAGTCAAGGGCCAGTGCCACGGATCATTACAACAAAGATTCCTATTAATTAGGCGGAATAAACCATGACAAGGCTACAGAAGGCGGAGGGCGAGCCGAGAGATCCTCTGCTACATTATTTCAACAGGAGCCTTTTCAAAGAGGTCATAAAAATGCAACCCAAATGGCATGTGGTGAAACAGCTTTCTGCACTCAATTCTCTAGCTGCCCTGGCCCATCAATCTCCCGACCCTGACGAGAGGAAAAGGCAGGCGCTGCCCGCGCTTTAACTTCGAGTGAAGGTGCCATGCAAGGCGTACAGATTATTACAGATTACTAGCAAATGCCCCCCTGCAGAAGACAATCTTCTCCACAGCTCAAAACCGTACACAATGCAGCGGGTGTCAGCCTTGAACTGCATTCTCAGCACAGATAATGGGCACGGACACACACAAGCAAATACATGTTCAGACACACACACACACACACACACACACACTTTTGTACACAGGTATAGACAATCACTGAAGGATGAACATCTCCATGGAGATGCCCAGGAGAGGAAAGCTCCACACACACACACAGCTGTGATTGCGGCTCACCTGCCTCAGAAATAGTCGAGCTCCAGCAGGGGGGGACCTGGAAATAACCCCGCACCCCAGAGAGACGGCCTTACGTGGGACGCAGCCACCAGAGAATCTTCCCTCTGCTAAACTCATTAACTCCGACTCAATACACAACAGCTCCAGGTGTACAGACGGGCCACACCGCTGTTCTCCAGCACATCTCCTCCCCTTCCACTCCCCCTGTCCCCCAGGCCCCCCTCAGAGGGTCTAGGGTTACCGCCCCAGAGAAAGCCCTCATCTCAGCCACATTAGCAACTGTTCCCGCTGCCACCCGGGTCACTCGGGCAGCGTAATTCACTTGTCCTGTGACAGCGCCGCCATTCTCCACTTGTTGCCTCCCCAAAAGCACTTGGCATAATTTCACCCAGTGGCTAAAACTGGTACACACCCCTGTCCTTTCACTTTACTAGCAAAATGTGAGAGGAGAATGTGACCTCGAACAACTGTCTAAGCACCACTGACTGTGGGTCTGTGCCCTCAGAGTGACACAGAAAGATTTGTTATAAAGAATAAAATAATAATTACAATGTATGTATGTATACACAGACACACACACGCACACACATTTTTCACAAATAAATATACCACACATTATGTTAAACTCTGCAAATGCATTGAAAAAGTGAATTACTGCTGATTGAAATATTTTTAGAAACAATCAGGATTCAATTTTTTTTTAAATACGCATTATTGTTTTTCATTGTATTGTAACTGATTCTGTCTGAAATTCATTGCTTATCTTTTTGCAAGCTATACTGTAATAAATTAAAATTGATTGTACATTTTCAAAGCTGCGTAGTTGAGCTGCCACCTTCAGATGCATGTTAACTAATACATGACTTTACAATGGAATGGTGTCTGTTATATTTTCAGTATAATCAAGAGTCCGCATTATAGAGCAGCGACCACATGTCTGTTTAAGAGCCACCACTCTGAATCGCTGCCGCATATCAGACCGAAATGTGTAACGATGCCGTTCAAACAAGCGCAACTGTAATGACAGATTAAGGGGTAACAAGCTTTTACCAGGAGCCATGGTCAGCCCTGCCAGGGCAAGTCTGCTGACTACCTTGGCAAAGGTAGTGTCCCTCTGATGCCCAGTCTAGAGTAAGCTGTGGGCTTCCTTAATTAAATGTAGTGGATTTGGACAAGGCGGCATGTGCGTATTGTTAGAAATCCCAATGCCGTTTCAAATTCATCGCAGAACGCCTCTCTCCTCGATATGCAAGCCCACGCAAAAGCCTGTTCCATTGTGTTGAGCAAGCCACAGACTATAGAGTCATGTTTAAGCATGCCCCTCAGAGTACGCAAGAAATATTTGCACACATAATTGTTAACAAATCTGTTCAATGCTGGAAGAGTTCGAGCCCAGCCAAGCTTCTCTGACCCTTAAGGCACGGTTCGCACGGGGAAGATGGAAAGACGACAACAACAAAAGAGTTCACAGTTTCAAAAGACCCACCAGGACAGGGATGTTTACTTCATCCATCATATTTATCGATTACTGTTTCAGTGCATTGCATAAAGCTTGTTTAAACTGCTTGTGAACCCATGCTCAAGGTCACCTTCAATCTGTAATGGATGCTAATCCCCCCCCCATGTTCATTTATTCCTTCCAACCCCACCCTCCCCCCACCCGTTTTCTTCCATACTTATTTGTGACATTTTTAACTCTTGACAAGTGTCATCTGGAGAGTTCTCCATAAATAATGCATTTTACAATAGCCGGTAAATAAGCGGCGGACACAATCGTTAGGCCTCCCAGCCTGGACGCCGACCCTGGAGGAGCTTTTACAGTGAAGGTGACTATTCAGCTTAATGCAGTCCTCCGGGCCTGGGGAGGACATTTTCATTCATTAGAGCGGTCACAAGCACTTAAAGCACTTTAAGGACCTGTTAGAAGAGTGGAGTGATGGGGGGGGTGGGCAGGATGCTGTGGTGGTGGGGGGGGGGGAGTTGGATGGAGGCGACTGGCCGTAGGACAGCCGGGTTCAAAGCAGGGAGCGGCGAGATGACAGTCAGGCCTGACTTCCCTGCGGTCCAGTTCTAAAGGGCCTGATTGAATTTGAGAGCAGTCGACTCTCTGGCTTGCAATACACATTTAATTAAGTGTGAGGAGAGAGAGAAGGGAGTGTGTGTGTCGTCTGTAATAATGCTGTATTGGTCAGACCACCTTAAATGCTTCTTAATGATCCTGCCTTTAGCCAAATGCCACTATGGAGCAGTAGAGTGCAGCAAGCAGTATGACTGAGCATCCCACCTTAATATATTATAGTCATGAAATGACTTTGTATCTTTAAAAAGCTACAGGAAAAATGTTAAAAGATAGGTCTATTGTGCATTAATGTAAGTTTATTCCTATCTGGAGCTTTTCTATTAGTCACACAGTATAACAGGGGCGGCTATAATCGCACATGTGCAATCATGCTGGTCATGTTTAAAGCGTCCCGCTTTTGTACGAGTTACTTTGGATAGAAGGTTTAAATTTAGCTCAATGCTGACCAAGACAGTGCGGGATTAAGAGCCACAGTTGTTCTCCTAATATCAGGCTAAAATAAGCAGTATTTTTAGTCTATGCACTCTTTGTCTCATATCAATCACACAGTGAAGACACGCTCCTCTCTGGACCGTCATGAAAAGGGTTCGTCTCGATTTGCAGACTGCAGGTTTCCCCACACAGCTGCAGAGCCCACTACAGAAAAAATTAGCCTCCGATCCCCAGTAATTTACAGTAATCGCAAGCACTCCAAGTCTCCAAGAAAGCTTCAGTCGGCCCCTCTCAAGGACACTGAACCTCTTCATTCCAACAGCTTACCACTGACACGTTGAACTTTGCGAAGCCTCTTGTCTCGTACCAGCTCAGGAACTAATTTCCCCACAACAAGGGAGTTTATTTCGGGCAGTGTGAGGTGTCGGGGCATGAGTCTGGTTCCGTCTCCATTATTAAGGCCAGATTAACACAGCTGTACACTAGAATTGAAGCACCCTCTCCTCTCCGCTCTAAACATACGGCCTTCAGGATTACAAGCTGCACTTGACCATTTAAATTACTGCAACAACCGGCCATACCAGCTGGGGCTCATTAGCATACCACCCCAGCCACAGAGGGCTGAGAGGAGCGCACCGCGTCTCAAAAAAAAGCCCCATCAAAAACGAGAGGATGAACTAACGGCTGAGAGTCATCTACACCGAGGAGAGCCTTCAGCCGTCACGGCTGATCAGAGACACAAGCAGAGGAAATCAAGTCAAAGGTGGTACAGGACTCCTGGGAAAGAAGGAAAAAAAAAAAACGACCTACAAAGCTGCATTCTGAGTAGAGCCTATTGCTCATAAAGCGATATTTATTGATATTTATCATTATTGTGATAAATTACATTACAATATGTGCCAATATGTACTTCGGATCATGAATCAAAGACAAACAGCATGTTTTATAATAAAGAAATATAATTACATTCATATAATCATGTAACAACTGTGTTTATAGTTTTTTTGTTTTTTTTTTATGTAGCATTGTTGGCTTTTTTAATGTCTGATAGCCTGAAATGTAGGTATTCAGGCAAATGATAGGTTTGTAAAGTATTATGGTAATATGGGAATATGTTTTTTTGCAATAATTATTGCCCATCCTTAGTTTTAAGTGATCTATAATTTGTTCTTTGGATTCCAGGATAAAATTGAAAGCATTTTAGGGAAAAAAAACGTAGTTATTCTTGATAATCTAAGCTTTAGTGTTAACACCTGAGGTCATTTTTGGTCTGAAGTTTTTTCTAATTAAATAGAAATGGAAAAAAATCCAAGACTATAAATTGTTTTAGAGTATAAACTAAGTATAAACTGAATACCCCTCAACACCCCCCCCACCCCCATGAGAACCAGTGCACACATATTTTTTAAGCTTTAACAAATATTAGCCAGACTACAAGACAAGACCAGCTTCAAAAATATAAAATAAAATATATAAAATATATTAAAAAAATATATATAAAATATATAAAATTGTAGCTATTGTCTTTTTTATCACAGCTCAAACAACTCAAACTGCACTCTTTCTCACTGCAATTTAAATTTTATTTTAAGTTTATAATTATGTAATATAAATAGTTAAGCAGCATTGTGGTTCACCACAATACTGACGTATTACTCAAGAAAAAAATCATAAAATTGCAATTTTTTTCCCCTAGAGAATAAGAAAATTTAATATGTGTACGAAAATATGTCTTTATTGCATTCAAAGCATGTCTCTAACCTTTGTTAAACTGCAAAAGGCACACTGGAAATTAAGAATAAATTATTACAAATAGCATGAAAGCAGGAGAAACAAATAGGAAGAGAAAATTATTTTAGTTGAATTAATGTCTAATTTATTCTTGTGATGAAGTGTTTAAACTAAGAGTTCCCCAGATACTTAAATGAGTTGAGTGTATCCCTGGGGAAATGTGTGTGTGTGTGTGTGTGTGTGTGTTTGATTGTATACAGTCCGACTCCATTCTAATTAAGAGTGGAGGAACTATTAAAGCAGCTGTTTTCAGTATTTGTTTTCCTGTCATCCTCCTGGCTCCCAGAGGACAGGGTGGTTTGGGGTGCACTGCTGGGAGCTCAGAGCCGCTCTCCACAGTCTAACCCTGCTGGTGTTACATTTCAGGACATGGTTTCATTTCTCTAATTTCCAAAATAAATGCGACCGCTGTATTAAAATGAATTAAGCTGCTCCCCTTATTTTGTAAATAACAGTCTTCGTTGTGGAATTGTCAAATTATTTTTAACAAACCTTAAATAATCTGTAAATCATTTCTGGACTACAAGCGAGAGGCCAGACTTCAGAATGTTCACTTGGTGAATCCTGGGGCAGCGTTACAGGACCCTCCAGCCACACGCTGAAAAACAGCGGAGGAAAATAAGGCTTTTTAGACCTATTTTGGCTGCTGGGTAGTTGAATTTGTGGGATGAATGCTGTCGTCTGTGCTGAAGAATAAAAAGGTAATGTTCCTGGCGTCAGGTCAGTGGCGTGTGTTTTACGGCCTGAGAGTTTGGCTTGGCGCGGCCCGGAGACCACACTTAAGCTGAGGTGTAGTGCCACCCACTCTTTGTCACACTGGAGGCAGTTCAGAACAAACTGGAAACATAGCCACGTCAGTCCTCCCAAGTCCGAGGGCTGTGTGTGTGTGTGTGTGTGTGTGTGTGTGTGTGTGTGTGTGTGTGTGTGTGTGTGTGTGTGTGTGTGTCTAAGGAAGATGGAGTATACGTGATAGAAAGAAAAACTGAGAAAAAGAGAGAGAGCGAGAAAGAGAGAGAGAAAGACAGAGAGAGAAAAAAAAAGAGAGACAGAAAGAGAGACAGTCAGACAGAGAGACAGAGAAAAGAGAGAGAGAGAGACAGACAGAGAGAGAGAGAGAGAGAAAAAAAGAGAGAGAGAAAGAGAGAGAGAGAGAGACAGACAGACAGACAGACAGACAGAGAGAGAG
>JBBJLR010000040.1:6397466-6408335 GCA_037577145.1 Brachypetersius gabonensis | reverse complement strand
AAAGAAAGAGAGAGAGAAAGAGAGAGAGAGAGATGGAGAGAAAGAGAAAGAGAGAGAGAGAGACAGAAAGAGAGAGAGAGAGAGAGAGAGAGACAGAAAGAGAGAGAGAGAGAGAGAGAAAGAGAAAAAGAGAGAGAGAGACAGAAAGAGAGAGAGAGAGAGAGAGAGAGAGAGAGAGAGAGACAAAAAGAGAGAGAGAGAGAGAAAGAGAAAGAGAGAGAGAGAGAGAGAGACAGAAAGAGAGAGAGAGAGAGAGAGAGAGAGAGAGAGGGGGGACGCTGATATATGCCTGAAGCAGTCCACACACAGCTTGTGTGCTCTTGGTAAAAGCCATGAATAAGGCACTTGTGCATGTACACATATAAACACAGATGCCCACATGCACTCACTCACTCCTACTAACTCCTACAAAACACACACACACACACAGACATATTCAGGAGGGCCGTACCGTCTTGCTCTGTCTTTGTCATCTCCTCCAGTTTCTTCTGTTTCAGTGTGTCCACCACGTCGGCCAGGCTGCCTTTCCGGCGCTCGGGCGTTCCAAAGGCAGAGCTGCCCAGCAGGTCGCCGCGCTCCCTCGCCCCCTCCTCCGGCTTGTGTGGAGAGGTAGAGTTATTCCGGAAGGAGTACAGGGAACATACTTTATTGCTGTCCGACTCCTGGAGGAAAACAAAAAAGTGGGGAAGAAGAGGAGAGAGAGGGGGATTGTTTTGAGTGCTAAGTCGTTCGAGCCTCAAGTCCTTTCCCATATGCCTGGAAATCTTCTGTTCTGACTTGTCAAAATACATGGCGCTTAGATCATTTCTTAACATTCTGGAAACGTGAACAAAACAAGACAAGAAAAAAAAACCACACTCTTTATTCTACCTGCCTCGAAAACAAAAAGAGAAGAAAAGGACTGTGAGTTTCGGAGCCACACAATTCACCGACACATTGTCAAAGGATTAGCTCTTACAGGGAGCAGATCAATAGTGGTTAACAACGCCTTTTTCACCCTTTTTCTCTCTTCCCATGCGCAACTGCAGCAAAAGAAGTCGCTGCAATTTCATTCCAAAGTGTTGCTGGAGTCGGCTTTGAGTGCTGAGCAATTTGCCGGTGCTCCGAGTGGCTGGCTGCTCTTCGCTGAACCCCGCGGGCCGTCATAAATCTGGGCCCTGTCTGGAGCTGCTGTTGTTTTGCGATCCCACCTGTGTGTGTTTTAGTGGTTAACTGGGCTCTTGTCGCAGGCTGATGGCTGTACGCTCCGCTTCCACTTAAAGGAGAGCGGGAGGTTACGGCTCTACTCCTGCACGCGGCTCAGGTAACGCCACTGCCTCCTGTAACTAAAAATCCTGCTCGCCTTCGAGAGAAAGCAGACTGTGAGGGAAAAAAGAAAAAAAGAACCTAGGCCCAACACTAACACGGTCCAAATTCTTACACTAAAGCGGCGGTTCGGCTCCTCCCAGAAGAGAGCGTTGTGAAACACAGGCAGCGAGTGATTGACGAGGGGCAGAGGCCTCGGAGGAAAGAATTTCAGGACGGTTCTGGAAGGTGGAGCTCGGGAGAGGAGCACCGGATTGCTCCATCGTATACGGAGCTCCTAATCCCTGCAAATATGCAGGAATGCTAAGAGCTGAGAGCGAGCGTCTGGCAGATATACACGCAGAGCAGCCAGGCAGGGCTCTCTCTCGCTGCAGCGTGGTGTCCCGGGCACAGACGGGCACTAGGGCAGAGTGATTACGCAGCAGCGGTGTGCGATGGCCATGCCAATAGGGGGTGAGGTAATTCAGGGTAATCAGCTGGCACACGCTCAGAACAGCGGCCACACAGACGCCCGGCACAGCAGGGCAGGCAGGTAATCGTCAGAGGATACAGGCACACCCCTCTCTCTCCCTCTGGCACTGTTACTCGCTCTGCCTGCTCGTTTAGAGCCATTCTTACATCTCCTCTCCACACTCAGGCCCTTCTCTCCGCCCTGTTCTGCTCTGTTCTGCTCCGCTAGTCTTGTTTTACAGTTTCCTGTCTATGTCACAAAACACTGACTTGACTTGACGCTATAATCACACCGACGATCTTTCGTACGAAAATGAGATCATATTCCTTCCTTCAGTCCCTTAGAAATGCTGCGTCTTAATGAGAGCACAAAATATCGCTTGTAGAACAAAAGGGTGTATGGAAATGAAACACAAGCCATCCACACTCGAAGATCAAATGAACACAATTAACTCTGCATTCACCTTTTCCTCATTATTTCAAGAGGGAGCTGAGAGATCCGCCCTCTTAGCCGGAGACAATGTAGTGAAAAATCTTTGAAATGCTTTTCTAATTAAACCAAACCTCTCTGTAATACAGTTAGGCGTGCTGTAATGGGAAGCACCTGAACTGTACACCCGTGTCTGGCCACATTCACATGGGGGAGACAGGCTTAAGAACTCACCCAGGATCTGGGCCAATCTTGTACACACACTGAAAAAAAAAAAAAGACAGAGGCCCGAGTAGAGCTTTGTAGGCATCTGGAGTAGCTTGACGGCTCCTTTACTTTGTTTGTTGGGAACAAATCCACAACTGGCCATGCTGTGTGGCCTAGCAAGAGCCTGAGCTTCTCCGGTCTTCACGGTTCTCCTGTCAAAGAGTCCTCTCCTCAGTCAGAAGCTCCAGACAGCCCTACTGTGAGACTAGCAGCATCAACTTGCAGGGTAGTACTGCTGGAACGTCCTTTAGACACGGAAAGAGTCGTTACCCTTCTGCTGCAAATGGAGAAGAGACACATTTGGAAATGTCTTGGGGTGCTGGAAATATCAATATCAAGTGGAATCGTGCCGGCTCCTTAAAGCAAGGCCTGCGCCTTGGTGCTGATGCGTCTGTGGACCTATTCTGCTGGGCTGTGCAGGATTAGCTGGATGTGGGCCAGCAGGAGGAGAAGAAGGGAGAGGGGGTTTGTGGAGAATTCCCTTTTTATGAGCAGCAAACAATGAAGGCCTCTCAGGCCTGTGTCTGGGCCCACTGCCGCTTGGCCTAGCGGGACCACGGCTGAAGAGAGAGCGAGAGAGAGAGAGAGAGAGAGAGAGAGGCCTGTAGAGGCCTGGACTGTCCCATAAACACACACACACACACAAACATACACTCACTCACTCACTCACTCAAGGACTCCCACTCTTACATTGTCTCACTATTTATAGATGAATAAAATTGCTCTGACGTGCAATGCCATTCAATATCATGTTCTTTGCGACTTTTACAGTGTGAGGGATCTCAAGGCACTTGTGGACGGCTTAGGACTTCAAAGCCGAGCGCTTGGCAAAGTGCAAGATCTTAAGTCTTCATTCAGAAAGGTTCCGGGGGGGCATGCTCTGTTCTGGCAGTGTCCTTGGGACAAGTATGCATCTCGGCGTGCAGAGTTGTGTGTGTGTGTGTGTGCGCGCGTGTGTGTGTGTGTATGCGAGAAAAACAACAGACTGTTGGATGTGTCTCCAGGCTTACTTCCTTTTCAGAGCTCTGACAGTAGAGTTCCATTAAAGGTCTCAGCCGTCGTCCTCATACCCAGTGCAGGACCATAACCTTACACACAAACATGCATTTGATCTGCTACTCGTTAACAAAGAATATCATCCGAGACCGTGCACCTAAATTAACTGTGACCTGGCAATGGGGGCTGCAGAGGGTGGGGGGTGTGGTGTCTCACCATTCGCTGCTGGGCTGAGACCAGACTGTCCCAGTCTGATTCCGGGGGCACACTGCTGCTGACAGGCGGCAGCTCTTCGGGGTGCGGTTTGCTGTGTAGCAGGTTGTGCAGGGGCAGTTGGGGCGCAACCAGTGCCTCTGCACTCTCCTCCTTCTCCCAGACCAGATGCTCCTGACTCGCTCCGTCCTCGCCGCCATCCAGGCCCGAGGCGAACGGAGAGGTGGCTTGTTTGGAAGACATGATTCTGCTAGAAGAGAAAAGGTAGGGGTGGGGTGAGAAAAAAAAAATAAAATAAGGCAGGTTAGTAGAGGTATAGAAACGTGGAACAATTCTGGATTGATCAATTACATTTCTAGAAAACATCTCAAATGTTTTGGCCCAAGTTAAATAAAACCTATAGGAAGTCCAATCCTTGTAAAGTCAAAGATCAGCAAAGATAAAAGAGAAGCATCTCTAAAGAATTACTACCCAATATGGTCCCGTGGGATCACAAAAGAGGTTGTATGCCGTATCCATTCAAAAAATGCACTATAGCTTCCCCTATGCTGACACATACATGAACTTGGCCGGTGTCCCAAAGCTCTGTCACCCCATCTGACCCTAGGATTGAACCTGCATCTGAACCATGGAGATCCTATCAATAGCTCTCTGGCTGGGTGCAGGAGCACCAGCAGCACTGGGGTCCCTCTTAATCCTTTGTTTAATGTAAAGGGCCTTGCAGAGCTAGGCTGGAGCCGTGCCTAGGGCGGGCCCAATCCTCCACCCAGTGGCCGATTACCACGCTAAGAGGGTTACAATGCCATATAATGCACTCTCTTTAAATCCCCAACACCACCACACACTATAGAGAAACTTCATTCAGACATCTATAATGAGTCGAAAAATGTCCGAAACATGGCGCTGATGTTCATTTCTGGTGCTTTTTTCATGGTAAGCATTAATCACAGTAGGTTGATGGAGCAAAAGGGGCTCGTTTGTGCGAAAAGTTACAACGAGCGGGAATTTCCAGCTTCGCTCGACAGAGCTGGTAAATTAATTGATTTCAACAACTCATCATGCCAGAAAGCATAAAACCCAACTCATTTTTCCCCTCTACAAATTAGCAAATCATTAAGATTTTAGCACCGCACTATTTCTTCAGGCAAATGAAGCCAAATTAAAGAGCAGCTGAAAGTCTGGCGGCATAAAAACAAAATTTACAAATCTGTCACACGTGCAATAGAGAGGTTTGTCAGATGTTTCAGGTACAACAGAAAAACAACGTTTGTTCTAAACTGCTTTTCTTTCTTTTTTTTGCAAGCCATGCACATCTATCCTCTGATCACACTCATCCCTGACGACTAATACAGCTGCTGTCATGCTGTTTGGTATAATGAAGGGAAATTAATACAGAGGGTGCTAATCTAATTAAGCTCGTTGTACAAATCCTAAGAATCCAGAGGATTTCCGACTGATTTGAAGTGCTGAGAAGCAGCCAATGTATGTTTATGCCTAATCCTCATTCCCTGTTTTCTGTGGCTCATCTACACTGGATACCCCGCAATCAAAACACCACCTTGGGATGCCGCACCAACAGGACTGGCTATCGGAACACAAGTGAGGCGGAGAGGTAAAGTGATGCAGCCAGCCAAAGGTTTGCTGTTGGTCGAGTTGGCACTGGGCACAGAGGGCACAGGCATTCTAGGTCAAGGTTCTGCCGTGCACTAATGTCCTCCTATTGCCCGCTGAGACTGCTGGGAGATGAGACAGAGGCAGGCTGGGTAATGAAGGCAGCCTAAGGTGCTTCCAGAACTCGATCTCCCAGCGCTGCCAAGTTTTCCAGCATGGGGTCCATCGGGGGATGGAAACAAATCTGATACAGGGAGAAATTATTTCAACGCCAAACTGTGTGTTAATCTGTTCACGTGTGCGGTAGTCCGAGCCCCCCACCCCCCCCAACAAACACACACACACACACACACACACACACACACACACTCTTACTCAAAGCATGCGTAAGTCATACAATGATGGTTCTTGGGCTCTCTAAAGAACGACTACTTCATTTGAAGACGTGCCATCCATTTGTACACATGGCCGAGCACTTAAGCTGGCTTGCACTCTCCGTATGAATTGTTAAATACAGTTCATTAAGTGAGCTCACAGGCGCGAGCGGCTCCGGACAATGAGCACTGACGCGTGCACGCTGGATCATATGTGTGTCATATGTGTTCACACACATGCGACGTCTTCGATGGGTTGTGTTACTGCAGGCCAAAATGGACAATAGAAGCCAGTGGAAGTTAATCAAACAGCCTACAGCAGCTGTGCAAACACACTATCTGTCGGTTAACACGAGGGGGGCAGACTGAGCTGGAGACCCAGACCACTCCACGCTTCTATTTTCCTAAGCAACCCCGAGCCTCAATTTTAATCAGCCAATAAATTGTTTCCTGTCATTATGTCAAACACAGAGCGATCTCTGGGGCCGAGGAGTGCTAATTGAAAATCAAAAATTGAAGCAAAGTTCGGGGCACTCACACTTGGTGCCAGGGTGCAGGGGACCCTGGCACATCCAGAGGGGGTGTTTGTGGGACAGAGTAAGATTTTTTATTTATGTATCCAAAGAGCTGAAGCTTCTTGCACACCAACCCCCCACCCCCCACACACTCCTTGTCTTCAATGGAGTGCAAGTGAAACAAAGCACTTCTTTTGTATTACACAGTAAATCAAGTGGTATTATTTTACCTCTAAAATATTCAGTCTCTTAGGCACTTTTCCTCCAGTCTCCTGCCATCAGTCAAACTGCTGAGGCATGAGAGCACGGAAGTGAGAGAGTGAGAGAGAGAGAGAGAGAGAGAGAGAGAGAGAGAGAGAGAGGGGCTGACTCCATTCTCCCGTAACATGTGTCTACAGCAATCTTGTTAGAAAATGCAACAGATCTGCACCCGAGCTCTGTAACAGTATTTGTCAGTTGGAGTTAATAATTTATTAGGAGAGCTGGGAGGGCCGTGTGTGTGTGTGTGTGTGTGTGTGTGTATGTGTGTGTGTAGCCAAGGCATAGAGTTTTGCTAGGGTTTGAGCTTTTGGCTTTCCCTCCTCCAACCCCTGCGCACACAGACATCCACACACTCGACACCCCACAGGCTAATCTCAGCCCCCCCCCACACCGATACAGTTCTGAATGAAACAATTAAACAAATTACTAAGCAAACTATGATAATATGGGCCAAACTAAAAGGTAACATTTAGCAGAGGGTGGCTTTTCTGGGTGTGCTTCTCTCTCATTTAATCGCTCCAAAATGATTTCCTCCATGCCCCCACGAGCAGCGCCCGACCCGACCGAGTCAAACCATAAAACAGGATCCTCTGATGAGGCCGCATATTACTGGAGGGGGGCCGGTTAAACATGTAAAACACCCCTTGCGTATGAAAACGCCACCACATTTTATTAAATTAAATCCCCCTTTCTGTGCTGAGCTGACGGGATGTGTGTACGCAGACACATGCGGCGGCAGTGGGAACGCGCGCGCCCTCGCTTTCCTTTTATTCTGATTAATAATTCAATCTGTTTCTCCAGTAAATAAGTCGGATACGTTGGCCTTTGTGCATATTAAGCAGAGAATATATCAGGCCGAGCCAAAGCGGGTTGCGTATGAACCCCTGACAAGCCTTCTCCAGCTCACGCTCGATTACACAATAACAATGGACAGCTAACAAACCAAACTAATCAATAAATGGAGGGGGAGTGTGGCTTGTCTTTCAACCCCCACCCTCCCACCCCTCCTCTTCAGAGGCCTGCAGAAGAGGGGACGCACACAGAGAAGAGCCCTATATATAGCTGACAATATTGCAGCGTGTTTTAAAAGGATTAAGGGTTGCGTTCTCGGGCAAGCAGGAGGCTCATGTGGCCCGGAATGCTTTGACTCATGAATTGTTGCCAGTGCTAATGTTTCATCATGCACCAACCTCTGTTTAATTGGTTAGAGGCATTAGAAGCCTCCCCATCCCACCCATGATGCCCCATCCTCTCCCTTCACACTGGTGTGCCCTAGAGGTCTTATGACTCCGGGGCCATGTGTCTTAGGATATCCACTTTCACCCCCTCGATCGCGAGAAGCCCCCCACTCTCACCCTGCTGTCTGAGCCGTCTCTCACTGTTGACCTTTTATAGACAATAGTGATAAGTAACTCCTGAGCTATGCTGTTGAAGCTGCCCCCCCCCCACTTCAACGCCATGTCTTAGCCCCGCCCCCTCCTTTCCGGCCGCCAGTCCTCCCCCTAACCATAGGTCACCTCAGGAAAATATTAGACTCCACTTTTGCTCTCCTCCACACGCCACCACCCAAACCTATAGGAAGAGACATAATCGAATGAACAAGAAAAAGTGAGGAGCAAAAACAAGAGGGCCATTGTTCCACCAGCTAACGAGCGGCCAACTGAGGAACGGCAAAAGCTGCTTTATGACGGGGCTTCAAGTTTCCACGGGTTAAACGCAGAGGCACGCGTGCAGTAAAAGACACAGGCGCACGCACTTGTGTATGCACTGATGCATGCACACATATACACCCCCCCCCCCCAACCACTCCCCACACACACACATGCTCATTGAGATTTAAGAGTGAAATAAAAAACAGTTATATACAGAAATGATTTGAGAAAAGCAAAAACAACAATATCGGAAAAACTGAAGAAGAAAATGGAGAAAATACTAGTATAATAGTACAGTAGTATAATAATAGATTTCCTTATGAAGCAAAGTCGGGGGATTTTATATGCACAGATCCCACATTACTAGTCAATCACTCCTTTTACTACTGAAAGCTCCTTTTACATTATTTTTAAAAATCTAGCATAAACACAGAATGATCTGTGTGCGATTTAAAAACCAGACCGGAGCATAAAGTACATGGTTTACAACATGCCACTCTTTTAGGAAGATTCATGGCATTTCTGCTCGTAATGAATCTCGCCTTGTGCATATTCCTGAAGAGCAGAAACAGTTTCAGATCGCGCTTACGACTGAATGACACGGAAAAAAGTGAAATAGTAAAGAGCCCGGGTTATAAAAAGCAGCCGAAGTAATGCTGTGAGGTAAAATAACGACCACAGGGATTGATAAAAGAAAAAAAAAAAAGACGTGTGAGACAGAGTGCATGTGTGTATGAGCTCCGCTCTCACACAGGTGACAAGGTCCTCAGTGTCCTCACCTCCCATAATCAGCTCTCTGTTACCTGTCAAAACTCAACCGGCTGAAAAATTACCAACACAGCAAGCTCCATTTAGCACAATTAAATGATCACCGTTGTTACTGCACAGTCAACCTGTCCGTACATTATGGAGGGAGAGAGCGGGAGAGGAAGAGAGTGAAGAGAATAAAGAGAGAGAGAGACTTAAAATATACTCCCGAACAGTGAGTGCACAGCATAAACGAAAATCAATGGAGAGCCGCTCGCTCTCGCTCTCGCCTTGCACTCCCAAGCAGATCCGAAGGAGAGCAAAAAGAAGCCCGACTCGTCTGACAGACCCAGACAGGCATGCGAACCGGCCACGAACAGCCAGCGCTGCTTCCCCCTCTGCTTTATTTATCATGGCTGGAATTTTCTCTAACGCAAAGGAATCGGCAGCTTTGCGACCCATTTACCTTTCAGAAATGACTCCTAATGGGGAAAAAGGGATTAAAAAAAACCCCACTTTTTAGTGTTTATTCTTCCGTATTTTTTTAATAACGCAGTGTTTGTCCATAGCTGTTAAATTAGAAAAAATACACAACTTAAGCTTTAATGGAGCGAAACTCAAGTGCAATAAGCAATTACAGACGAGGGTGCTGAAATTCGCCAAGCAGTGAATGGAAAAATACCTCGGATCTGAAAGAGCCACCTCGAGAGTTGTCCAAATTAATTTGTTTAAATTGTTCCTTCATAAATGTTGACCTATCTCCCCTCAAAAAGTCAACTTAATTATGACAGTGCTGCTTCACTCCTCTCCCTCTCTTGGGCTGTACGTTTCCCAGTTAAATATCTGGCACTTTTGCAGAGCTCAGAAGAACACTTAAAAGGCTGCTTAAAGCAAGCAAATGAAGGCGGCCCCCTTCCCAAAGTGCACTTCAGATATTGAGCAGACGGCAGAAAATTACTTTGCACAGTAAATTAAAAGAACTAGAAGAAATAATATCCTGTTGGAGGGTCTGACTGCATCTCACTTTATCCAATACTTCCATTGCGGGGTGAGTCCAAGAGCCTACTTGCTGTCTTGCAAGTGTGTTAAAGAAAAAGAGAGATAAAGAGAGAGAGAGAGAGAGAGAGAGAGAGAGAGAGAGAGATTAAGAGAGAGAGAGAGAGAGAGAGAGAGAGAGAGACAGAAAGAGAGAGAGAGAGCCAGAGAGAGCCAGAGTGAGACTGAGAGAGAGACAGAGAGAGCCAGAGAGAGACAGAGAGAGACAGAGACTAAGAGGAGAGCAGGTAAATCAGTCAACACTCACAGACTGTCCTCCACTACTTTTCCTCCAGCCACTGTCCCTCTCTGCTGTCTTCCGGTCACCACTTCAGCACTGGATGGCATTATACCTCCTCACAGCCGAACAGTGCCCCCCCACACAAACACACACACGCACACACACACACACTCACACACTCCAGCATGCACAGACCCGTCCCGGGCCGGCTCTCTCAGCACACTTCCACACTCACACAAGTCGATCCGTGCACTCGTGTAGCCGCGGACCCAGCAGAGCGGCCGCCAGGCTCAGCCGATCGCACACACACTCTCTCGCCTCGCCGGAGGAGATCCAGAGACAAGAAAGGCTGCTTGTTGGTTTTTTTTTTGTTGTTTTTTTCCTCCCTGCTCTTTCACTTGCTCTTTTTCTCTCCCCTGCTCTCTCTCTCGGAGCGAGCAGGCAGAAGCCGGGGCCTTTCGGGGGATGCAGTTCCCAAAGTGCCTTCTGTCACTGCCACTGCAGTTAAGCAAACTTTACAGCCAGTCAAAGCCATCAAGCAGCACAGCCTATTAGCTGAGCAACAGTGGAGCTTTGTGATTCGCCTCGCAGTTGACAGTAAGTTATGAGCCCTTTGTGAGCACAGGGGAAGGAAAACAGAGTTTGGAATTTGGCAGGAAAATATAATACAGAATTCTCCTGTCCGTGGAACCTGAATTCTCTCTCTCTCTCTCTCTCTCTCTCTCTCTCTCTCTCTCTCTCTCTCTCTCTCTCTCTCTCTCTCTCTCCCTCT
>JBBJLR010000040.1:6373701-6385723 GCA_037577145.1 Brachypetersius gabonensis | reverse complement strand
TCTCTCTCTCTCGCTCTCTCTTTCTCAGTCCCTCCTCTCTTTCTCTCTCCCTCTCCGTCGCTCTCTCTCTCTCTCTCTCTCTCTCTCTCTCTCTCTCTCTCTCTCCCGCTCTCTCTTTCTATCTCTCTCTCTCTATCTCTTTCTCAGTCCCCCCTCTCTTGCTCTCTCTCTTTCTATCTCTCTTTCTCAGTTGCTCTCTCTTATGTTGCTCTGAAATGTACATTTGCATGCAGTTCATTGATAACTGAATTTTTAACCCACAAATCTAAGCACATAATGAGGAATGCGGTAGGAGTTGTTACTGAATAGTAATCCCTCCGAGGAGAAAAACAGCCTCTGCTGTAAGACGTTAGCACTGCATGCATTTCGAATGTGTAGATACAGTACAAAGAAAGAGTAGTTATATAATTGGTATTCCGCACGAAATGTGCTTTTACTGCAGAATTCTTACTGCAACATGTTCATTTAAGATGAGCAAAAAAGACGATGTAGGCATTTTGAATTCAATTCCATCTTTGAAATCTTGGTACTTAGACTTTGGAAAACAAAAAAAAGAACTGTGTTGACGACCAGATGAAAAATGAAGTGCGTGATAGATGAGAGAAGTGATAAACCAGAAAACAACCCGGTTACTAAATTCCATTCTGCTGCACTTTTCTTTGTTATATGCTTGGCCTGTGCTCATTACGCAGAAAGAGGCAGTGAGGTAACACGTCAATAAACTCTCACTGCATCGTTCTTTGACTCCCCCTCTAACCGGTCAGAACCAAAGGATGAAACCAGAGTCAAAGCCTAGCCTTAATCTCGCCCTGATTGTTGAGGCCCTCTTTCGTCCAATCCGTATATCTTTATACAGCAGCTTCTCATTTAATTAAAACAGACGCTGACAGAAGGATGTGGATTAAGGAGCTGTAATGATGCATTTACTCCAAATTAATCGCACTTGTTCTTCTCAGTGTAATGACTTTGGTGGAAAAAATAGAACAAAGGAAGGGTTATTTATAGAGGCTTTCCGCTGATGGGGAGATTTCTTAGTACTTGTCTGCTTGCGTGGCAGATCAGTTGTATGTCAGGTGACACTGTCTGTCCTCCACACAAAAGCTAGTTACCCTTTCAACTGCCTTGGATGTCAACAGGTGGCCTGAGTCGAAGACAAACCCCTCTCACCCCACCCTGCCACATAGCATTAGAGAAAGCAGTTGGACAGATAAAGGCATAGTACTTACTACTTAATCCCAATCCCCAGAAGTGATCTGACTGCCAAATGCTGACACAGGCCGAATGGTACGGTGGACTTAAAAGTATTTTTTACAAAATGATGGCATTAAATGCCATGCTTTCTGGAACACATGACCTCATAATCCGTCGTTGTGCTTAAAAACTCATATACAAACTACTGCAATCCAAGGACGCCAATAAATTCCTTCCATGTAACAAATACACTATTGGGCTCGTACGCCTATGCTTAGAGTTTGTCGATGTTTGATAGTCATGTGAACGTGAAAAATGCCCAGGCCTGAGAACCCGACCTGACCTAAGACAAAAGCTGTTGACATCTTGTGGTTGTGCCAAAAGGATCAGAGCCAGCATCACCTTCACCTACAAAGCTCCCTCATGGTAAGTGGGTCAAGGAATACCAAAGCATTAGTCTTCAAAAGGACCATTCAAAAGGGTCGTCTCTGTCTCTTCTCCAAACAACAAACTGTAACTGCCTGCAATTGAGACTAACCACCTCTCCATATGCCGGTCTATAGAGGATTAGTGCACGCCGATAAAGGGAGGCAAGGCGAGAATTATAACTGAGACAAAATACAAATGCCATCACCGAAAGGAAGCTGAACATGGAATTCGTCACGAAAGCGTATCTAGCGGTGAAAAAAAAGCAGTCATTACCTAAAAAGAAACTATTTTCTTAAGAAACAGGGATCAATTGCCTTTCAGATGTTACAAAAAAAAAGTCCTCAAAAATCAAGTTGCATTCATAGCAGCATAATGTTTTCACATTTGTCTGAATTTCAGTAGACTGGGTAGAGAGCACAGGCGGGGAAAAAAAAAAAACGCTGTTAATTTAATCAAATAAATGACCTTTTGAAAAAGAAATCAAAGGGGATTCATTAGCTTTAGTAAAGTTTGGCTGACAACAGCTTTGAAAGGCAGATGCTGCTACTGCTTTTAATGAGAGATCGCTAATTAGGGTTGCTACTAGCAATTCAAGACTGGGGAAGGTGCTCGGCACAAACAGCCCAGTGGCTAACACACTCGCTGTTATTTACTTCCTGTGTGTAATGACAAGCACGGATCCTTAATTAGAATCACAGGAAGGTGGGGGTGTGGAAGAGGGGGCAGTAACCTAACTGGTTTTGACTTTGCAGTTGTAGCACAACACACATGTTGGGACACACTGGGTCCCATCTCAGCCGAGCTCGGCCTGTCAGGGGGCGCTGAAGGGAGAGGGGTGAAGGAAGGAGGACTGGGAGCTGCAGGGCAGGGTGGCGTGACAGACACGTGCATGCAGTATGTTGAGTGAAACATGTCTTTCACTCTCTAACTGAAGTAGGGATGGGACACACTGTGAGAAAAAAGGGCATGCTTTCAGTTTGACTGGCTTCTGAAGCAGCGTTGTGAGCATGCTGGGGGTCACGGAAAAAAAAAACGTTCTAAAATAACACTAAAACGAACATGAACTGACACACGCACACACATACACACACACAAACACGTGTCTGCTTGATAGCTAATGCTAGGTGTTATGATCCTGGAGCTGTGAAAAGACAGATGAGTTTTGTCCCCAGAAGCCCTGCAGCAACAACATGAGAAACTAAAGCAACTAACCTCAGTAAAAAGCTGCTACGCAGAAAGCCCTCCATGTTCAGCATTTGGGTTCTGTGGCAGGAGAAATACACAGAGAGCCATTGTAACTCAGCAAAGCTTAGCAACTTAAGCACAGAAACTTGGCACACAAAAAAACAACAACAAGGGAGGGGAGAAAACAGACAAAACAATCAATCTGCCCTAAAGATCCAAAAGGAAGACTTTCAAAAGTGGTGTGAGGAACAAAGGCCCTGGACATCTCCAGCAGTCAGCTCCTCGTCTCTCTGCAGAAAAGCAGCCATTTGTCATTAGCATACATGGTTTTCCAGCCTCAAGCTGATGATATGTTATCGTATGCCGCTTGGATCCCTGGGCCGTGCTCCTCCCTGCGTTCTGCTGAGAGAAGAGTATGGTGGTACAGCTGTCGACCATGTGTGACAGGGCCTCGGCAGCTTCTGGGAGCGTGACCACAGGGGCCCATACTGGGCCGGTGCACAGCGTACACCGGGCCCACAGTCAGGCCACGCGGGTTTTTTATTATTTTTTTGGAGGAGGACGATGTGGTCATTATATCATCACGCACCACAGAAGTCGCTGTGAACCTTCGTACCACAAATTTGGGAGCATTTATAAACTGAACCCATGCGTTTTCCATTAGTCTCTTTTATTGGTCTTCACACACAATATAGTCACATATATATACTGTCTGAGTCTGTCCAACTCATTTTACATGCAATCCACTGAGCATTATGAGTAGGGCATAGTGAGTAATTTACAGCTAAACCCTCTCCACCACGTATTAATCTAGTGTGATCATAAGTAACGCTAATAATGTCCGTGTCACTTCTCGACCTACAGCTCACATTGAAAAGCTGCGTTTCCAGCTCTGCTACTTTCCTTTTTAAATGCAACGCTGCAGAAGCTAAATTCATCAAGTGCTGAAACTAATTAGCGTTTTCTCTCATGTTGTTACACTCCACTCCCTCACCCCTATCCTCATCATAAATAAGACACATCAGAGCAGAACGACACCCAGTGCTGCACATCCTAAATGCTTTAGCTTGCTAGGACATGGGCGTAATTTGCCCCATGTCTCTCCCCTCCCTTTCCTCTCTCTTCTTCTCTATTTCTCTCTTTCTCTGTCAGTCTCCTTGTGTGTGTGTGTGTGTGTGTGTGTGTGTGTGTCTCTCTCTCTCTCTCTCTCTCTCTCTCTCTCTCTCTCTCTCTCTCGCTTTGGCTGTGTCGAGAGAGACAAAGCCCTGTTAGAGAATGGAAAGAGTGAGAGCAGAGAACCCCAAGGACACGGCGCCTTCTGGGCCGGCCAGCACTTAGCAAGCCGGCAAAACTGTGAGGCCCGCTGGGCCCGCCCGAGTCTTTTCTCACAATCAGGTGTCTGAGGAAGAGAGAATGGGCCATGGAGGGGGTTTGGGGGGCGGGGAGGTGTCAGGCCACATTCTTTCTGAGCACATACTACCCACGGCTGCCACAGCAGTGACAACGCGAGAAAACAACAGTCAAAACGCTACTGAGCCAATCAAGCGTGTCTCCTCACTGCTT
This sequence comes from Brachypetersius gabonensis, assembly GCA_037577145.1. NCBI lineage: Eukaryota > Metazoa > Chordata > Actinopteri > Characiformes > Alestidae > Brachypetersius > Brachypetersius gabonensis. The sequence continues at coordinate 6,381,355 of JBBJLR010000040.1, read as the reverse complement.
GGAGAGAGTGTTAAAAACACACACACACACACACACACACACGCACACACCTCACACACTCACTCTCCCTCACCCTCTCCCCTTTTGTTAGCGGGGCGGCCTGAAGACACACATAAGCTGACAGTAGCCGTCTCTTTTAGAGAGTGCCTGCTATAGAGCGACAGGAGACTCTCTAAAAGACACATGTGATTTGTGCTCTTGTATGGAATTTCACAGGAAATAAATGGTAATGTGCGATCACAGACTTTGGCATACAGAATTACATGCAATGTGTCCACAGTCAACACTGCTGAACATATAGAAGCTTTTATGACAACCAGCGATTAGAGGGAGCCAGAGCTTGGATGATGGGATTGGCCAGAATTGCTGAAGGCAGATTTGATGCGTAATTTTTAATTCATTGTCTGTAGAATGAATACAGGTCTCTGCCCGCACCAGACATATAAAACATCTACCTTGATCTGCCCTTAGGTGGCTTCGTATAATTCACTCAATGAAAGGGACCATGTCACTGGTTCTGAGACTCCACTTTCTTTCCATCGCCTCTTTTCTCTTCCTACCTCCCTCCCTCCCTCCCTCCCTCCCTCTCACTGGCTGCTGTGTTCCCTCAGCTTTCTGCCTCCTGCCGAAAGCCCCATTGTGGTAATGGAGACAACTAAACGCGCTGCGCATGGGGAGTTAGGTGCGGTTTGGACACCGAATTGAGGAAAATGTGACTGAGCCACATTGTATTTGCTCTTCTCCCAACATGTAAGAAAAACGAGGGAGAGGGAGAGAGAGAGAGAGAGAGAGAGGGTGGGTAAAGCAGCAAGTTTTAAATTTAGACCAGGCCTCGTTTCAAGGGCAATGGTTTGCTGAATGAGAAAAACAAGAAGGATCGACATCAGTGCTAAAAGACAAGCTCCGCACTCCCGCTCTCTTTTTTCCCCTCCTGCTCTGACGAGGAGCAGAGAACCTGCCAAGATCTGCCCGTGTCCAAACGCCGAGGCTCTTGCCATCTGTAACAAATGTGGTCCATTAAAGCAGTACCATATGGACAACAACCCCTTGCTATTAACACAGCTTCTGCATGCACTCACCCCACCCCACCCCATCCCCACACACACACACACACACACACACACACACTCTAACGTGGCAAACATTTTCAAACTTTTGGTCTACTTGACTGATCGAATTAATCTGAGGAGAGCGGGTGTGTGGGCTCCAGAGCTGCTGGAGCAATGCTGGCAATTCTGTCATTAGAAGCCTGGACTCATTTTATTACCCATGTTGAAGGCCTATAGCTTCCATCTGGGGGCATCCTTCAGCCCTTGGTGAATGCTGAGGACCACCAATGATCTATATACAGCGGGTCTTAAGAACACATTTGAATAAAATGTCGGAAAGTCAAAGCATCAGTTCTTCCACTGAGACAATTCCTCCTGCAACAGTCAAGACTGCACTATCCGGACCCGGGGGGCTAGCACTCCTCCTAATGGGGGTACTAAAGGGGGTCAGAAAAAGAAAGTGTTGATAGAAGCCCACTCACAAACCTTCTCTTTTCGATGTGTGATAACACCAATGTTTGGTTCTTCTCCTTAAAGACACACACACAGTGGACTACACACCAAATCAGTAGGACCACTGTGGCCCAGCATAGAGGTTCACGCCCCTCCCGTGTGTTTATTTGCTCCTCTGTCACCAGCCACATTGACCCTATTCATAGCTGAAAGGGGGTGTGGCATTTCATAATCACCCACTAACGCCTGCTTAATTGCAGCAGAAAGGTAAAAACAAAAAGACGCAAATGAATCCGAGAGTGTTTTCTCTTAAATAAGTGTCCCTCCACTAATAACGTGCAAAATTAGACGGTAGCGGATGGACACCTCTGCGTCCTCCTGCCTGGCAAATGAAGGACAGGGAAAAAGAAAGATAATAATACAGACCACCTAATTATGTGATCAGTAAATCTGATTGGCCTGCAGCTGACCGCTGGGTGAAATTGAGGATATCATGGCCGGTCCCTCACAAGGCCGCTGGTGCAAAACGGTATCAGTTTTGCTCACTGAAAGTCATCGGTGCTGAAAACAGTCAGATGAAGTACCTTTTCTTTTACTTTCATGGCAATTTCATTAATTTTGGAACATAAAACGTCTGATTCAGGAGTAACTATCTGTGCTTTCATCTCAGACAATTAATTAATCAATGACTCCAACAGAGGAAGCTTCACTCTGGGACGCTGCTGATGGGTCTGACGCAAGAGGATAATCAGTTCGGATGGTAGCAGAGAGAGCAGTTACGTGACGGAATTCAATTCAATGCATTTTTACTTGTGTATCGCTTTTTATGACGTACACCAAGCAGATTTCCTCAAACTGGATCCCTAGTTGAGCAAAATAATAAGCTTCTAATAACATAAAGTAGAAAAACAGAAGAACCAAAACAAAAACGGTGAACCTAGAGAATGCAGGACGACTATTTTAGATTAAATATAGCAGCAAAAATGAATCATTTTGACCTACATAGTATTAAAAATAAGTGACAAAATATATTAATTTAGCACATTAGTTAAAAAAAGGCACTAATAAAAAAGGATGATTTATGTAAGCAATAATTTGTCAGGTGAGACTCTAGACAGGGTTAAAAGTGGGAATCTCTACACTGTAGCATGAGGCTGAGGTGGAGAAGCCTTTTCCCAGGCAACCCCTTTCCTCATGGCCTGCACAAGTAACGTGTTTCAGACTGTGAGTTCATGAGCAGGGACTGGCTTTACTGTCCAGAGACCAGTGGAAAGCGAATCCTTTAGCACAGCTAAAGTGGTGTATTTAAAAGTGACTGATGACAGTCTAATTAAATTAGCATTTCCGCTTTTCTCCGCGGAGCGCGGGGAGGTGTGAAGGGGTTTTGACAGTGCTGAGATCTCATAGAGAGGAATAAAATTCTTCCATCCACAAAATCCCACTCTGGCCCCCACCCCCCCTCCTCCACTTACTCCCAAGCACACATGCCATCACACTGAAAGTAGAGAGCATCATGGGAGAGTAGTAGCACCCTCAATCACCCCAACAGACAGATCACACACACACACACACACACACACACACACACACCTCAAATTAACTACACCTACACTAATATGGCTCGCGTCCCATTTCCTGTCCTACCTCCGCCCCACCCCACCCCAAAGCCAGCGCTGCCACATGAGTAGTAAATTAATTTGTGCAAAGCACTCCAACATTAGTAAGGTGTGTTGAAAGGTGTCTGCTCATGTCTCAAATTAAACGCGCTGCTGGTCAGCATTAGCACCTAGGCACCGCCGCATGCCTTCCTTAGAAACTTGGGAGGCAGGGGAGGGGGTGAGAGAGGCGGGGGGGGGGGGACTGGATTTGCCCGTTCACACTGGAATAATTAGAACATGTCAGGAAGAATTAATTTCCTCATTTTTCAAAAGGATACACAGAAATTACCATGTTATTATATGACAGGGTCCCTGGGAGAATTGTATTAAATTTGATTTCCAGCGCAGCCCACACAACAAATTAAAGTCATAAATAAGATGGAAGGAAGCGGGGCACAGAGCATATGTTTATGGCAATGAGTGAAGCCAGGGGACCAGAAACAACTATCTTCATTTCATTTTATTTAAATCAGGCCGACACTGTGTGTCTGAATGACAGCGCTTGCTAATGGGACTCGGATTAGCTGCTCCTTGATATTAGCCCAGAGACACAGCCACTTAGAGGGTTAGACACCGCACACCTTCCCCGCAACCCAAACAGCTGAGCTTCGCTCCTCTCTAATGGAGATATTACCACGGGCTCACTAAATTACAAGTCCCTGCTCCAAAAAACGAGAGGAACCTGTTTTTCTCTTGACTTTGTGTGAAAATCAATTAAGACTTGATGGCAGTTTTTTCCATTCACAGACTCTGTGGTGGAACTTTCTTCCCAGAACACTCAGGTTTAATTTGAAATCAGGACAGGCTGAAGGACAGCAAATAAAGTTAAATATGTAACAATGTTATGCCACGTCCAAGTCAAACATTCTCAATTCATTACATGCGGACATACGTTAGCACGATCTGAAAGCTTGAGTTATGTGAAGAGCATTATGTCGTTTTCAGAAGGAGACTTGTATGCAGCTGGCTAAGAAGTTACAGTTAAGAACATGGAGCAAAATCCTTTCTCTCCCACTGTTATAACTATATAAGCTGAAGAAACATTTTATTTAACTCAACAAAAGAACAAATCAAACAGGAACAAGTCTTACTGAAACAAGTCTTTCTAAAATTCGCTTAAGGTTGTCCGACTTCTGCTCTCTCTGTCCAGACTTGTTCCCAAACGAAATAAAGAAGCCACACATTTCAAGATCTCTTAAAGAAAGCGACTCGAACTCTCCACAGTATAATAAAATGTATAATAAAATGTGAAGATGCAAAATGAACCAGAAAATGAACCAGAGTGTGGTTGTACAATGTAAATATAAGTATTTACACAATGCTTCTGGTCACAGTGCAGTAAAGAGTGGTTAAAAAGATGTGAAATAAAAAGGAATATTACAGGAAATAGGACATTTTTCAGGAGATCATAAATGGGCGAGATTATAATTAATCATATGGGTGTATGGACTGTCGGAATATGACAGAATGGTTCCTGTGATAATGTTTTTACAGTAGGTATTATGTCATTATGCACTGAAAATTAATGTCTATGTCTTAGTCAAGGTTACTATGGCTACTATAAAAATATATTTTTTTGATAAATGTATGCTTTGTTTCTAAAAGACCTCTTGTAAATGGAGCCTTTTTATGAAGTATGTGCTATTCATGACTCAGTGTCTGTGCATGGAGTGTACATGGGGATGCTAACATTGAAAGTAACTAAAAACAATTAGCTGGTTTTGTCTGGTTTTCCTTCATTGAGAAAGGCACCTTCCAAGGTTAGTCAACCACTATTCACATTTCCTACTGTAAGGCTCGAAAACGCATTCAGATTCTATAATGGATAATAATTCAGGATTACTGTGCCACGCTACCCTGATAAATCCCCAAAAGAGATTTCAAGGCCCTAAGACTTCTGCTCTCAATGTGAGGAAGGATTGCAAGGAGTCTCTGTAAGTGTTTGATTAGGTCTTTAGCGAATTACAGTCCAGCCTTGTCAAAGAAAGAAAGAAAGAAAGAAAGAAAGAAAGAAAGAAAGAAAGAACAACAGAAAGAAAGAAAGAACGACAGAAAGAAAGAAAGAAAGAAAGAACAACAGAAAGAAAGAAAGAAAGAAGGAACCATAGAAAAAAAGAACAACAGAAAGAAAGAAAGAAAAAAAGAAAGAAAGAAAGAAAGAACAACAGAAAGAAAGAAAGAACGACAGAAAGAAAGAAAGAAAAAAAGAAAGAAAGAAAGAAAGAATAACAGAAAGAAAGAAAGAAAGAATAACAGAAAGAAAGAAAGAAAGAACAACAGAAAGAAAGAAAGAACGACAGAAAGAAAGAACGACAGAAAGAAAGAAAGAAAAAAAGAAAGAAAGAAAGAACAACAGAAAGAAAGAAAGAACGACAGAATAAAGAATGACAGAAAGAAAGAAAGAAAGAAAAAAAAGGAAGAACGAACGACAAAAAAAAAGAACGATATAAAGATAGAAAGAATGAACTATAGAAAGAAAGAGAAAAATACTGTTTTAAACTCCTCAGGAATGAACGTCATTTGAGCCAAGCACTCCCCTGAGCCCCACAAACTTTAAATAATTTGTGAATCAATTAACTCACCGCTCGCAACATAACAGAGATTTCACACCCCGGGGTTGGGGCACATTATCAGCTCCGGAGGATTCATGGCGTTTTGGGAGAAAAGTTCATGGATGAAATCATTAATTCATTTTACAGGACTTTTAGTTATGCATTACTTTCCCCAGCTGTGGAAGCCTGGAGATTAATGACATGTTCCTCAGTCCGGCTGTGGCTCCGTAAAGCTAATAGGTGGAACAGCTTTTTCCTCGGGTACCGTTTGTACCTTGAAAGGAAGGAAGACAGCCAAGTCTGTATTAGCTTCGGAGAATTAGATAAAGCACATCAAGCCATCAAAAGAGCAATATATCGAATAAACCTTGGCAGAAGTCATGGCCCGAGATATGACAGCCCATTGCCTGGATGCTGGGTTTTCTAAAGGGCGACAAGTGAGAAATAACAAGAGCCGACGACCGATGGTTCTCCAGGAGGCTAATCTGGGGTTTTAGACTAAATAGCCAAACGCTGTGTATTGGGTATATGGATCAATTTAGACCTTGCACCATAAAAGCAACAATGTCTGAAGAGGGCTAAACCTCATCAAGGGAAACATCTTAAAAAGATCTAGAACAAGAAGCTCAGCCAGTAGATGCTGCTGTTGGTATATTTCAGTAGAAACCATCAGGAAAACCGATGGATCCTCTGGCCAAAATACTTCAGTAAGGATCCATTTCAGAAGCTTCTGGAGATTAGAGGAGTTCCTTTCATTACAATAATTCAATTTACAACAATTAAATCTATTCTAAATTTGCAGTGATGAAATTTTATGTTCCTTTGGGCCTACAGAGGGAAGGGGGAGAGCAGAAGAATCTCGGCGAGGTTGATAAAATTAAAATACCGACCCCTATTGAACATTGTCTTTGAAAATAATCAAGGTGAGGGTCAGTGGAGAACTGTATCTGGGGAAGCACAGATAATGGATGAGAAAATAACCGCCCAAAGGTTATTCATTTTCATTAGGGTTCCTGAAGAGCTGTTTGTTTAATGGGTTTTTTTTCTTGCCGAAAATCATTCCCGGAAACCCCAGCTCCACAGAGACATCAGGGCCGAGATATGATAAATTCAAAATGACGGAAGGCTCCAGTAGCTTTATTAGATGAATGGCACACAGTGACAAAGAGAGGATTCTGCCCATTCAGGCAGGCGCATCCTCAGGTGTTTCCAAATGAGTTCACACAGGAGTGATTAAACCATGGGCAAAAACAAGCCACACGTTTGCCCAAATTACTTACCGCTTCGTTTTGTGATTAATTAAACATGCAGATTAAAGTTGCAAAGGAATTTAGATTAATGAGTGTGCAAGGCTTTGTTGATAGGAGCATGTGGGGAATCCGGCGAGCGCTGCCGAATCGTCCAAAATGAAGAAGACAAGAATCCGTGTTGAGTCTAGGCCACTAGGGCTGTGTAGACTACGGCTCTCTAATGCATACTGGCAGCTTTAAAACAGCACCTTCGTATCGGGAATCGATTGTCAGCTAATATGCTGTCAATTAAGTTAAAAGAGATTAGAGTTAAAGTTCTTTTTACTGCTTTGCTCATGTTCAGTTACTGGCAATACAAAGCTAGTTTTTAATCACATTTTAAAGGATGTTTACTGTCTATGACGGGTGAGGACAGAAACGTAAAGTGCTCCGTTTTCACGGACGAAGAATTTATGTAATCATATATGTGTCGATGTATTTAACCCAATAAAATAATACCGTTTCATTTATTGTAGGAATAATGATAAAGTAACAAAGATGATGGCGAAGCTGGTTTTTAGCCTACAGCGCTTGAAAAAAATCTTGTTTTTCAAAAAATCAAACCCTACCTATTCACTCTCTCTCTCTCTCTCTCTCTCTCTCTCTCTCCCACACACACACACACACACACACACACACACACACACACACAC
>JBBJLR010000040.1:6337802-6355015 GCA_037577145.1 Brachypetersius gabonensis | reverse complement strand
GAGAGAGAGAGAGAGAGAGAGAGAGACAGAGAGAGAGATAGAGAGGGATATAGAGAGAGGGGTATAGAGAGAGAGAGAGAGAGAGAGAGAGACAGAGAGAGAGATAGAGAGGGATATAGAGAGAGGAGTATAGAGAGAGAGAGAGAGAGAGAGAGAGAGAGAGAGAGAGAGAGAGAGAGAGAGAGAGAGAGAAGTGCTTGTGGTCGAGTCTGCTGAAGCCATTTTCTCATGACGCACACACACCGAAAGCAAAAACCCTGTAAAAACTGCGAGTCAGTGTAAATAATCATGGAATAAGGAAACAAAAGAGCTGGTTTTGGAAGACCTGAGCTATTTCAGCTTAACTACTGTCAGAACTACAGCCACAGAATTCCACCCTCCCTTTTCCACCCTCTTTTGTCACTTTAATTTGTTTTTGGCCTTACGCATCCTGAGTTTCCACACGAGAAAACTGTGGGTAATGTGATTTTGGCATAATATCCTCAAACTTTTCCATATATTTTCCAAGATTGGTTCAGATGTCCCTTTTGCAGTTTCAGTATGAGTGGACCAGCATAACAATATGCTGCCTCTTGCTACTCTCGCCACCAGCTACTGGTTTTCAGAAAAAAAAAAAAAACAAAAAACAACAACAAAGGCATATTCTAAGAACGTACAAACAAACAGCAACGATCTTCTTGCTTTCGGACAAAATTCAAAGAATCTTTTGACTTGCTCAGATACAGTTTATTGCGGATTATTACTTTGAAGCTACACTCACACAAGAGTGTGTTTTTAATGACGGAAATGCTAAATGAAGTACAAATAAATAAATAAATGTACAGGATCCATAGCTCAGAAACAAACAGGCCTCGGTTAATAACAAAGACACATAAATCATAATAGTGGAGCATTTGAAAAATGTTGCAGGCTTGTGTGTTCTCTATACGTATCATAACAGAAACTGAAGGTAAGGCTTGGGAAACCGGGCTCTTCGTCTTGGACCCATGACTAATTTCAGCGCAACGGTGTTGCCTTGTAAATCAGTAGTGCCACATCCTGATAGATTAATTACCGACCCCTAACTGGCTCCTTGTAAAGTTAGTGATCTATCAATCTGTGACAGATTTGCAATAAGTGGAGGTGACACAAACACATGCACATGCGCAAAGGAACACATACATGATGACAAGCGGCTGAAGCTAAACAGCTGCTGGCGCTCTTCTTTGTTAGATTCTGTTGCACAACGCAAAAACATATCTAATGCCTTGTGTTAGATTAAGGTGGCATATAGAGGAATAACTGCAGGAAAAGACCATTTAATCTCAGAGCATTTGGAGTGAGCTGGGACACACCTAACGCTGCCATTCATACGTTTGCTGTTACATTACACTAGAGCTGGGCAATGTGACCATGTTCATTTCATCATTATTGCAAAAAATTACACATATTCACACATCTTCAGTACATAAAGAACACTAGCCAGCTACAACAGAATAATTTGTCTTTCATTTATTTTAATTTAATGCAGTGTGTGAAACACTGAATAAAAATCATCTATACTGACAGTTTTGTATGTTTTTTTTTTAACTATGCCGCTATTGGCTTATCTTTCAACTGATCAGATGAAAAAAAAAAAAAACACACATATCACAACATAATGTGTATCTTGGATATAATATAGCACTCTTTTTTACTTACAACAAAGCTTTTCACCTCTTTTGCATTTCTAATATAGCACATGTAAACGTTTTTAAATTTCCAACATAATTTGAGCTTTAATCGTTTGAAAAAAAAATTAAACAAGAGACGGAATTAAAATCCCGAAGCTCCAGATCATGAGTTTTAAAGCTCGCAATTAAGATGAATGTGTGCAGAGACTTTTGAGAATAGTTCACCAATCACTATTCGACATTCCTACAATACTTGTTCGTTCTTCATATCTCAGATGGAATGATGGCTGGACAACTCTCCTCAAAATGTCTTTGTTCTGACCACAAGAGACCATGGAAGAAAATTCCCTCGCAAGCGCCACCATCTATCAACAGATATCCGAAACAGACGAGCCTGTAATATTTAGTCTGAAGAAACGACGGAGGCACAGTTTGAAAGAAGTGCTGTACTGTCAGGCTTTATGAGCGATATTATGGTCACACAGTCGAGATCATTTACATTTATGGCATTTATCGGACGCTTTTATCCAAAGCGACTTTCATTCTCTAACTACAGGGGACAGTCTCTCCCTGGAGCAACTTGGGGTTAAGGGTCTTGCTCAGGGACCCAGTGGTGCTGAAGGTAGGCTTCTAACCCACGACCTCTTGTTCTGGAGGCAAGTATCCTACCCACTTCACACTCTGTCAAGACAGATTTGAGGAGGAACAAGACGTCTGTAGAGGCCGAGTCTACAAACACCTCAGCGCCATCCCTGTAATGAACTGCTAACTATGTCCACGACTAGCAGAAACAGAAACATCTGCTATTAAACAAGTCATGCAAAGCAGTGTGCACACACACACACACACACACACAGTTACTCTTTCAAGATGACAACAATTACGAGGATGGAGGCCCAGTCGCAAACTCAGCTTTCATATCAAAAGAAGGATTCCCATCATTTATTCATGCACTGATTAAAGGTTAAACACATGGCTGAGCCTCCGTTTCGGGGAGCAGCTGGAGAGAGTGCAGAGCAAGACAGGAGGCCACAACAAGTAGGTTAGGAAAAAGCAAACTAACTTTGTCTTGAAATGGTTTTGGCTGTGGGACAAGCTCTCCACAAAAGAGCACGAACTGGCATAAACATTTGTACAAAATTACAAGTGCATTTGGAGACGCATGCGGCAGTCAACCGCCTGCACACTGCTCTCTGCTCGCTCACTCTCCCCCGGCGAACCCTCCGCCTCAGTGAGCGGCACACCGTGTGTGTGTGTGTGTGTGTGTGTGTGTCCATGAAAGAGAGGGAGAGAGAGAGAGAGAGAGAGAAGGAGAGAGAGAAGGAGAGAGGAAGAGAGTGTATGGGGCTCCAAACCACTGCATTTTAATTACTGCCAGCCTCCACACACTGTGCTGCTTTGATATGGAAATGACTCCACAATCTTCATCTGCACCGCAGAAATCTTCCTCTGATTCATAAAACAATGTGCAACACCAGAGCCTACACCTCATAATACTGATTACAACTCCCAAAGAGACAGGACCTGTGTGCAGAAGCTCACAACCCAGGAGACCCCCCACAATTAATTCTACATATTTATATGTGTGTTAAAAGAGAGAGAGAGAGAGAGAGAGAGAGAGAGAGAGAGAGAGATAAAAAGAGGGGGAAACTGGAATACTCTGATGGCAGATTTCATATTTTGAACATGGAAGGCATACTTGTTTCCCAACACCTAATTCCATTTCTCCACCGCACGGGACAGACAGAAAGATCTGGTTGATGCTCTGAACAGTGATGTGTTTTCATGTGACAAATGCAAAGAAGGGCTCTATTTTTACACTGGCACATTCTGTAACATGGCTAATATTGTGACGTGCGGGGAGGGGTGGAGCGGGGGGGCCGCAGTCTCCTCTCGGGTCAAATGAGAGTGCAAAGCTTTTCTCTCAGCGGTTCCTTGTGCTGCTGTGGGCCACAGGTGCAGAAGCTTTTCTAGTGCCGGCCAAAAGAATGCACTCTTCATTTTCCAAAGAGAGACAGAAATCAAAGGCCGTGTTCAATTTTCTACTCTCAGATAAAGACCAAGTCGGGACTCGAGAAGGGAGACAGGGAACAAAACAAGCAAACAAACAAACAAACAAAACATACAATGAACGCTCTTAGCAAAGAATAATCCATTTCAGTGCAGAATGTGTTTAAAGGGCACTGCTATGTTACAAGCTCTCCTGTGCTGCAACCCCCATGTCTCTGTCTCTTTTTTTTCTTCCGAAGCAAGACTGCAGTTTGGGTGTGTTGTTAAAGCCATAGATAAGTATAGGCTGCCTAATTTCAACTTACAGAAGAGAAAAGAAATGCTTAAGCCCTGGAGCTAAAGGTTCACGCACGACCAAAAGCCTTTTCATTCATTATCTGTCATTTTATTATTACGATGGAGTTACAACTTTGATTTCTTTTTTTTCTTTTTTTCTCAATCTACAAGGTCAACATCTCTGACCCCTCACTGGGTTTTATGAGACTAGAAGCACAGGAGGAATTTCAGCAAATGCAAGCTCTGGGGATGACAATGGTTGCCTCATTCTCTCATGCACCTAAAATGAAGAACGTATCACTCTCCATCCTGCATGGGGAGATGGAGTAAAACAGCACTGAGTGGCTATAACTCAGGTCAGATGAGAGCAATGAGAGAAATAACCGATTTGCTTCATCGCCGTGTTTTTTTTTGTGTTTTTTTTCTTTTACTTTGAACCTTAGGCATCTTGAGATAAAAGAAATGTGATTGAATTCAATTTCAAATGATAGGTCTGCTGATGTCGCTGCAGATAAAAAAAACAAAACAAAACACTTAACAGGGTCCTTTGTGGCCAGTGCCACCTTCTGTGTTCAGGCATATAACTAATGAAGCACATGAAATGCCAACTAGTGTTACAGCAATTGAAAAGTGTGGCAAAAACTTCAATAATGCATTCCGGAAACTTGAGATGCTGCACCACAAAAGAAAGGGGCTAATAAGGAAAAAAAAAAAAAACCTGCCTCCTAATGAACATGTTGCCATCGGTTTTGATCATTGTTGAAATATTCCACAGCAAATTAGCTAACGCTTAAAGACAGATGTCACAACATGTGCTGCTGCTCTCCCAGCTTTCCTCCCCTACGGCTGGCGCGTGCCTTACCTTTACCAGACCTGCTGTTGTTTACTTGCGCTGGTGTTTATCATTAGGGCACTGCTGGCGCTGTTCTAATTTCACCCGATGCAACACACATCATAGGTGCAGCCACACCTAAGGACCATCAACCCTGGCTCTGTCCTTCAGAGTCACCCTGCCCTGAGCTGCCCAACCGGATACATTCCTTTACGCATGAGACACTGTTGCAGCATGCATGTTCAACATCCCGTGCCACACTCATGAATTAATATTCACAAATCAAAGGAGACCAAAACATGGAAAAAAACTGCAATTGCTTGAAACATTATAAGATTTTAAGCAACACACAATATATGCATTTTTTTTTTCAACCTGAGAAGTTATTTCTAGAGCTCCAGAAGGAAGAGTAGAGGTTCTATTCATATTGCAACAAGTAATATAATTTTGATAGCAAGGAATTCAGTTTGGTAAGGATATTATCCATGGATAAACTAGTTACAGGATGAGTACGGCCATACAACTGCACCTAGGAATCACAGTGCATCAATCTACAAATGCATACAGAAATATATCTTGTTAGGCTTAAAGAAACATGGTAGGCTTTGCTGAGACAAAAGGGGAAACCCCTGAATAATAACACAAAAAGCCAGTTCAATAATTAATAGGAATTATTCATCCAATAAAAAATTTAGAATTTATTTATTATCACGAATAAAAATGCAGTAGGCAAATATGCAGCAAAAGAGTGTTTTACATACTGCTAGTACAGTTTTGAGTTTTGAACCGAATGCAATGAAAGATTTGACTGACAAAAGACTGAATGCGCCAATCTAAATAAAAGGGAATAATTTAAAGTTCATTTACTGGCCAGATTTCAGGGCTGATCATGCATTCGACCGACGCCTGCCGTGCTGCTCCTGTCCCAAGAGAACTCATCCACAGTCAATTCACTTACAGGAGAGAGTTCTAACCGCCCTACCCCATACATGAACAACTCAGAATCAACCCTTAAGAGCCATTTGGACACTTTACTGAACAAAGAATATGCGAGTATCTGGCAGGCATCATATTTTAGGCAGCTGGTTTATTTCTAAACCTCTTCTAACAGATCGGGAGCAGCATTGTTAAACGCGTTTTAGGAACAAATTCCATCACGCAGCGTCAAAGAAATAGCGCTTACATTTAAGGGAGTGTGTCAAAACAACACGGCGGTAATTCTGCTGATTTGATTCGGTTCTAAAATAACATTCACAGCCTTTGAGCCTTTGACACTTAAACAATTAAATAAGCCAATGCATATTTCATATCACATATTTCCTATATATATATATATATATTATGATTGTGATTTTTTTTAGCCACATAGAAACGCACGAGCTGGACATGAAGTGTAAAATACAGCCTTGAGGGGTAAAAAGAAAAAGTGTGTGAAAGTTTTCAGCAGCCGTGTGTTTTTATTCGGGAGGTCTACAGGCGACGTCCCAAGAAGGAGACAGTAGGGAGGACAGAAAGGTGGAGAGAGTCCACAGCGCTCCACTTACTGGCAGCACGCGCGGCGGAGAGGCGGCGGGTCCCGGTCCGATCCAGAGACACGAGGCTGACGGACCACACAGGCTCCTCCCCAAATCCACGCGCGCGGACCTGCAGAAACACGCGCAGGACAGAAGGGACATTAGCCACGTTGTCGTCTTATTTAACCTGAGCTCGAAAGGGGTGGGTGTCTCACTGGAGTTGAATAGATTGGGAGAAAAGTTTGGGCAGAAACAAGCAAGCGCGTTTGAAAAGAAAGCGTTTTCACCGAAACGCAGCTCTCTCACGTTTAACGCGCAGCTCTGAGCCTCAGAATAATTAATCAGTCTTTCGCTACATTTATTTTAATCGCGCAATTGTTTCGGTTTATTTTAAAATGAAAATGTGTTGAATTCCAGTCGTTTTGAATGTTTTTATTTGATTTGTAAATGTTGGCAAACGCGTGTGTGTATATACTTGTGTGTAATTGTGTGTGCGCGCGCGTGTCCGTCAGAAGAGTCCTGTCCTCACACTCGAGACACGCAATGAATGAAGGATCTCTATTGAGAACCACAGACAGTGCAGCACATCCGCGTATAGCAGGCAGGACAATGTGCTGAATGGGCAGTCTAATTATAAACGTGCCATTTGGACTTAGCGTTGGGCTCCGGTGGCACCTTACCTTATGAGGGGAACTTCCACTGCAGCTAAACAGCAACTGTTCAAAACAAAATGCCTTTACTGGATCAGCTTCAGCCCAACAGAGGGACGAGCCGAGGTGGCTGGGTGGGAGGATTGTTTTTCAAATAGCCCCTATCTCACTTAAGACAAGAAAGTATTATTAGACACCGGCTTATTCTTAAGAGGCTGGACACAATTTCTGAGAGGTAAAAAAAAAAGAAAAAGAAAAAAGAGAACGAGAGAAGTTAAGCTGTGTTTAATTAAGGTGTCCGGTTGCATCCATTCAGGAGGACAACGCTGTTTTTGTTGTTCTGTTTCAAAAGGGTTTTGAAGAAGAGGAGAGGGGACAGAGGGCTTGATTCGAGTGTCAAAAATATTTTAAGCGGTCTAAAAAGACAGGTTCTGTTTCCCGTGTAGGAGAGGGAGTGTGTAAGACGTGGGGCCGGGTTGAGTCTACATTCCCTCCAGGAGCTTTTAAAAGGCCTATAAATTCCGAAATACGGCGGCGTGCGATGGTGCTTATTAAAATATTATCGCCTCGTGTCCAGCAGTCTAAAAGCGCTTATCTGTGTGTGAGAGCGAGTGTGCTTTTGGGGGAACACCCTGCAGATGATGAGCTATCTCTGTCACACATACAAAGTTCACACACACACACACACACACATAAACACACTGCACTCTGGCTTGTCCTCTTACTACCACACTACAGAGAAATCTAAAAAAAATAACAATATTAATAACAATAATAATAATAATAATAATAATAATAATAATTACAATTATTATCATCATTATTATTATTGTTGTTATTATTGGTTTTTTATTATTATTGTTATTATTATTACAAAAATAAAAAAATGAGCTTTCTGTATCTGTGTGTAATTGAAATGGACAACAAATACAACACTGATTCAATTTAAAGCTAATTTCCTAAAATGATAAGAGACTGTAGACTGAAAGTGTAATATTTAAAAGTGGGAATAAACATACCCGTTCATCTCAAAGGTTAGTGTAATTTGCATTAGCCTCGGACTGAACAAAACATCTGCAAAAAATAAATAAATAACAGGAGACATAATTGAAGCTAATAGGTGGATGGAGTTTCACTTACTTTCCAGCCGTTTCGCCGCGCGCTTTAAGGGCTCCTTTTCAAGACGGGAGACTAAAAGAAGCAACTGCTTGTCCTACGTTTGTATTGTCTCTAAATGGACCGGCCTTTGGATGAGCACTTCATTTTAATTTATGGCTTATGCATTCTTCTAAGGTCAGGCTGCGTGACCCCGGGCGAAAGTGAACTCGGGGGAGAATTTCCACGCTCAGTTCGGACACCAGCTGCACCCTGACTGAGGGAAGCCAGCCGGACGCGGCTCACTGTGCATTAAAGACAAAGAGATAAAAAAAATCTCCTCATCTAAATGACTCCAGTGTCATTTTTTGTAGATAAGTCTGGTAAAGGCGCCGGAACCTTAGCTGCTTGAAGCCCCGTCACTGACAACGAACAGTACCGCTGTGTGGACACGGGGGAAACTGCTCCGTATGTAGAGAAGCCGGATGGATAACAGCCTTTGACTGAAAAAATAAGTTTATCAAAATGTCGATAACACTTTCAATAGCATCGTCAGCTAATATTCCCCGTATCCTCACAGTCTGGCTCTAATTAAAGCCTTTAATTCCTCGTTTTCCTCTCTGAGCGAGCCAGCCACACGTCAGAGCCCTCGGTAGACCCAAACTTCAGCTAACTTTCGACTTTTTGGCTTCTGTTGAAGTGTTTTGCTCCTCGTCCTCCTGTCTGTGTGTTCTGAATGCTCCGCTACGTTAGTAACAACATGTCAGAGCGCAAACTTTAGCTAACTTTTTGACTTTCTGGCTGTCGGCGCGGGGGGCTGCTACACGAAAGAAGATCCACCGAGAGGATCCGGAGGCTTTACACATTCAAACGGACCCGGTTAAGCTGCATAAGGCGCAGAAAAACAGAGAGTAACACCGATCTGAGAGATGTAAACAAACACAGACAGGAAAGTGTCCGTCCGGACCGCGGCGGTGACGTCGCGGGGTGACAGCGCGGGACAGGTCCGGATAGACCCGCAGCGCTTCACTGCGCGCACAGACGCACAAAAATACCTCGGAACGACCAGAACAGCACGCAACAACAGGTCAGAGTGGATGAAGAAAAGTTTACCTTGGACGTGAGCCGGGAGTGCGGAGTTAGAGAGCAGCCGTCCTCGCTGTATCCCGTGTTTCTGAACACGCGTGTCTGAAAACGCCACGACTCTGTGGAGGCGCAAAGACGAGAAACTACGAGGCTAAACGATCCGTGCTGGGAGTCCCAGCCAAAGTTGTCCCCTGTCAGACACACGCACACGCACACACACACACGCACACAAAACAACAAACTGCTGTAAACTAGTCGCCAGCGGTTGTCTATTTTCCTCCTCTCTCTCTCTCTCTCTCTCTCTCTCTCTCTCTCTCTCTCTCTCTCTCTCTCTCTCTCTCTCTCTTTGTCTCTCTCTCCACGCGTGGAAGAGAGAGAAGGACGACGGTGGGTTCTGCTGTCAACCTTGGCAATCAGTGCGAGCGGCCATGTCGTAAGTATTCAAAGCATTTCCCGTCGCGCAACATCAGAAAGTGAGTGAGAGTGGCCAGGGCATTGATCTGAGCAAGGCGAAAGAGGCAGGGCTCCCCCTCCCACACGAGGGATGCACGAGAAAAAAAAAAAGAGATAGAGAGAGAAGGGGAGAGAGAGAGAGAGAGAGAGAGAGAATAGGAGGCTTCACTAGGGAGGGGTGAAGAAATAATTGTGTCCAGGAATAAAACAACAACATAGCTGATAGGTTAACATCACTGAACCGACCGCCACACATTTCGCATTTTCCTGCTTTTTTAGTTTTAGTCCAGTTTAGGACCAAAGCAGTAGCGAATTACAAGTATTAAACTGTATTTCTGATTATGTTTCTGACGAAATCTGCTCCAAGCGAGCTCTGTTCCAGAGTCAGCACTCTTATAAACTTCTTCTGCAGGACACCTCCAGTTTGGAGCGCACTGGTTTCAATACCACACAGTTTGCTTTATTATAAGACGGGAATAAACACGAGTGCCGTTCTGGCTCAGAAATACACAAATCTGGAGTTTTTTTCTGAGCTAAATTTCCGAGTTTTGCTCAGAGCAGCATCCACCAGCACGCACAGCGGGAGAAAGCTGGACCCTCACGCCAGAGCTGAGTGTGTAAAAGTCGCAGCATCCCATTGATTGTAATTCCCAAGTCCCTGGAAGTTTATTCGGAACTTCCTTCAGGTCTCTATCAAACATTAGAGGAAGGGGTCACGAGCGGGCAGTTTAAACAGAAACAATTATTGCGCCATCAGACAGAGGGAGAAGTTTGCGCAAGTCGATTAGAATAGATAATTTTACATCACTTGATCAATTGCAAACAAAATCTAATGGATATATTATAGAATAAGAGCCTTTACAAGCTGCGTTTTTACTCCCCGAATTAAATAAGCAGCGACTGCAAATAAATCGAAGACTTTCATCATGTATAAAATCTTGTTTAGGGAATAACCACGGGAACAACCTGTTTTCTCAGATCGACTCTAGGATGTTTTGTTTTTCTTTTTTTGTATAATGTAGCTTGCAGAAATACCAAACTGTTCAAATAACGGTTTATGACATCCAGTGCCACGAAGGGAGAGAGATAAATGGTGAAATGATCTAAAACGCATCACTTTAAAATAGAAAGGAAGAAAATATATTTGAATACAGTAATTATATCCAAAAGTGCCCTGTTAATACAGCTGTCTATACCTGTACCTATTCCAATTAAATAGTTGAAAGCACAGATCAGAGTGTACAGACAGACCAGTGCTCTGCCTGTAATAACTTGCTGTAATAGATCTGCACCTCCAGTCAATTACACCCTTGTGATATCAGTGGCAACAGAAGTGAGATGGTTTCAAAGAGAAATGTAAAAATGTAAAGAATTGACCAAATCAGTCTAAAAGTTAAGGGCTGATCTGGTGTCATCTGATCTAACTTACAGCATAAATCAGACTATTTCCTTTTTAAAAAGAGACAATCTGAAAGAATACAATACAGCAATGGAATGAGGTACTTACAATTACAGGGGCAGATGCAGAAGAAAATGCTGTTTGTTAACAGAAGAGTCACACAGGGCTAAAGAGAGAGGAGAGGGGGAGGGAGGAATGGAGAGAGAGGGAGAGAGAGAGAGAGAGTGAGAGAGAGGGAGAAAGAGAGAGAGAGGAGCAGATGAAGAGAGTATGTATGCTAGAAAAGCTATCCTTTCACAACATCTCATCACATCTGCTCGGGCTCATGTCTGTCTTTCATTTTCACATTTTCACATTCCCTTTGTTCCTGAGAAAAATCATATCCACACGTCACATCTTCATCCCCAGATTCTATGTGCACCAAAAAGGAGGATGAATTATTCAAGCAGAAGCATCGCCTTCAAGGCAGCAGCAGCTTTTTTCCCCTTCCCCTTCTTTTTTTTACTCTTGAAACTTTTTTCTCTCCCTATTTTCTCCCCCCAGAAGATGCGCTTTAGCTGGCACGAGAAAAGACATTAGACATTAGCAAAATCCAAGCAAACAATGAAGGAGGTCAGAAGTTTTATTATTATCATCTTTATTTTCTACGCGCCTGCTCCATACTTCCTTCAGATAAACAGGACAGTTTCATGACACTTCACAGCTCGGACCAGGGCATATTCTGCTTTAAAATAAACCATAAAAATCTTTTTTTTTGTCCCCACCAGTGCGTGTTTTTTTTTTTTCTCCCGAGATGTAAAGGTAAATGTGGGTATATTGCTATTGTAGGGTTTTTATAATAATTATTAGTAGTATTATACTAATGTATTTTTGTAGATAATGTTACTTTCAGGCGCAAGTGTCGTGTCGTCCTTTTATTCGACACACAGGGCTGAAAATAATTTTTTAATGGTTAATTTTTTTTTTAGTTTGTTTAGATGCTATTAAAAGCTGACCAAGAACTGAATTTAAGGGACCGCAGATTTCAGTAGTGCTTAGTTCTGACTGCAGAGATCGCGAGCTGTTGACATGTTGATCTATGGGCCTAACGCGCCACCTATCGGTCACTTTTGGGATTGCATTAAAGTCGTGTTAAGGAATGCTTGGAGCAGATGGTCCACACAGACTTGGTGAATTGTAGATTGTACATTCTGTATGTCAGCTGCCAGGTTTCACAGATTGTATACTGAGCAGGCCAGTGCTTTAGCATCCTGTGTAATGAATGCCATAACATGAGTGTAACAACTGTTTTGTATGTCAGATTTGTAATAGTAATGCACTATACTCATAAATGCAGAAATTACAAAATGGCACAAATCTTCAAATCTGTTATCAGTTTAGCTTAAATACACCAGATTCGTATTTGCTTGTACCCAAAACAAGAGAGACTACATGAGTTAGAAATATCACTTTCTAAAAGCCCACTACTGCATGCTGAAGACCCTTTTTTAACTATTTTACAAAATTCTTCATGTCCAATGACTGCTCAGTATGCTCTTAGCTCATTTGTCTCACTGTGTTATCTTTAGGGGACTGAACTGCCCCCATATAGTTTGTGTCCAACCTTTTGAATAATTTTAAGAACAGGAGCTCTTTACTGGTCTTTTAAGGTTCTAATTAATGGTGTGCACCACTGAGGATGAGGGTTTAAAAGCCTATAGGCCTGGTCCGAGAGAATGTTCCCATGCAGCTTGTTAGAGAAAGAGGCAGCTCGCATCACATTAGCATATTGTGAAATGCTTTGATACGTCACGGAATGCAAGCCTACTCTATTAATATTTTAAAGGAGCCTGCATAAAAATCAACATTTTTGTTACATTAAATTAACATGTGTTCTTCTCCCATTCTGCATGTTTAATTAGGCTGTGCTCTTCTGTCAGGAGAAATATAGAGACTGCCGTATGATTTCTCGTGATTACTTGAGAGCTAGCGAACAACACTTCTCAAGTATATTTGCCGAGTATTCGCGAAGGCCTTATATGGACTTTGCTTAGGGAAAGCTCTGTTAAACAGACCTCATGCATCTAAGTGGCAAGGGACGGAGAACATTGTTATGTATACAAGCATCACAGATATAGACAGCATGCCTTATTCATGGGAAAGTGCTTTTTAATGAACAAAACATGGCAAATTGGACACTGCTAGTTGAATAAAGTTACTTTAATCAAATAATTGACAAAGGAATTTACACAGACAGAGAAATGTTGCATTTATTGTTCCTTGAGAGAAAAATAATCCATTTTCAGATCCATTTCTAGGCGCTCCCCAGCACATAAATCTTCATTCTGCTCACCCAACAAGGCACTCATGGGCTCTCAGTTGCTTTGAGCATTTTTAGCATTGCTAAATTTGCTCGTAAAAAAAGAGAGAAAATGACAAACTGCAACCTATTATGTGGCAGGAAGAAACAGGAAGAGAATGTCAGTGGTTGGAAAAACCAATTCATTACGACGTTTTGTGTTGATTTGGAGACTTTATAAACATTTTAATTATAGATAATCACGGCGCGGGAGGGACATGTGTGTAGAATATTTGAATCTTTGAAATGAAATAATAATGGCAAAAACTCGCAGGCTGTCTGAAGCCGTATGGGCTTATCACTAGTCTGTCAACACTTTTAGTTACAAGCCGTTAAGAGGCCGCACAGAAGCTAGTCATCCAGATACATTCAACGCTCTCTTCGGCATTATTGTCCCAGCTTGCTCGGGAGAGTTCAAGGTGGTGGATATCATGGTCCAAATATCGTATTATAACTCGTTTTAGGGGAGACATGCACCGATTAAAGCTGGGGCTCTGGCATCATCCCATAAAATCTAGAGAACAAGATGATTTGCAACAGGACAGCACCGGTGCTGATGTCTCAGAGAGCTCTGAGGACCTGGTGAGTGTCCTGGACAATAAAGTCCTGTAGTAACACAGAAACCCTCTTCTCTTGTTTATTCCTTCCCTATGACATGACACTGCAAGCCGCTGGCTCTCACACACTGACCAGGTTCAAACGAAGCGCCTCAGTCACTCTGAGACAGCAAAGAAAGGCACGGCAAGCGCACGACCTCTGCACTTAATTATTCATGATTGCAGAGTTATGCAATTAACTTGCACATCATTTGCATACATGCAAATTCTTTGACTCCCTACTGGACCCACAAAGTGGGACACTCTGTTCTCATTAATTGACCTAAATCCCTTACTTGTTACTCCAAATTTCATCAAAGTTTTTTTTTTCTCTTCAGGATCCTTTCAAGTTAACAAGAATCATTTGATTAATTATGTTTAAGTAAATGAGGCTACATCCTCCTAATTACGTAACGATGGAGACCTCCAGCGTCTCGCATCTCTGTTGTAAGGATATGCATTATGTACATACCATTAACTTATTCAAGCCAATCCTATACGAATATTATATCTGAGACATGCCTTAAAATGCCCATTTATACCAAATCACACAAATGTTTGATTTCACTGACATGATTAAATATGAGCCTCTTTATACTAGAATTCTTTCATTCGACATTTTTCTCTGTGATTTTCTCATATTGTCGCTTTCAAAACACTTGGAATTCCATTTTTTACACAAGCTGCTCTTTATTTTAGACTGAAACTTCACTGGTGAGTTCTCTGAGTGACTGAGGCTAGCATGTTTTGTTTTATAAGAGTTAGAAGTGAAATCTTCTTTTTATTATTATTATTAGAAGTATTTTTATTGTTGTTGTTATAAATTTTACATTGGGTGAAAATGACTCAGGGACCAGTAGAAGCGCTCCAAAAGGACTTAAGTTAATAATTTGGAAATCATCATCATCATCATCAGTTGTGCACAAATGTGCACTTATTAAATGTGCACTTATTAAATGTGAACTTATTAAATGTGCACTTATGTTGTGTCTATATTATAAGCAGACTGTGAAAAATGATTGTATTTTACTTTAAACAAATACATAATCTGGTTACCTTAAAATCCCACAATTAATACAATTAATTAAAGATTAAAATAATAAGTAACAACAAGAAGTGTCCAGACTGTTTTTCTATTTCCTTACTATTTCCTTAAAAATTAAAAATGTTAAGGAAAAAAATTGGAAATGAGGTTTGGTTCAACATAAGTTGTGATTGAAGCCAGTGTGAATCAAGAATTCTAACACCTTTTCTTGCCTTACTATAAAATATTTCAGACTGAAACTTCACTTGTGAGTTCTCGGAGTGACTGAGGCTAGCATGTTTTGTTTTAAAAGATTTAGAGGTGAAATCTTCTTTTTATTATTATTATTAGTATTATTATTATTATTATTATTATTATTATTATTATTGTTGTTGTTGTGGTTGTTGTTGTTAAATAATATTATTTTTCCACCTTCTGGTGAATCATCACATAATCAGAGCTATGAAACTGGCTTAAAAGTATCGAATGGCTAACTTGGGTGTGCAGTTCGTAACTACTCTGGCTCGCGTTGCAGCTGGCACAGCTCTCCAGATAATCATAAACTGAATAGATGCGGCCATATAAAAAGTAAAATGAGATTCTACTGAGTATGTACTACAGACATGAACACCTGCCAGTTTGTTAATGTAATCACTGTAGACCATAGATGTTTTAATTCCATGAGTTAAAGAGGCGGAGGGGGGGGAGGGGTGGTGCAGTAGAGGAGTCTGTGCATGCAGAGTGGGTTGAAAGGCAGTCTTCTTGACTAGACGAGGCCGGGGAAGCGCATTCAAAACAGGACCTGAAATTTTGATGGATTTTTTTTTTAACTAGAGCTTAGGACTCAGATTTCCATAAAGTTCTACATTTGTTGGGATAAGCAGAGTACAAAATCAATTTGACTTTATATTGACTTCATAATAGAAAGGATTAATGCTTAAAATGTCAGCTGTCTTTGTATAAAAATCCCTAAACTGGTCTTTTGCTGATCACTGTCTAACAAGTCAGTCCAAAAAAAATCCGTAGGTGCTTCATTGAGTTGAGATCTAGAGCCTGTAATATGTAATGCCTTACATTTTCATAGACATAAAACCATTCAGGGATGTTTATTCAGGACTGTAAGTTGAAAGTGAAAGCACATTTGATAGTTCAGAGGTATAAAAACCATCTGCACTGATCCACAGAGGTGTGGGGAAAAAGTGATACGTTCTGATGAATCATCTTCCACCAAGTGGGTGAGTGCATGTGTGATGTATATCAAGATATAGGGATAGGTATTTTCCCACCATGGTATGGGTCCCTTAGAAAAAAGGGGTCATTGCATATGAGGGTGGCAGTAGCTCAGTGGGTAGACTACATGCCTCCGGACCAAAAGATCATGGGTTCAAATCCTACCTTCAGCACCACCAATGGGTCCCTGAGGAAGACCCTTAACCCCAAGTTGCTCCAGGGAGACTGTCCCCTGTAATTAGGGAATGGAAGCCGCTTTGGATAAAAGCGTCTGCTAAATGCCATAAATGTAAATATCAATATGAAGTTATTCTAACTGATCTGATTGAGCATGGCATGAAACAGTACTTCATGTTAATGGGCACTTATATTGTGTCTATATTATAAGTAGAATTTGAAAAATAATTGTGTTTTCATTTTAAACAAATACACAAACTGTTTACCTTAAAATTCCATGATTAATACAATTAATTAAAGATTAAAATAATAAGTAACAACATGAAGTGTCCAGATTGTTTTCTATTCCCTTACTATTAGATGTCTGAAAAGTAAAAAACGTTGAGGAAAAAAATATGCATTATTTACTGCGCACACCACAATCACTATCTAAACATTGTATTCAATGACAACAACATTTTATGAGCAGATGTAAAACAATATATAAAATATGAAGGTTACTCATCTGTACATATTAAATAGCTATTCTAAGACACCCCAGCGCTCCTGGCAGTCAGAGGTCCCCAGGCACTGGCCCCAAAGTCCTGGTCAGTGATCCATCCTCGGACCATGCCCTCATCCTCAGGGTACAAAGGAGTAATAAATATGAGTTGGAAATCGTTTGAACTCCTAGAACAGATTTTGGACTGATACTCAATTACAGGAATATCTCTTGAAAGATGAGTTTCAGAATCTGTGCCAAAGCTGACTGAAGGTGTTGGTGGTGTCTTGGCCTAACAGATAAATATATGTATATGTATGTATACTGAGAGAGAGACAGAGAGAGAGAGAGAGAGAGAGAGAGAGAGAGAGAGAGAGAGAGAGAGAGAGAGAGAGAGAGA
>JBBJLR010000040.1:6321390-6337702 GCA_037577145.1 Brachypetersius gabonensis | reverse complement strand
AGAGAGAGAGAGAGAGAGAGAGAGAGAGAGAGAGAGAGAGAGAGAGAGAGAGAGAGAGCAAGAGAGAGAGAGAGAGATTTTAAGCCAATAAAAAAAGGCAAGGCAAATTCCGCTTAGCACCATCGTATTCCCCCCAAAACCCATGTGAAGTAAGGAGCATGCACAGGCAAAGCTCTCATTAAAACCCTAGGTGAGCCTCATTAAACACTTTCATCAATGATTAATTGGCAGTTTTCGCAAACACAGCCAGAAAATGCAGCCCTGCGCGTTTTGTTTCTTTGCCTCAAGACAGTGCTCTGCCTTAATTTGAAGTGAAAGGTGCAGCAAAGAGGCTTCCTCAAGTTAAAAGAACTGTTAGATCAAATGAGGGACTCAAGGGCATTTACCTCAGTTGTGTTTACAAAAATCTCTATTCACTGTAGGTATTGTAAATGCCCAGCATTTATGGAGCGTGAAAGCATTTTATTGTTCTGTTGAACACAGCATTTTTACGAGCTCAAAGGTAATCATTTGTGCATTGGGCCATTACTTTCGCTCCCTCTGCCTCTCATCTTCAATCCCTTGCTGTTTCAGGCTTCAATCCAAGACACTGGCTTTCCTGAACGTCAACATCTTCATTGTCACATCCAACAAAGACTGCTGGATGTTTCAGATCATAAGTAAAGCTCATCTCTGATATACAAAAGCAGGAGCAGTGCTCTGAGGTATTTGCCGCCTACAGTCTCTCACAGTTTTATCTATTCATTTGTAAGATATGAGGCGCCTGTATAAAAGAACGCTCCATGATGCTGAGCAGAGCTTTTTAATAATTCAACCTCACCCTTATAAGAGTATGGATAATAAATCAATGGTGATAAAACAGCATAAGATACCATTTTTGATTCAAAGTAGCTTTTGTATTAGATCCCTCAGACTCCCTTAGGTGTACGCACAAGTTTGAAGAAACCCTGCAGTGCTGAAAGCAAGAGCATCGAAACAACACATAGTGTCCTTAAACAGAGCAATTGTGAACCTTTGAATAAAAGGCAGCCGGATAGACATGTAATGCTGAATTTCTGATGGTACGCCTTACTGCTGCTTGTTCAGAGCCTGCTGTGCATGTCATTGTATGCACATGGAAATCAGCAATGAAGCGGCTTCACTCCGAGCGCCGCAAGGTGTTAGAGAACAGAGAAAAGGAAAACCAAGATAATGGATGCTGGATACAAATTTGTCCAAATAAGGCCCGTACCAAATCAACGCCATTTGCACCCATTCATTTCTTTACTTGGCCGGCTTGCCACCATTATGAGCATAATGAAACAGAATACATTCTGAATTACTTCGATAAAAAGGTCAGATAGATTTTTTCACATATTTAACAGAGGTAGGTATGATCGGTATCTAAGTCAAGGACAGCGATGTAAGTGCCCATGAGTCATAAAAGTATCCTATGAATATTTATTTCTTCTGGAAATTCAATTCTTTCTTAAAAGTACTCCGTATAACTCACTATTAAGCTGCAGTCCCCAGACATCGAGTTCCATCAATAGCTTTGAAGTCACTCATTCATGGCACACGCTGACATTTAGTTTATAAACAGCAGACATGTTTTCCCATAAGGCCAAGGTGGGAACTGCCCTCGGCCCCATGAACTCGCAGATGGAATTTCTGTGGTATTTCAGCATCAAGTCAAAAAATTTCATGCAAGTAATTTTTCTCCTCTGGTTTGCCTCTTACCGTTTGACAGCTGCACACAAGGTCTTCGATTTCTCTGCAGCTTGACTTTTGTCAGTTCCTATCAGGTATGTAAGAAGCAGGACCTCGGGTCAAAGCCATCAAACTCACGCTTGCGTATTTAACCACTCACACATAGGTGCGATCGGATTGCGTTCCTCGGCTCAAATTTCACCACTGAACTGGAGGCCTCCTGGGAGATGGAGTCATTTCTGGCGCTCCCCAAAAAGCATCCCTGCGAGTCACAGTGTGACAAATTTATGGAGACTTGTGGGGAAATGCTGCGCAAATTAATTCAGTCGTTCCTAGACTTTTAGTAAACAGTCGCAATTAATTCACCAGAGAGTGTTTAGGAAGAGGAGAAACCCCACCCAGTCCATGTCAATATTGACAAATTGTCTGTATTTGACTATAAACAAAAATTTGCAAAGTACAAATGGACGAGCCATTGTAGATATGGACCATAGGCACAGTTCTTTGGAGGGTTTCTTCGCAATCGCGGGGATGAATGCACAAAACTGCACTTTTCCGAGCTTCTCAAGGTGACATTCTTTCGTTCGCATGAAGGACATTGACAGTATTCAAAATTCAAACGCAACACCCCCGCCCCCCTCCCCACCCCCAACTTCACTTTCAAGGAAATTTCCCTTTGCCTCCCTGCCTATTCATAAATGGCTTGATTAAAGTCATGAATACAATGGCATTTGTGATGTGACGGCCCATTGAAATTTAATCACAGAGCAAATGCTGAAAATTGAATAAGAACAAAGATGGGGATTTTTTTTTCTGCCCAATGCCACTGACTCCTTGGTCTATGGCGTCTTAGCACAAAGCGACAAGTTGCTTATATGCTTTTCTTTAGAGCTCACCTCTTTGAATTGGAGTGAAACATTCCGTAAAGGATTAACGCGTTAGTCACTCCGTGCGTTTAACAGAACAGGATGGAATTAGCATAATGGGGCCTTTTTTGCATTCTCTTTGAAGTTCCGCAGTGTGGAATAACAGATGTATATGAACCAGCAGCCAAACATCGATAAATGGAAATGCCACAATTCTCTGTGGATGGGTTTGGGTGGATTTCTGCAGGAGGATAGGGAGGCGTGGGGGAAGGCATCCCGTTTATTGCAAAATAAGCAGAAAAGCGGATGTGATCAGACTCTCATGCCCACCAGGAGCACTCGCAAACACACACATATACACACACACATAGTGGAGTCCGCCTCTCACTTCTCCAAATCAGACGCAGTGAGATGCGGCAACTCCTGCTCTGCGGAGCAGTGGGAGGTGCGCCGTGTCTTGCAGGTGCTTTCAAAGAACAAGACGCAGCAGAAGAGAGCCTGTAATTACTCCGCAATTACAGATAAAGATCTCGCACATGGCATGAAGCCCACAGTAGCCCAACAGCCACGCAGGCCGGCTGTCCGTGAAAAGCTCCCGCTGAAATCCGCCGCTGCCGCCGCCGCTGCTGTAGTGGTCCCTTGAAAAAAGGCGGTTCTGACCGCCACTGATGCTACACAAGGGATCGATAAAAATGGCCCACTGTCAGACAGTGGAGTTAAAACATAGCCTTCCAAGCCCAGTTAGATTTTTATATCCACAGTAGTTCTGTACCTCTGATTGCCATTTGCCAAGCATGTTTCAGTCTAATACAACCGAGCTTCCCGGCGGAAGGTACAGAGATGGGGAATTAAAAATGCCCTTTAAAACTGAGAACCTTTGAACTAAAGAAACATTTCAATACCGTCTTTTCACCCTCGCTACCTTTATTTTTGTATTCACCGTTCACCTCTGTCAGCTGAATTCTCTTCAGAAAGAAATGTAAAGAGGTCAAAGCAATCGATCAGAAATATCAAAGAGAATCCTTGGAACTATGATGAGAGCACATTTTGTTGGCTACTTATCTTTTGTACTTACTGGGTACCAGGAAGAAAAAGTTATTGTAGCACCTAAGCGGACGCGAAAGCAAAGGAATTTTGAAATTAAGGCTTTCTTTCCTCATTTTATCTCCTCATCTCTTTATTCATCTAAAGAGAGGGAGAGGGGACTACAAAGACGAGAAATGTTTCACAAAACCTTAATTAAATCCGTAGGACAGCGAGAGTTTCCGACTCGCCTGGTGCTGTTATTCTGGGGTCAATAAAGGTAAAAAATCTTTGAGGAAGAATTTCCTGCCCAACGACCTTTACTTTGAATCATGTCGGAAGAACACATTCATTCTAATGAATCTCTTTAAATATTTCTGTGATTACATTGAAATGAACTTGCGACTCCTGCAGGGACGGGACAAAGTAAAGACGGGGCAATTTGTTAATATCTTTAATATTTACATTTTCCTTAAAAAAATGCCATGTATTTCCCTCCCAATCTGACAAAATCTCAGAAAATATTGTTAAATGTTACAACCAAGACCAATCCCTCCCCCAAAATGAAAAAAAAAAAGGAAAATAAACGAAAAAAGCCCATTTGGTAAGCTAACTGGAAACTGGCAGTGCTAGACACAAAAAATAATATCATATTTCAAGTGATTTGGTGTAAATTTTCAGTCAACAAAAATACACTCAACATTTGACAGTTACATCCGTACCAGCACATTTTCACCTTTCACCTTCAGTATGCGTAATACTTGTCTCCTCCCTACATTCAGCTAAAATTTCTCTTCAACCTCAACCTCAGCTTCAGGGCCTTGATGTTTAAAATGTGTTTCCGCATTTACTCTATGATACAGTGCATGTTAAAAGTGCAATAATATATATATAAAACAAGTTTTTCTATCACGTTAGGTTTGTTAGACGTATATTCAGATTTTAGTATGTGCACAGCATTTTCCACAGCAAAAGGCAAGTGACCTATACAAAATACTCGCTTCAGTGTAGCTTTACTAAAAATGATGCACTTATGAAGTGAAGTCCGCCTTGTCCGCCGATATGAATGCCAGTCCAAAAGTGCGCTAATGTCTTGCCAAGAATGCAGAGAACGGATGGGGTTGGACAAGCTGAACACAAGTTGGTCGGCTGTTAAGATAGCACCTCAATGACCAGACACAGCTTTGGCTGCAAGAGAGACAAGGCATTAGTTAGGAATACTCATAATGGGGCATCAGACAATGCTTAAAAAGAACGCACAAAACAGAAAATAAAACAAATAAAACTGTGCGGAAACGGTACTGTAGTACACTACATGGAAAAAAGTATTGGGACACCTCACCATTATACCAGCAGGGACTTTAATGACACTGCATTCAAATGCACAGACTTTACTATGGATTGGACCTGCGTTTGCAGCTGTAACAGCTCCCTCTTTTCTTGGAAGGCTTTCCACAAGATTTTGGGGTTTCTGTGTTCTGTGTTTCTGTTGTTGAACGAGAAGGTCTAGATCACAATCTCTGTTCCAGTTCAGCCCAAAGGTGCTGGATGGGGTTGAGGTCAGGGCTCTGTGTGGATCAGTCAAGTTCTTCCACACTGAACTCCTCCAGCAGGTCTTTATGGAGCTGCTCTGTGCTCTGGGACACAGTCCTGCTGGAATAGAAAAGGTTCTTCCACAAACTGGGTCCACAAAGTTGGTGTTGTGCAAAATGTATTGGTCTCCTGAAGCATTAAGACTGACCTTCATTGGAGGTAAGGGGTCACCTGAATTCAAGAATTAAGAGGTGTGTCCCAATACTTTTGTCCATGTTGTGTATTTCTACCACTCATACACAGAGTTGCTACATCAAGCAACAGGTACATCACGAGAGGTACAGCTGTTACAGTACAAACGAAAGGGTCTGGAAGAATATTATACCTTATTACAAAGTGGACAGATAAACATTCTCCTCCCTCCCTCTTTCTGCACAGCATGTCACAGTGGGGGGAAAAAGGTTTGCAGGGTTAAGAAGTCTGCAGTGTTATGAACACACATATGCACACAAACCATGAAACAAAGCTGAAACAGGCTTATGCCATGCAGTTGCTGCTATCATTCCGGGAATGCATGTTGTTCCATTTTCAGTAGCAACAGAAGCCGACTCATTCATTTGGCACATATATTTTAGCATGCACTGTCAAGCACAGCAATGTGTTTATTTACAACTGGAAACAAACACCACTGTTATCACTGTGTAGCAAATTCAGATTGCAAGGCAGAGATGCAGTTAACAAGACACTGAGAGCCTTATGGCGGTTTGGAGGTGGCTCATGGGAGGCATGCACGAACACAAGAAGCCACACTGTCTCTGCATTTGCAGGTTACATAGTAACACCGTTCATATCTTTGTTTCGGCTCATCGCAGTCTACAGATGGCAAAGCGAACGGTGTTTGGCAGTGCAGCTGGGGGAAAGTGAGAAGAAGGTGCGGAAGCAAAAGGTGCCCCTAGCTCTTTGTTAATTGCTGCACAATTCACGAAAGGCAGCCTTTCTTTAGGCCCCCTCAACCTTCACAAGGCGCTGCTGCCTGGCACACTCACAAAAGGCAATTTGCAGACAATTCACACAGTTCTCCAGATGTGGAGGCAGCTGGCTGCAGGGGGGCACTCCAGTCACCCCGTGCGGTTTGCTGAGACTTTGCAGAGCCACGATCATGCAGCACGTAGTACACAAAGTGCCAACACACACAGGGAACAATTAGCGGAAGCGTGCTAAACGGGTAGCGGGTTAGTCCTTACTTTTTGTTTGCTTTGATTAGACAAAGGTGTAGTGAAATCCATTGCTTAGGGGAGGGGGAGGTGGCTGAGAGGAGGAGACAGCTGGTGCAGCAGAGGAAGGAGGAAGAGGAGGAGGTGGTGGTGGTGTGGGGAGCATTGTGGGACTGCTAACCTGTGGAGAAGCTGAAGAGGAGCAGAGACGACGACAGAGGAGTGTTAGTAATGCAAAGAGTTCAACCTCTGGCAACCTTCGCACTGAACAAGGCACCTGTCACAACTGGCTCTGACGTTGGATTCAAGTGCATCTTGGTGGTTAAGGACTCCCCCACCAACAATGCATAAGAGTGGGAGCTCATCCCTTCGCCGCTGCTCCACACACGAGATAACCCATCCAGACCCTCTGCAAATACACTAATGAGAGCTGACCAGGTTCCATTAGGGCCCAATTCACGTCAGGATAGACTGGCCATGAAAGCCAGTGACTGAGGGAGAGAGGAGTGCTGGCTGTTCCTCTGAAGGTTAGAGTGGGAACAGAGCAAGGGGGTGCGGCGTGAGAAAGTACAGATGGGAAAGATGAGAAAGTGCCCTGGCTCTCTTTTATAAGCCAGCTCAGAAACAAGTTCAAAGCACAGCCACAGGACGTGGACAAGTAGGAAGCCTGCCACATCTTCGGCTCAGTTATTGGCCCAGAAAAATAGTCTCATCAAGAGTTTCAGAGACTCAACACTATTAGCAGACGGCTTTGTTCATCACATCCCACCTAATAAAGAATAACGTTCTTTAATTAGGGGCCTATGATGATTAACCCTGGACTTCTTCAAAACCAGGGTCTTACACTCTTGGGAGTGTGGTAGGGTCTTGACCATATCTGCAGTTATCTAGTGAATGTTAATGTGATGATAGAGGGTTTTTTTTTTTCATCATAATATCATCGAACATACATTTCAACAAATCATTTTTGAAGGATTTTGCTCTCATTAGCCCTGATCCACTACCTAAATGTCTAACGATCCAACTGTTAATGATATATTCAATGCTGAATCTCTTGGTAGTCCTTTGAAAAGGGCCTATGTACCAGGAGGGTCCTGCAGGTGTAAAAAAAAAAACAACCTGACACTATAGAATTGCCTGGTTGAGTGAGGGCACTTCAGAGCTGAGCGCTGATGTCTGAGAGCTACATCTGCGTGTCTGGAGCAAGAAATCCTTCCATTAAGTTAAAAATGTCAAACGGAGACAGAACATGAGCAAATACAGCACATCAGTGCAAGTGGACATTCCTTCTGAGTGCAGAGTGGGTGTATAAAGAATCTGAAGACTGGTTACCTGCCACCTGCTTGCTCTTCAGCGAGGCCTCGGAGGCCAGAGCGTACGACATAGTGATGATCCGCTCCTGCTCGTGAAAAGCTGAATCCAGTTCTGACAGCACCAACTTATCCACTGCTACAGCTGGAGGCATATTCTGCACACTAACACAGAAACACACATAAACGGGAAAAAAAGGCAAAGTACTAGAATAGCTGTTAGTCCTTCTGTTCTACAGCCCAGTCTTCGTGATTTAAATCAAAACACGACCACATCCGGGGACAAAGTTCCATTCCAAGAGGACCATACATCGTCCCTAAAAGCCAGAAGGTATTTACCTAGACTTGGCCAAGATGCTTTTAATGCGTTCCACTTTGCGGTGGCGTGCCTCCATTTCCTGAGGACTGAGAGGCTCCTCTGGCTCAAAGTCCACATAGCGTTCAGGGATGGCCACCTTCTCTGGTTTAGACAGCTATGCAGCCATGCAGGGAACACATGTAAGTCTTTCATGCTACCGCACATCACTTTTAGCTTTTTTGCATTACACAGGTCAAGTCCATTGAAGGACATTTCGATTATAATAAGACCATATCGAACAAAAACATTATGATACAAAGTAATTAGTACTTTTTTTTTTCCAAGATCTGCCCAGTAGCTTCTACTATATGGTTGAGAAATGCTAGACTATTCCCTTAAGATAGAAAGCATTAATAAGAAGTAAAATACAACATATAGTTCGTATATGTGCAGAGAAAGGATTGGGAATAGCACCTCTTTACTGAGGTCCATCTGGTAATCTAGGGGCTCCAGGTCGAACTCTCTGGGGGGGTTGGAGTGTAACGTGAGCCACTCGTCTGAGTGTGAGCGCTGTCTCTCCTTGTGCTCGGGTGGCGTCTCCTCGCCCTGCACAGCCCGCTCCAGCAGCTGCATATCAAACTCCTGCTCGCGTCTCCACTGAGGGCACAACACACACAACACACACAACACACACACACAGCACTCAGAGGCTTTGCATGCCGTCAACACGAACGACGTGGAGTCTTGGTTTTATATCCCAATGATACTCATTATAAGGACAGGAGCCAAACCTAAACAGACTGAATCTTGAATATATGGGAACTGAACATCTTCATGAGTTCTCCTGCAGGGCCAAAGCAGCCTGACTCACACAGAAGCAGTTAATAGTCGGCTCAGGCTCCGTAAACACTTTAGCCCGAGAGCCAAAAGACAGTTAGGTATTTGGGTTCAATACACAGTGGAGCGCAGGGACAAATCGAGGCATTCTTATGTGAGCCAGGTGTGTGTGTGCATAGAACAAATAGTTTAACAAACAAATCAGAAAGCATAAACACAGATGCACTGAAACATCCCTTTTAGGGACACAGTTTAAACAACATCCTCTTGTCTCAATGTCAATAGCTTTGGGGTGAAAGTATGTGGTAGCGGAAAGAAAAAGGTGTACATTGTACATAAATGGACAATTTGCAAAGGAGCGCAAATCACTGGTGCAACGAGTTCTGCATATGTCGTTTATAATGGCCTTTCTCGAATCCCTGGAACTGTGCTGAGGGAAAGATAAACCACTAACAAAGCCAATGGGCTTTAACCGCAAGCGTTGGCGTCACTGAAACAGGTCCTTCCTGTTCTCTCTCCAGCCTGCGACTCCAGCAACTATGTAAGTCAGTACTTGCAAATCGGAAAAGGCATCACTGCTACAGAGAGATGAAGGCTAGTGCATCTCCTAAGCCTCATCAAACCATGCATAAATCCCTGGCATCATTGTGCTTAGGTTCAAACCGCACCCTACATGAATCACAGTATGTATGCATATTAATAACCTTGGGGCAATGAAAAAGAACACCATGTTTATTTATTAGCAAAGTGTTTATTTATTCCGTGCAAACATCT
This sequence comes from Brachypetersius gabonensis, assembly GCA_037577145.1. Lineage (NCBI taxonomy): Eukaryota > Metazoa > Chordata > Actinopteri > Characiformes > Alestidae > Brachypetersius > Brachypetersius gabonensis. Next base: position 6,328,158 of record JBBJLR010000040.1, on the reverse strand, counting down.
ACAAAAATATCGAAGAAAGAGCTGTGCTGATATTCCATTGGCAGATTACGCTATAATGATCTGTCTTATTATTGCCACACAAGTAATAACACACACACAAAAAAAAAAAGCGACACATTCGGCGTGAGTAGTTCAGTGACACTGCAGATATGTATAGTGGTATAGTACACTGCTATACATATGTGAAAAAGGTACGCGATGCCAAAGCACTCAGTCAGGCACAGATCCATTGCTTTTCCATTCCAAACATTCATGCTTGGTCATGTCCGTTTACAGCGCACATTAAAAACATGAGGACACTTGTAATTAGAAAGGTGTTAGGCCAAAACCTCTGACAATACGGCCTGCGATTTAATAAAACATAAAAAAAACCCCACTTGCTTGTGAATAAAAGCGGAGTGATGATTAGTAATGTGGAAAAAATGACAGAAATTAGTCGATGAATTGGGATTTCAGAGCACCACATCCTCAAATCAAGCAACATTTAGATCAATCAGTTTGGTTCTACACACGTAGGGAGTGATTAGGATGCCAGAGAATGATTGTTTAATTTTTTTTTTAATGGTGAAAAATGAAGTGTAATAAGCCTCCTGTATGAAATAAGCACAATGATGCCCAGGCAGAAGCAGCTAAAGCCCAAATCTCCTGCATGTGGCGGTTATACTGCAGTTGCACTGTAGCAAGGTGATGCACCAAAATGTTGAACTAGACCAGTGGAAAACCCTCTTGGTTAGGGTTAGCCCTTTCCCCCAGCATTAGATCAGCATTGCAGAAAGGCCGAGAGAGCGTTTAGTGACAGTGTTAGGGTTGGCGTAAAGAATCGGGAGAATTCAGGCCCCATTCCACGAGCCTCTAGGAATGAGCACACAAACGTGATTGGTTTAGCCCAGATCAGGACACCTAAGGACCACAGGGCATTAGTGACATCTTTAAAGAGTGCATTCGTTACAACAAATCAGTGTCAGGATTTGAACACTTCATCAGCGTACATTATATCTTTACTCTATTCACAAACGGTACCTCAGAAGAGGTTGTGGGTCCTTCATTGAAATAATTCAAAACAAGGCACTGGGTTTACCTCTGTGTACGGGGGAACATTGCATAGGTGCCGTTTCCATATTCACAAAACCATCTTTAGTGTTCTACACCTTAAACCTCCCTGAAAGTATTCTCTCTCACTCTCTTCCCTCTGACTGACACTTCACTAAACCTACTCACCTGCGGTAGCCACTACTTCACTAAGCTAACGTTAAGCCTCCACAGAGCTGGACTGCTGAAACTGTGCTGATGATGGGCGGGTGCTTGTGCCACCTGAGAGGAACTGTGTGGGGGGAGGGGGTGCTCTAACGTACTGATCCCAGGTCAGCAGAGACGGGACGTGAGGAGGAGGAGGCGGAGCGGGAGGACGAGGGCTGCCGCTCGCCCTGGCTGAGGGTGCGTTTGCGCTCGCGCACCAAAGCCTTCTGATGGCGCTTCATCCTCTCCAGCTGCTCCTCAGCAGTCATGCGGCCGCGCTGGTGCACAGACTCACTCGAGTACAGCCTCTCCAAGGCACTCTTTGGTCTCTCCTGCAGAGAGGAAGGAGTGTGTCTATATAAGTGACAAGGATACTGATACATCCACAGGCCTAATTTAGACCCCTAAAAATCCAATGTTTTATAATTAAATTGCTAGCTGACGAATGCAATCGAGTCCCAGAAACGACTTCGGTCGCACAGTTAAACACAGACCTGCTGATCTAACCAGTCCTCTCGCTCATCTCTTGTACATCTTTTCCTATGTATTAAAAAATATACACACCCTTACCCTTCTTTTTCTTACTTTAAACTCTATTAAGGTTTTTTTTATTCTTTCTGACAGGAATTGTTACTTAGCAAACAGTAATGTGCTTAAAAGCAGAAGCTGATTTAAGTGAAGCTTTCTAGGTATGAAAAACAGATGTACGTCGCTCTGGATAAGAGCGTCTGCTAAATGCCGTAAACGTGAACGTAAACAATTACAGTAAATACAATTCAAGACTTAATGACTTCATCTATAAGGTCACACAGATCACTCTACTATTCATGATCCTGTTCAGAGTGTTTTATTCTACAGATAATGACGTGGTCTCTACTGTTTATAACATATATATGTCCTGACAGTGCACTATATGCTGTATAAAGCTCCATTTTTCTATTAAAAGAGGAGAGAGCAAAAGAAAAAGAGACTTTGGGATTCATTTTGATTTTGAGTTTTGTACAGAATCTAAACAGCTCTACAAACAGTGGTACACAAATCAGCCACATCTTTCAACAGCGCTAGTTCTGAGAGTTACCTTTAAACTGGACATGGTGGCTCCTCTTCTGAGGGTGACGTATGATGAGATGCTTGTGGACTGATTGAGTCTGGAAGACGAGCCTGTCAGACCTAGTGAAGAGTTGTAATTGTCTAAATATGATGAACAGTTAGACCAAAGCTAGGCATACAGACAGTAAACCCCATCCTACTAAATCCTAAACGTTGCCTTCTGATGTGACGACCTTCTGAGTGAACTCTAATGTGTATAAAAACAGTTTTCAGTTCTTGTTTTTTCTTCGTGGCCGTTTACCTCTGCTTGGTAAGGTCTGGTAGCCCCCCTCACGGCCCGAAAGGCCCATCTGCCCCACGACTCCCAAGAGCTCGGGCTCGCTAAGAAATGTCCTTAATTCCACCTGAAAAATGAAAGGAAATAAAAGTAATTCTACTCAGGTCCAGACAAAATGTGCGTTTTCTTTGTTTTTTATTTTGGTTGGTCTTCCTGCCTTGGTGTCCCCATTGGTGAAGTGGCCGATCTCCCGGTCCCGTTTACGTTCATCAGACTGGCGCTTGAGGCCACGGACAGACGTGTGGCGGATAACAGAGGTCTCCTTGGGCAGGGGGGGCACCGCTGGGGGTTGCTCCTCTGGACTGTAAAGGTGGGGTAGAGGAGGTCGGGGAGGGACGTCTTCATCCGCCTAAAAATGCCCAAACGAATCATCAGCAACTCAGAACCCAGTCACTACAACAGCACTGACAAACTAGCCTGCCTTTCTTTTCTTTCCTTCATTCTCTTTTCTCATTTTTAGCCCAAAGGGACCACCTAAAAAAAAGCTATAGATTCCACTTCAGCGGAGGAGGAGACTTGAACGAGAGTCTTGTTTTTTGCAAAAAGAAAAAAAGAACTCGAAAGGAATGTCGAAAGCTGCACAGAAGCACAAAGAGTGGAACATAAACGCAGAAGTGAATCGACCGTGCGTTCCATGAACTGTGTGATGGTGTAATGCCTCTCACCCATATTGGCTTGTAAAGTGCTTGAGAGACGTGGAAGGTCTGTGAGCTGGATTGTGCTGGGCTGAGGTGAGGGCTGGCCTGAGCCCCTTTCAGCTCCCCGACCGAGAGAAAAGGCACAGACGGGGACAACACCGAAGGCACGAGTTTCCTCTCTGAGACACACACACACACACACACACACACACACACACAGACACATACATCCACACACACACACACACACACACACACACATCCACACAGACACACAGACATCCACACAGACACACAGACACACATCCACACAGACACACAGACATCCACACAGACACACACACACACATCCACACAGACACACACACAGGAAATTACCACAAAGCAAAAGCCCACTGAAGTTTGAAGCGGTGGTGGGTGGTTGGTGGAGGTGGTCTCAGTACCTCTGCTGTGCCTCCAGTGCGTGGGGGGGATGGCGGGGACAGCCCCTCGCTCACCTGGGTTCTGCACAGAGTTGATGGTCACTTTGTAGTTGGCTTTGCTGGAGCTCAAGCCGGCCGTCACATCCTCTATCCGCCACAGTTCCTTCCTCAGCTGAGCTTTCTCCTGCTGCACAGAGCAGAGAGTGAGTGAACAGGAGAACACAGAAAAGACTACAACAGTCTCGTCTGCAGTGGAGGAGAGGAGAACAAAAAAGAAATGCACTGAATTTACCTTTAAATGTATATGTCAAATTTTCAGCCAGGGCCACCCTTTAGTGACTGCGCAAGGGTTTCCCAAACATTCAAGGAACACATGGGAGTGAGTGGGAACGCCTGCTTTGCATTTACTCTTCTTGTGCTCATCAAAAATTCAGCACAGAGGAAAGATTTACTGAAAAGCTGAGCTGTATCGATTTCTGACAGCAGAATGTCCAAAATGAAGAAATCTGCCTTTCAATCTCAAAACAGTGACTTGTGTTCATACTGACAAACACCTTAAAACATTTCTTTTAACAAAACCTTTGGTTTCCCCTATTAGATGTTTTCTACAGTCATTGTTCAATAATCTTTCTATTTTTTAATGCCTGCCTTGTTTTCTTGCTTCTTTCTTTTCTAACCTGTAGCCCTTTGAGATCTTGTGATGAAAAGGGCACTATAAATAAAATGTATAATAATAATAATAATAATAATAATAATAATAATAATAATAATAATAATAATAACAATAATAATACTTATAATAATAATAACAACAATAATAATAATAATAATAATAACAATAATGATAATAAAATAATAATAATAATTATTATTATTATTATACATTTTATTTATTTATTTATTTTTATTATTATTATGGTATTTTGCCTTATTGGTTAATGTATTCATTTTGAGAAAACAAGTCACTATTCTGAGAAATGTAGTCATTATTTAAAAATACTAGATCAGAGAAATTCACAAATCAAAATTTAAACCAAAATCTGACTCACTGTTGATAAAAGCAAAGGAAAAGAACAGAGATGACTTTTTAATCGTCTGCCAATAACAAGCAGGCTTCTAGGTTTTTGGACAGAAATCTCGGTTCAACAATAACAGCAGCCATGCAAGCACAGTGACTGAAACCCTTAGAGGTTAAACAGTACAACTGATTGGTCTTTGTATTTAAACTAATGTGCTTGTTCAGTGCAGCCTGTCAGACACGTTTTAACAGCAAAATGGGATTAGTAGATCTGCCTATAGCTGTTAGGTCTTTCCTCCATGCTTTGCTATCTACAGATGCTGGCCTAGTGATTAGGGTGTTGTTCCTCCAGTCAGAAGGTTGTGGGTTCAAATCCCAACACTGCTAGTGTCATCACTGAGGTACTCTTGAGCAAGGTACCGTCCCCACACTGCTCCTCGGCGCCCCTCATTGGTGGCAGCCCCCTGCTTCACTTGGTGAATGTGTTAAATGCAGAGAAAGAGTTTCACACTGTTGACACTGTGTGCTGTGGTGTGTTCACACGTGACTAAAAGGCTCCACTTGACTTTATTATAAGACTTGCATGGGGGCTGAGGGAAGAGGCTGGTACAGTGGAACTGTCTGTAGTCTCAGAGGGATTACTGTGTTTGAAAGTATGAGGTGAGATGACGGAGTCTGATGAAGGTGACTGCGGTGTTGGAATGATGGTGCAGACCTGTGAGAGGTTACTGCGATTCATCTGCTCCTGGAGAGCCGAGCGCAGCCGCTCCACATCCGCCTCCAGCCTGCTGTACTCACTCCAGGCATTCTCCATCTCCTGCTCAACATAACACAGCGCTGTTTACACCATCACAACTGTGTAAAGGGGTAAAGAACCGTCATTCCAGAAACACGATCTGCACTGACCTCGGGCCAGTTGGGTGGAGTCATGCAGGGTAAAATGGGGACGACAGCTTACAGAGTGAGATGCTTCTCACTCTTAAATTCTTTTAATGAGGCCGAATCTATTCTCAACATTCGAAAGGTCCTCCTGATCGGGGGGTGGGTCTATTCTCTGGAAGGTCAGCTGATCTTTGTTTCAATTTGTGGTTGATTTTCGTGATGTATGACCATGGAATTATGCACGACTTCTCTATGGCTTATGATGTTCTAGTATTGTTTGGCAGGTGCTGGTTAGGTACTATTTGATAGATGTTGCTCAGGTGCAGAATGTGCAGTATCTCGGTTAAATAATTGACATGGATTTAAGCTGTTTACAGGTTTAAGAAACAGTTGTGCTCTGGATAAGAGCGTCAGCCAAATGCCGTAAATGTGAATGTAAATGAAAGTTGAGTGCGTAATTAATTTAGGTTTTTGTAATCATTCACACGTTATGATCATTTAATTGTTTGGGTAAGATGTATTAAATTACAAAAAACTAGCTGCAGCACCAATTTCCCTTAATTATGATCCTCCTGTACATACAAACTCAATCAAATATGGTTTGACTTCTCAGAAAATTGACAAATAGAGCTGTGTGTGTGTGTGTGTGTGTGTATACGTACCGTGGACACTTGGGAAATTTCGGCCCGGATGTGCACCACGTCCTCCTGCAGCAGCCTCTGCTGGTAGGCGATCTTTTCAGCATGAGACGGCTGGTCCCGGTACTGCTCCATCTGCTGATGGGACACGTCTAGAACCGACTCCAGCTTGTCCTACAGACCGAGAGACATAGAGAGACAGAGATAAACACAGATAGAGGGAGAAATAGAGAGACAGAGACAGAGACAGAGAGAGACACACAGAGAGAGATAGAGAGACAGAGAGATAGAGAGACAGAGAGAGAGAGAGAGAGAGAAAAGGAGAGAAACATAGAGATAGAGAGAGAGATAAAGAGAGAAACATAGAGACAGAGAAAAAGAGAGAGACAGAGAGAGCGAGAGAGAGATAAAGAGAGATAGAGAGATAGAGAGACAGAGAGAGAAAGAGAGAAACATAGAGATAGAGAGAGAGAGAGAGACAGACACATAAAGATAAAAAGAGACACATAGAGAGAGGGAGAGAGAGACATGAACAGACACACACACA
>JBBJLR010000040.1:6298716-6320610 GCA_037577145.1 Brachypetersius gabonensis | reverse complement strand
ACACACACACACACACACGCACACACACACACACACACACACACACACACACACACACACACACACACACACACAGCTTGCAGAAACGCCTAATTTACAGGCTTCTTCTCACTGTGTGTTTATTCTCTGCACTATTTATCATGCTGTCCAATAAATAATTAAGCTGTTTTTATTTTACTGCACTATATTGTTGTTTTAACGGCATTAAAAATTCATCACTCGGATAAATTCACCAGCAAAGTTCTTATAAATTGTTAAACTGGAACAATGTTAATGATGAAAAGTCAGGGCTTTCAGCTTATTTACCTCCAAATCGTTTGAAAAGCGTGGGAGAAAGAGAAATGAGAAAAAGACAAAAATGAAGAGAGAGACAGAGGGAGAGAGACGTAAAGAAAAAGAGAGAGAGAGAGAGAGTGGCAGAGTAAGAGAGAGCGAGAAAGAGAAAGAGAGGGAGACGGAAAATAAAAATCAAACTGAAAAATTTACGAGCTTAAAATATAAAAATCCCATAGCATGTATTTTTCCCTTTAAATTGAGAGCTGGAAATAAAAGGCCTCGTCTTTAGTCGGGGGTGCTGGCTGGGCCCCGACGCCGCAGCGCCGTCCCATCGCTGTCTTGCTTACATGCTTGTGTTTACCCAAACAAACTGCCGAGTCCAAACTTGGCCGTTCTTTCACCAGGAAGGGATACTTCCTCAAAGCATCTGTTTAAGTTGTGACATGGTAAACGGCGAGGAGGGAGAGAAAGGAGGAGAAGACTTACGTCAATGTCACTTTCGGCGATTCTGACAGGCCGGGGGGGTCTGTCTTTCAGCACGTCACGTCCAGTGACCTGCAGAATCCCATACGTGCAAAATGCTCATACAGTAAGACCTGATCACAATTAGGGCTGTCACTATTGATTATATTGGTAGTTTCAAAAAATGGACAAAAAAAAAAGATCTATAACAAACTACACTTTGTCTTTCAACCATTACACAAATTAGCATCAGAAAAAGGTAAATTAGGAAGCCCAATGGATCAATAAGGCAGCCTGACTAGGCTGAAAGATGCTAAAACCTTTATATATTCTATACAGCCATGGAAAAAAAGAGGAGGCCGCATTGTTTTTCCTTTCTGGTTATTGCTTTTGTGATGTGTGGTAGAGTGTGTGTGTGTAAAATGTGCAGGTCACTATTGTTTTATACACTATTGACCAACACATGATTCGAAATTCTAAACGAAATAATGTAAAAATCACACATATAAATAATTTATTGTACTTTGTAAAACTACACTCTTACATTATTTTACACCTGCAGCGATTAAAACAGTGATGTTAAGAGCAGAGTGTGTGTGTGTGTGTGTGTGTGTGTGTGTGTGTGTGTGTGTGTCCATCAGAAACTGAATCAGGAGTGAAGCTGCTGTAATACAGACCATCGAAAAGCTGCTCTACACACACTACTGCTCTCACACACACACGTTTCTTATATTAGTTCAGAAAAGAAGAGCAACCTGTGCATTTTAGACGAAAACACAACTTATACAAACAGTAAACGGCTGTTTTCCATGGCTGTATATGCATATATAATCATGACAGCCCTATAAATACAACAGCAGAGTTACCCCAGTTTACTGGAGTACCCCGGCCCTCCCTATTTTCATACTTTCCCTGCTTAAACACATCTTATCCAACTTGACAGCTAATTCCGAAGCCCTCTGTGAGTTGAACTGGATGTGCTGAAGCAGTGGATATATGAAAATGCACAGGGGAGGGGTTCTCCCAGACCAGGGCTGGAAGCCACTTCCATTCCTCCAGAGAACAGCAGTCAAAAACACATGAGCCACGTTTTACCACTGAGACTGCACTGACAGCCACGCACTGACAACAAGCTTGCTGACATCATGTTCATATGTGGAGAGTGTTTTTGCCAACTTAACACACAAAACACATAAAATACCAGATGCAAGCCAGCTTAAAAAAACTGTTTGAAAACAAGGGAAGCTTGCGTTTTTGTGGAAAGAGCCTCTGGGCACTCAGAGTTACACTTTCCTCGGCAAAGTATCAATACTTTTCACCACTGACGCCCCTAAGGTGTCATTGTGCTATGTGGATTTTTAATAAATACATTTACATTTACACTTTGTATTTACATGTATTTATGTCTTAAGCAGACATTGTTATTGAGAGTAACTCGTATTTACATGTGCATGTAGTATAACCTTTAACGCACATAAAATATATTGTATATATAACACATATAATTAATGAATATTGAGGCCTACACACATCAGTACCATGGTGTCACCTATGTTGCCCCCACCTCTAACAAACAGTGCAGTGTTTATAGCACAGTAGTAGTTATTGTAGTAGTATTTGCTGATATTAGTGCTTTGTAGGTTGTTGGTTTTTACACAGTTCTTCACAATGATCTGAAGGGCCTTTCAAATGTAGTGCTACAGTGTGACAGCTACTTATATTATTGTATAGCTCTTTCAACCAATATTATGACTAGCCATCCTAGATGATGATGAAGAAGCAGAAGAAGAAGCAGAAGATGAAGAAGAAGAAGAAGAAGCAGAAGAAGAAGCAGAAGATAAAGAAGAAGAAGAAGCAGAAGATGAAGAAGAAGAAGATGAGGAAGCAGCTTAGGAACTCAAATTCAAATAACGCCCAAGCACTTTTAGCCCAGGCACTTCCAAAGTGGTTATTCACAAGCATGAATAAACAATTTAAACTCAAAAGCTGCATAATTTTATTGGTCTTCAAATGGTCTTAAAATTGCGTAATGCAATGTTTTTATAAAAGTTTTAGATTTTATGATTTTATGTGATTTTATTCCTCTAGAAACTTTTAAGTGCTGTTTTTATAACTAAGCGTTTTTCACACTGAAGTGGAATACAATAGCATGCTATTCCTACATCCTGTTGTCTTATCCAGTGTAGGCTGGATTTCCCTGTGCTTGACTCCTTGTTTGTTGTGCATGATGCTGATGTTGGTGGGGGGATGGGATGCTTTGTCAGAATAGGCAGGTAGAGATTTAGGACCTGACCTGAAGGCAGAGTCACGGGTCCTCAGTAGCACACGCACCTCTACAGTCATCCATAGCTTCTGCTTGGGTTGTGTGGGAATGGTCTTAAGGTGGTTCTCCACTGACTGGTTCCAGCTCGGTTCAGTTCAGTTCGGTTCTACTCTGTTCAGTTTGGTTTCAGACCTACAGTTTTCCACTACACCTGGTTGCTATAGCGACCAAACATTCTGAGCAGCAGCCCGAGCGGAGCGCTCTAAGCTGAGGTAAACAACCTGGCATCATTACAATCGGCAGCATGGATTAAATCAGATGGATTTTATTTCTTATCCTTGGTTTGGGGCTGTTTGCCACAAAACGGAAACAAGTGGCTAACTAGAAAAGACTTAAAGAAGTAACACTAAGCTAACGCTAATGCTAGTGTTCAGTCAACAACACTGACGTAACCATAGCGACCACCAATCAGTAACCTCCAATATGTCCACGTCATCTATTTAGTATCGCTCAGCACGCTTGGAACCTCGGCCAAGGTGGTACCAAGAATGGTACCGGTACCAGATTTTAGTTCTGGAAAAGCAAAAAAAGCAAGTAGAGCTGAATGGAACCAAGCTGTTACCAGTCAGTGGAAAACCCCCATTAGAGACATCTATGCACTTGCTGATGTAGCTAGTCGCACATTTTTGTATGCTGTTGAATGTTTGTATGCCCCCATCTCTATCCCTGTCCTGGTTGACCATCTCCACATCTTTCTGTCCCATCCTCTATTTAATCCCATGTCCAGTCTGCTGCCCATCCCTGAGTCTCCAGCCTCTGTCCCCCTGGGTCTCCAGTCCTGCCCCCTTTCACGGGCCCCTTCTTAGACAGCTCCTGGGCTGAGCTCTGATTGGAGTGGTGCCATAAAGGTTTCGCATGTATGCCTCTAGTCCTCCTTAACCCCCAATACAGTTCATGATTTTCATAGACCATTAATTAAATACCAGTGCAGGGCATTATAAATAAAGGTTAGTATTTGACTTTTTTTTAAATCAACAAACAAAACCTTTTTATCCCATTTACATTTCCGGCATTTAGCAGACGCTCTTATCCAGAGTGGCGTACATTGTGCCCCCAAAATGTGCTCTTTAAAATGGAGTAATCCCTGAACATCTTTCAGAAAATGTCTACAGTTTCTAAGAATAGTATTGATATTTTTTCAGAGAAAAATTTTCTCTCTATGTGACAATAAGCATAAGTTATTAAATGAAAGCACAGCACATGCGCAAAAATCACGCAATAAAACAGTGGTGACTCTCCAGGACACACTAAATGAAACACTATGGGCATGGCATGAATGGTCCGGCAGGAACACATCACAGTTGTAGGGTTACGAAGCCATGTAGAAGTTACATTTTGTACAAGCGTCGTCCTTACATTCAAACTGGACCCACTTCCTTGAGTGGAGTTTTGTAAGACATTGTGAACCAAACGGATGAGCGGTTCAATACGTTTCATCTGTTTGAAACGAAGATAAAAGTTGTCATTAAAAGCTTCACTTCAATTGGCATGGCTCAAAGAATAAGCGCTTTGTCAGAGGTGTAGGTCACTTAAATAATTCAACGGATGAAGAATGTTCAAAGTATTTGCAAAAGTATTCAAAAGCGATAAGTGAATCCAAACTATTTGGTGCATAAAATATTCAAAGGTGTCTTTTTACGACTGTGATGACAACACGAGTCGGCACACCTCGCATGTGTCAAATATGTGACTGTTTAAGGTTTGCAGGTTAAAATAAAATCATTATCAACAGACATTTACTTTATTATAGTGACTCTCCATTTTCATAGTCAGTATGAAGTGGCACCAAATATGTTGGTGAACATTGTGTGACAAGTTAGTAAAAAAAAAAAAAAAAGAAGGACAAGAAAGAAAAAGGTATTTGAAGCCAATTAAGAGCAAAGGCTTAAATGGCATTTAAGGTCATTGCTTAGGGGAAAAAGGAAAACTCATTTGAAATGATTTTCATCGTCTAACCACTCTTCTGACCTTCAATTCCAGGCAGCGATGGCACAGAGCAGAGCGCAGCAGCATGGAGAGCATTAGAGTCTCTTCAGGTCTGAACATGTATGGGCCAATTGTTCTATTAACACTTTAACGTTGGAAGGTGAAGAGTGCTGATCTGCGGTCAATACCAGCCTGTTCATGCATACTAGCCTGAAAATACGAACGCTGATCTCAGATCAGCACTTCATCCTGGTTCAGTCATTATAAGCATGCATTTGTTAAGACATTCATGTTTTCACTGACAAATACAGCTGGGTCCATTTGTAGTTGGTGCACTAAAGCAATTTTTATCATTTTCTCTCTGAATGCAACCACAATGAATTTGAAAAGAACAGAAATATAGACCTTTATATTTGATTCAAGGTTTTTTTTTTTTTGTTTTTTTTTTACCAAAGGTATTACATTAAGCTTTCAGAAATGACAGCCATTTTTCACAGGCCCTCTATTTTTCAGAGGCTCAAATGTAATTGGATGTGTGACTGACAAGCTGTTTCATGACCAGGTTTGGCCCATTCCCTCGTTATTCCTGACAAATTAAGTGAATAAAAGGGCTGGAGTTGATTCAAAGCCCTGATTTTGCATTTGGTAGCTGTTCACTGGAACTCAACCTGGCGTCCAAAGAGTTGTCAACACAAGTGAAGGACTGAAGGCATCATTGGATTAGATTGAGAAAACAAAATAAACCTATCAGAGAGAGTTTAGGTACACCCAAATCAACAATTTGGTGTTGCACTGGTGTGTTCAGCTACAACATAAGGCCTGGGAGTCCACAGAAAACATCTGCAGTGGATGATCACAATGTTCTATCCTTGGTGAAGAAAAACCCCTTCACAACATCTAGGAAAGTCAACAGCAGACTTGAGCAGGTTGGCCCTATCACTATCGAATACGCTTTCATAAACATAAACCACTGGTAACACTGAAGAATAGGAAGGCCCATTTTATTCTATTTTATTCTGTTGTTTCTTCATTTTTAACTTTGTACTGTCCGCTTTCTGCCATGGCAAAACTTGTGGGACTAATAAAGGTTTATCTTATCTTATCTTAGACTAGATCTTGCCAGAAAACCTGCTTAGTTCTGAAATTCTCTGGACAGATAAACCAAGATCAATGTGCACCAGAATGATGAGAGGAGAAAATACTGGAGAAAAAAATGGACAGTTCATGATCCAATGCATCACATTGGGGTGGCAGTGCCTAGTGGGTTAAACGCTCGCCTGTGAACCCGATGATCAGGTTGCAGGTTCAACACCCAACCCCCCACCCCTCCTTCTACCATTGTGTCCTTGTCCAAGACACTTAACCCTCAGTTGCTCCAGGGGGACTGTCTCTGTAACTCGCTCTGGATAAGAGCATCCTACAAATGCACCCTTTACCCTTTACACTGCCTGCCAAACATGGTGGAGGCAGAGTTATGGTATGGGCATGTATGGCTGCCTGTGTTTGTTGAGGATGTGGCTGCTGACAGGAATAGAATTTTGAATTCGGAAATGTAACACTCTCCGTTCAATTTCAGGAAAATGAAAAACAGACGGAAGGTGGAAGGTGTTTTATAGTACAAATGGATAATGACCCCAAACATACAACCCAAGAGCTTCTCAGGGAAAGTAATGGGTTATTCTTTAATGGCCAGGTCAATCACCTGATCTCACTCTTAAGGCACAGTTGCTTTCCAGTTACTAAAGACAAAAATGAAGGCAGAAAGACCAAAATGCAGCAACTGAAGGCCTGGCAAAGCAACTCATGGGAGAAAATTATGCATTGGATTTTCAGTCAAGGATTAAAACAACATATATTTTACATTATATTATTTTGTGCCATTAGTTTTGAGCTTCTGAAAACAGAGGGAAAAAATGGCTGTTATTTCTGAACATTTAGTATAATACTTTAGTAAACCCCTTAAATTAAGCCTGAAAGTCTATACTTCCATCACATCTTTTGCTTAATTTGAAAACTCTTGTGGTGGCATAAAGAGATAAAGTCACAGAAATTGCATCAACGTCCAAACACTAATAGACCTACCTGTATATGCTATATAATGCAAGGTGCTCTAAAGATGATGTACTACAGAAGTAAAAGAGTAAAGCACTTAAAAAAGAAGGCTGAAAAGAGGGAGCTGTAAAACAACAAGGGGCTGTGGGTGTAACAAGAGGAGATTGGAGGAAGATAAATCAGGTTCACCAGGAGCCTACCTTCAGGTCTAGATATTCCAGGTCCTTCTTCAGCTGCATGTAAGTGTCATCTGCCTTTAAATGGAGAACAGAGAGACACTTAACTTGACAATAGGTTGTAAAATGTGCTATTTTTAGACAGAGTCACTCTAAATGTTGCTTATAATTTTACACATATATATATATATAACTTTTATAATTAATGCAGTTGACCTGTCCATGTTTGAACCACGAACACTATGAATATCTGATGTAATGAGGTTGGATAGGCTTTAAATATTGCAAAATGAAATGTGAAACAGCATCAATTTTTGCTTAGAACTGCAAAACAGCTTAAGATTTCTGTTTAAAAATACTATGTTGTGGAGCTGAAATTCAACACATACATGGTACCAACCTGTAAAACTAACTACCAAGTATCAAGCATTTGGTGTCAATACATCATTTTAATACCTAATCTAATCAGCATTAATGGGTCAACAAGCTTGAAGTAAAATACAAATTAAATTATAGTCATCTAAATGATATTCTGTATGTTTTGGAGGTTTTCCACTGACTGGTACCAGCTCGGTTCAGTTCAACTTTTTTTGCTTTTCTATCACTAAAATCTGGTTCCTGGTACCATTCTTGGCACCACCTTGGCCGAGGTTCCAAGCGTGTTGAACCAATACTAAATGATGACGTGTACATATTGGAGGTTACTGATTGGTGGTCGCTATGGTTACGTCAGTGTTGTTGACTGAACGTTAGCATTAATGTTAGTGTTAGCCCAATGTTGCTTCTTTAAGCCTTGTCTGGTAAGACAATTGTCTCCGTTTTGTGGCAAACAGCCCCAAACCAAGGATAAGAAATAAAACCCCTCTGATTTCATCCATGCTGACGATTGTAATGATGCCAGGTTGTTTACCTCAGCTTAGAGCGCTCCACTCGGGCTGCGGCTCAGAATGTTTGCTCGCTATGGCAACCAATTGTAGTGGAAAACTGTAGGTCCGAAACCAAACCGAACAGAGTAGAACCGAACCGAGCTGGAACCAGTCAGTGGAGAACCCCCTGATGTCATTAATGTAATTCATTTAATCCACGAGGGTCGGTTACCAAAATGATTTTTCACATGCACACAAAATCAAATCAAAGCATTTTTGGGTGAAACATGCGTAGTTACTTATAAAAAACAAATCTAAAAACCTCAGCAGGTTATTTCTGGATTACTGACACAATGGCAAACCTACTCAGTGTGTGAGCAGGTATCAGCAGTAAAAGAGGAAGGTGGGCTTAAACAGTGTCTGTAATGGGAAAAAGTGCAGAATCCCTTTGCGGCTTCACTCTGGTCTGCAGATTTGAGCTTCATGCACTGTGTTCTCTGTCTGGCTATTCCAGAACAAGCAGGAAACTGACTCTGTTTTCTGTTTAGAACGAAGGTTTGACCTTAACTATAACAAAATATTTTTAAAAATTCATACTGTCCTCAAATTAAATACAAGAAATATCTTTATAACACTTAATAATTCAAATGCAGGCAAGTTAACAAGCAACATGCTTGAAACAAACATTTAAGGAGGTAATTCGGAGGATTACAGATAAATAAGACAAATGGGGATAAATAAAAAATGGGAGGAAAAAAATACAAAATGCATAGGAAAAGGTCTTTTTTTTAATAAGACAACACAAGCTGGTATGTTCAGATTCTGCAGACCAAGCTGAGACAAGTTCTCTCCACTGTCCATGCTAGCTAGCACCAAACCACCATCACCACGACACAACTACCCACAGAGCACAGCCATACAGATGAGGGCACAGAGCTGGGCGGGGCGGGGAAATGGGACACGATGCAGTAGAGAGAGGGCCTGAGGTCAGTGTGGGAGTTGGGGAGGGGGTGGCTCTGACCCTCTGACCTGTAGGCTGGGGCCTGAGAGGCCGTTGTGCTGGTTGTGCAGGTGAGTGAACGCATCGCTGTGCACGCTAGCCATCTTGGCCTGGTGTCTCCTGAGCTGGATGAGGAGCAGCGTCAGCTCCTCTGGCTGGGAGAGGAGCAGAGACAATACTTCACTGAGCCGCCACTCGCAACCTGAACCGCTACGTTTCACTGCTAAGGGCAGCATTTACTTGTTATATGTTAAGGAATTAAAAACATTAATAACAGAAACCTTAATGCGTTGTGATTTTTATATTTTTGTATTAGTTGTATAGTGTGTTTTTTATACTACAGGGGGTCCTTGACGCTGTCCTACGACAGTGATGTAACCTGAAACACACCCTAGAGTCACTTACTGATCCTCACACAGTAAAATCCTAATCTTGAACACAACTAAGCCACAGAAAAGGAAAATGGCATAAATATACTGTACTTATACTTTTAACAGTCCAGAATGGCGTATGTAAGCGTACTGGGGGACAGTGGCCTCACTCATTCTACAAATTCAGTATATTCTACGTATTATTCTGCCACATGTAACATTTACATTTCTATTTACGGCATTTAGCAGACGCTTTTATCCAAAGCGACTTCCATTCCCTAACTACAGGGGGCAGTCTCTCCCAGGAGCAGGTTAAGGGTCTTGCTCAGGGACCCAGTGGTGGTGCTGAAGGTAGGATTCGAACCCATGACCTCTTGGTCCAGAGGCAATTATCCTTCCCACTGAGCCACCGCCACCCACATAACCAATGTAGTTCGCCCTTGTAGCCCGTAAGTATGACGCTAACGCCGTTGTAAGTTTTTATGGGAGTGAGGGCCATAAACTCAAAACATACTGTATGTCAAGACTGTTGTAACCTTATTTACTGCTCTGACCGTTGCACTGCCATTTTCTGAAGTAAATTTCCCACTTGCGGGACAAATAAAGGTTTATCTTATCATATCTTATCTTAATACACATCATTTTAGGTTCTTTTTGTATGTTTGTTCATTTTTTCCCCCAAACGACATTCCACTATTTGTATACACTGAATAAGCTAAACATAGTCATAACATTAGTTACATTAGTTTATTTACCTTTGAGAATAGTTATGCCGTTTTATTTATTTTATTCTGCATGAATAAATGGTTTAACAAAGTCAGAATTATTAACAGCAATTGTGCCAGGAAGTGTTTAATTAAATTGAATAAAGTGTTTATAAATACACGGATGTCTGTAATGTTGTTTAAAGATGAGGTTATGGACTAAAACATACAATCAAACTGTCAAATGATTTCATCAACGAATATATTACAAATCATTATTTGACAATAAACCACTATGAATGACTGGCTTTATTAGTAGTGAATGTTATATGGGTTCCACATTCTTACTCCTGGATGGAATAAATCTACAGTGGGGTGGAGGGGCTCAGTGGGTAGAATACTTGCCTCCAGACCAAGAGGTCATGGGTTCGAAGCCTACCTTCAGCACCACCACTGGGTCCCTGAGCAAGACCCTTAACCCCAAGTTGCTCCAGGGAGAGACTGCCCCCTGCAGGTAGGGAATGGAAGTCGCTTTGGATAAAAGCGTCTGATAAATACCGTAAATGTAAATGTACAGGACAAACAAGTTTCAGGTGGGCTGTATCTTTAAATTTAGACGCTGTGATCATGTGACATCAGAAAATGAAAAACAGAAAATACTGTAAATATAAAGCAATATTTTACACCTTCGGCTGAAGTTCTACTCGCCACGTTGATCAGCCTGCGGCATCTTGCGTTTATGACTGTCTTTGTCTATTTTCAGTTTTCAGTGTAGAGAGGAGGAAGTGAAGTTCAGATTTTTCTGTGTGGTAGAAACTTATCTTCTCCTGCTAACGCTCAGCGCAGAGTGGATGGAAGTGAAGTTCTACCACCCAGAACAAGTGAACAAACATTCTTCTAAAGTATCCATCTCAGGGCAGGAGGGGGGAACACTTTTATAAATGATCCTGGAATAAAATCAGTGCCTGTCGAAAAGCAAACCCCATGTAAAATGAAAGCTCTCCTCAATAGGACTTTTGTTTTCATGTCAACGACTGAATTCTGCTGTTTTTTTTAAAAAGATTGGTGAAATTTGAAATCTCCTTGAATTTTTTAGCTGGGCGGAGACATTGGCAGGTCTTGGGGTCGCTGTGCTAAGAGACTGAACTGGTTAACATCATAACCACACTCTGTAGGATATCTTCAAATTGTGATTCAGAGACTTTTATTAAAGACTTACTGTTTTCCCGTGTAAGCTTGGTGCGCTGACTGTGTGTGTGATGTAACCCATGGTTGGCATTGATCTCCTCTCCATCTGAGCAGTCTGTGAGAGGTAAAGACAGAAACCAGAACGTACTGGGCGTCAGTAATAATAAAGGACTTTTCCACACATTCCCTGCCTTTTTTTGTCGGGCCCTTCTGGTGTCACATAAAAGTCAGCTGCAAACTTTTGCAACTCACGCACCGCTTTCCATATTTCGCTACACACTGATCTGAGAAAAAGGTGTGCGCTTCATTTTAAACGCCCCAGGGCTTTTAAGAGTTGACATTTTTGCTTAACACACAGAATCCTTCCACCAGGCCCATCAAGAGCCTGAACAGGACTCGTAAACAACGAGAGATTTAATTAACTACACATAAATTATCTCCAACCTGCGTTCTTAAACTGAGACTTGTTTGCTACCAGGCAAGTAAAACAGTGCGAGCCGTGCTTTCCAGCACTATTCCCTGGGCTCTACTTTTTTCTGCTGCATAATAGGTTTTTGATTTAAAATGAGAGATCAGAAGAAAGAGAACACTGATGCCTCAGATGGGGCTGTTTATAGGGAGCTGGGGAGCCCTTGGCAGAATTTTAACACTTAAGGATGTGCGCTTTAACGATCCTCGGCGGAGGTCCGTGCTACAAAGACGCTCGCCTTCCAGAGAAATCCAGGAAACCCTACAAGCTGCTGGTGCCCAGGCTAACAGAGTTCATCTCCAGCTAAAATTAGCACGATCCGAACCCTCTGTTGTTTGCCTCAGTGGCATAAAAGGCAGCGCTGCCTGTGTCTTTCTGGTTCATGGCAGCTTCGCTTGGGACGTATAATTAGTAAGTTCACACATGTCTTGACTTCTGCTGAGCACAGAGTGAGAGTGACAGTATGTTTGCTTGTGGAGAGCTGGGAGGATGCTAGCAAGACCAGCTCTGATGTGGTAGGTGTGGCACGGAGTTGTCAAACTTGCTATCAGTCGCAGCAGGGTAGCAGGACTCAGCTCCACATACACACACAAAAACACAGGCCTGCACCTGTGGGACAGGCTCTGGGCTGTGTGAATCCTGTGGGAAACCATGTGTGAAATCCTTTAAAAGAAAAAATCGCTACAGCGGGAAACCAGTCAAGCAGTGCTTCTCATGAACTGATTCCCACTAACAAACACACACAGGCAGTTCGGGTGCCTCACACATCCCAAGCATCTACGCAAAATAAAAGCAGTTTCCCACTGGACCTGATGAGATCTCAGCTGCTCAAGTTGCACGTCATTTTCCCAAAAATAATTCTATGTAAAAAAAAAAAAGCTTTAGGATTAAACATGTGAAGCGTAACCTCTTTATGAGAATTTAGTGAGACAAAATTGTTTCCCTGATTGTCAAAGGAATACATTTGCTATATGTAAACTCAATTTCAATTTTTTAATAACATTATTTTCTACTGTTTTATATTTTATTTTTAGCCAGTTACTGCCAGTGCGGTCATTGCACTGTAATGCCACTATCCTGCAGGTCAAATTCGGTACTTTTTGTTGGATTCTGAACTGTTTTGGACTGTTGTAGTTCAGGTTGGGATGGGTTCAGACCAAAAAAAAATGACAGTTGTTTCAAATAAAAATAAATATAGCACAGTTTTTAAGTGTCAGTATGTGAGTTTAACCTCTCACAGAAAGGCCAGTGTTTACAGTTACCAATAACTAGTTTGGTTTGGTCAATCTTTCATTAAATGAAGTCAGGTGTGCTGCTAAACCAGTAAACCGCACTGAGGAGAGGAGTCAAACCTGTGATTCAAGTTTAACACGTGTTTGTGCTTTAAATAAAATACCTGCATTTGTTGTTTAATAGCACTAATTGCATGCGTCTTGGTCACTCGCACTGTGTGGCCCTTGGTCTCTGTGAACATGTGAATCTCTAGAATGTTATTTTAATACATGTACAATAAAAACCCGACTCTCACAGGGGTAAAGTTCCAAGAGCACAAGAGTCTATAGTAAAAAATTGCAAATTTGTGATGTGGTAAAAATGCCTATTTTTATAGTTAAACCCTAAATATGCCCCCAAATCTGCTCCTAGAACAATTTAATTTCATTTGAAACTCAGCTTTATACTTTACCCTTAAAGAAAATGTAAATGTAACTGTACTGTACAGTTTACACTGAACTGCAGTTATTTATTTATTCCGCAGTAAATGTAAAATACCGATGTTACCCCTGTATATACTGTACTGCAAATCATGAATGTGCGTTTTAAATTTTTTTTTTTTTTTTTTTTTGGGGGGGGTACATTGTAAGTAAATACCGCAGTATAGCTGTATTTCACCATCCCAAGATGCGCTTTCTTTGTCTTTCTCGGGACAGTATGAAATAATTCATAGATCTAGTTCATATGGAAATGTAGTTAAAATATTTGTCACAAAATTAGTAGATTATATTTTTCCTATTAATTTAGCACTAAAATGCATGAAAAATTATATATTGCCACGAAAAAGCTGCAGCGCCCAGGCCTCATGCGCCATGTCCCCTCGTCCTCATGCTGGTTGTTTATGTTTGGGGCGATGCTGAGCAGCAGACGCTCATTCCGTACAGGTGTCTGATTACTTTGCTAAGTGTCGTAGCTAAACATAAACAACCTGCACGAGGATGAGGAGAATGGCGGATGAGGCCTGGACGTCATAAAAGCAAAAAATAATGCAGAGGATATTTGCGGTTTCTGCGAATGTGTGAGAGTTTCCTTTACCAATTATTAGTTCGGTTCTCAGAAAAAATCTATGTGATTGTGATGGCCACCTCGCTCTCTTCCCGTAGACTCCACTCTCCGTCTCCTGAGTATTAGTGTCCGTGTTTTCCCGTGTTCCGTTTGTATCGCGTCCCGTCATTATTGGTTTCACCTGTTTCTTGTTTCTTTCCCCTTATTTAAGCCCCAGCCGATCCCTTCCCCAGTCAGTCTGTATTTGTCTCCCAAGAGTGTTTGTTGGTTGCTTGCTTTGTGTTTCTGCCCATGTTCTGTATATTTACTCCCTGTTTCTGTTCTTTGTTTTGCAGGTCCGTGCTTCACCAGTTTAGTTTCTGTTTATGCACTGTCAGCACTGGAATCCTTGTCCACGTTTCTGCTCGCTACGCTGTGAAGAGGGCGGTGCCCTCAAGCCTGAGTTTTGTTCTGCTTTTGCATTGAGGAGCACGGGCCTAGCATTTGTTGTCACTGTTGTTTTGTGATTGTGTTTCCTGTTTTCTGTTCCGTTTTCCCTGAATCGGGGATTGTATTTTGTTTTGTTCTTTCCTTTATTAAACCATCTTCTAAACCGTACTGTGGCGTCCTCCCCATTCCCTATCAGAACCTCACCGTGACAGTGATACTGAAGCCGCTACTGCTGAACCGCTAAAAAGTGGGGGTTTACTGTATTTGTGTATGTTGCTGGTGTAACAATGATGATAGTCTCAATCTTCTAACATTCTCAGAAGATATATAACCAAACATATAACCAAAATATACTGTGTCAATGTCAATTTTCTATAGTATTTCTACATGCAAAACCTTCCAGATGAGTGGTTTCTCAGCTGGCCCAAGACTTTTGCACTATACAGCAGAATATTACAACTGTATGAAAAATTTAACTAAAAATACAATCCAATCCAATCCAACTTTATTTGTTAAGCACTTTTGTAAACGCAAAGGACCAAATTGCTGTACATGATAAAATATAAAAAGCATACAATATAAAAATAAAAGCATAAATAAATGAATAAAAATAAAAGATGAACATACACAGTAAAATCACTCTACATCAAATGTTACATAAAAATCAGCGTCTCATAAAATGTTGAAGGCCAAGGGAAAAAAGCGGCGTTTTAAAAGAGATTTAAAATCAGAAACAGAAGAAGCCTGTCTGATGTGCAAAGGCAACCCAGTCCAAATTTTCAGGGCGGCTACAGCAAAGGCGCGATCCCCTCTGAGTTTCCGTTTCGTTTTTGGCAGCTCAAGAGCAGCTGGTCATCTGACCTGAGAGCGTGGGTAGGGGTATAAGATTTGAGAAGCTCAGCGAGGGGGGAGCAAGACCATTTAAGGCCTTAAAAGCAAATAAAAGGATTTTAAAATCTATCCTAAAACGAATGGGCAGCCTGTGCAACGAAGCTAAGATGGGGGAGATGTGCTCATGTTTTCGTGAGCCCGTTAAGAGACGCGCTGCTGCGTTCTGTACCATCTGAAGACGAGAGATTGAGGATGCACTAACCCCTACATATAGTGCATTACAGTAATCTAACCAAGTGGTAGATGGCATGGAAGGCATGGAAGGCATGGATTACCGTTTCAAAGTGCTTTCTTGGGAGAATGGGTTTTACAAGGCAAATGCAGGCAATCCAATCATTATTCATTGTTATTATTATTATTTTTTGCATGCATTCTTCTTCTTCTTAGTCTTCTGCTTCCTCTTATTATTATTACTATATTAAACTATATCAGTTTCGTTTCAGTGTTAGTAGTAATGTTCACATTTTAAGCATTCATTCACTTCTGGCCAGCAAAAAAAACATGGTGCATTGTTTAAACTGTGCTGTAAGTGTATTCAGGGTATTTTTAAACCACAGCAAATCATATATAATACAATTACACTGACATGTGAATGATTAGTGAATGTAATTGTGAATGCAAATGATTTAGTAAAACATTTCCTACAGAACTGTAATTAAATCGTTAAATTAAAGTGTGAAATCTCACCTTTGAAATGAGTCGTCTCGGAGAGCCAGGTACGTCCACCACAGTCGAGTGTTCGTCCAGCGGGCGCACGGTCACCCGGTCGGCTGGGGTGTGGGGCCTACGGGGCGACAGCAGCTTGGAAGGGTGTCCCGGTGGGGGAATGTCACACGGGGAAGGCGGCACAGATATAGAGCGGGGCACTTCCAGGGTGACCCGAAAGGCGGCTGCCGTGTCCATGTAGTCTGGCCCGGTGAAGATGGGCGCTGTGGGGCTGCCATGACGGAACTGCTGCCTCTGCTGCCACTCGTAAAGCTGCCACACCATGCCCTCCTTGCTGGCCAGCCGCTCATCCGTGGACATGCGGAAGTGACTGAGGCGGTCTTGGGCATATTTGTAGTCACTGGGCAGGTTGCAGGTTACCGGGGGTGAGCCGCCTGATGGGCGCCGGCCCGTCTTTGGCAACGACTGGTAGGCCTCCATCGCACCTAGCTTAGGCTGCAGAGGAGGGGTCCGCCTGGGAAGAGTGTACTCCGCCGAAGGATGGCTGGATCACACAGAAAAATCAGAATCAGAAGATATTCATGTTGAGATAAACGAGTAAAGAATTTACAGTGATTTTAACAAGAACACACATATGTACAGATTTAACTATGCAATAAAATAAATATCTGCAATATATAAGAACAAGTAAATAAATATGGAAATCTGTAAATCTTTTTCCACCTAGTCATCACAGTTTGGCCCTTGTCAAGGTGCTCAGGTCCATTGCTTCCAACTTTAGGAACTGCTACCTAATATATATCTCACCCCTTATATTGTTATATTGCTGAGATTGGATATATCACAATGACAGGTGCAATTGTAATGAGGTGATCAATGTTGTTCACTTCACCTGTCAGTGTTTTTAATGTGGCTGATCAGTGCTTGGTGTTTGTCTAAGAGAAACACATGACATTCGATATCAGTAGAGGGAGTTGTCCCACTCAACAAACCCTTTGAAACAAAACCACTTGAGAGCTGAAAATAATGACCTTACTGGCATATAACCTCACAACCATTGTTTCATAAAACAAAAAGTAACATTGTCTCTATGGTAACTAATTTCACTTGAAAAAGTTACTAAAATGAATCTCATTAAATGAGACGAATAATCGTAATCCTCTTACTAACAACATGCAGTAAGACAGAGTGAATATACTGCCTACATTTAAGATGCCTTTACTTGCCAAATGAAATCATAGCTGTGTGCCAAACCTACTAACCTCTTAGGATCTCCTTTCTGGGCCTTGACCCAGTGCTCCACCTGAGCCAGCGCCGTCTTCCTCTGCACCTGTTTCTCCGTGTCTGTGCGGGGTACCAGACCCCTCTTGTACACCACGTTCCCGTTCTGGTCGGGATGCAGGCCGTTCCTCTGCATGGGTAGGGTGGATGATGCCCGGGATGGGGCTCTGGAATCTGGAGAAAGGTCGTCAACTTCCACTTCTGGAAAAGATGCTTTGACCTGGGACTCTGGGCCATCCTTACTGTAAACATGGCGAACCTCCACCTCTCTCTCCAGCTTGACCGCCTCACCATCTGCTTCCTCGCCCCACCCTGGCTGGTGGAGGCCCTCAGCCTGGGAGGAACTTTTGCTGCTGCAGGTAACGTGATTGGTTTGGGGAACGGCCTGCTGCTCGGGTTTTGAAGCTTCCCTGTGGGGAGAGGAAGAGTGTTCCTTCTTTATCATGTTAACCTATTAACACTTAAGGGTCTGTATGTGAGCCCATATTACAACTGTTCGTTCTTATAACTATAAAACTTACATATTAGTTTCATAAGTCACAACCCTTTCCAGTGAGATTTATCAGTGAGAATGAATGATGTCTGTTACCTCTGAATAAAAGCCTTCTTTAAGAAACTGCAGCAAGGACTGGTAAAGCCTATGAGTCTCTCCTTGGAAATTTTTCTTAAAGGAGACATATTATGATAAAACTCACTTTTTGCAACATTTTGTTTTTCCATTTGTGTCTCTACCGCTCCTTTAAACACTCCAAGCATGAAAAAAAACCATCCATCCATTTTATGTGAGTCATTCAAGATTTTGGTGTCAGGAATCATATGCTTCTATGACGGCTCCCTTATTCTGACGTCAGGATGAGGAAATTAGAACCGCACCTCACCTGTCGCTACAGGCAAAGGCAAGTCACACATGAAGTGTTGTGTTCTTCTTGCTCTGGGTCCAAACATATAGGGCTGAAGCATATAGCGTCTCTGTTTTCTGCCATTTTTCTGTGGTAAATGTGCAGCGTAAGCATGGGTTGAGTGGGGCGTGGCCGGCAACAGCTTATTTGCATAAAAGTGACAGCCCTTAAAAGGCTCCTTTTGAAAGGGCCTGAAACTGTGAAGAATAAAGCTGGTGAGATCTCTTTATGTAAGAGTGATTTGGTGCAAAGAACTTCGTGAAATGTTTTATACCCCATAAACCTGTTATAACTTGTTTAAAAAGAGGTATAATATGTCCCCTTTAATCAATCACTGTCTCAAAATAGCTTGTATTCTTCATGCGGCAATCCAGTCTTGTCTGATTAGGCAGAGAATTTCTTTTCATTGAAATGCAAGCAAGCGCTCATCTAACAAGTGGCAGCACACTGTTCAATTAACCTGAAGCATTTCTCTCCAAAAATCACAATTTCTCACTCAAGTAACAGCAAGGGCGCAATAAAACGGTACATCTCATTAACGCGTTTGTCATTACAGCAGATGCAGTCAGCTGGAATATCCTCACTAATGTAACACCCACATCTTCCCTTCTTGCTGTTGAGATGAGCTCTTTCAGCTTTAAGCAGCAAAATCTTCTCATGTGAATCCACCTGACAGCAGTTTAATCTTTAATATGAGAAGAGGGAGGGGGCACTCTATCTGTGTTCAGGGGTAATAGCTCAGATAATGGGAGAGATCATTCATTTACTTCACTGTCTAATTTATGACTCTGTCTTTTATGAGATATCAGTCATCAGAGGTCTGGTTTTTCTAGTGTATTAGCTTGACAATAATTCATAATCATCCACACCTTCCCGCTACTGTGGCACTTGTGATTTGGGTTATACAGACAACATTAATAATGGTTACTAGAACACTTATAAGATAAATAATGAGGAGAGTTGTGATACAGTAACCCCCCGGTTTTATGCAGATTCAGTCTAACACAGATGTTTTTTTTGGGGAACCGGCGGTAATACACTGAAAGGTTGTCAACTGCCATGAAAAGAAGAAGAAGAAGCTGCTGCAGAATGTAGCATGACTGCTCCGTGTCTTGTCCTCATATTATTGTTTTTTTTGTGGGTAGAGAGAGTTATTTCAACCTTTCTTTTGTGTACGAATCTTTGCACACTGCTAAGCCTAATCGCTAATGCTAAGGGTTTAAGTAATAAAGTTTTCTGATTCTGATTACTTATTTACCTTTACATTTTCTATAAGGATAATGCATAAAATGAAATTAAAATGAAATTAAAGTGTACATAAAGTGTTCTGGGACCAGATTTGGGAGCATATTTAGGGTTTATACTAAAATATAGACATTTTTAGTTGTTGTTTTTTTTTTTTTTACCAAAACACACTATATGCGGGTGCTCTTGGAACGTAGCCCCCGTGAAAAGCGTGGGATTACTGTATTCCTAAATAAATGAAAGAAATCTACTTCCAAATTTACATTTTAGTCATGATAGAATAAGCATTATAGTCTGTTTTGACACCTCACAGACACCTGAGCCCTTGCTTCTTGTCAGCATGCGATAGTTCACACCTGCTACCAGTTTGCATTTCATATCATCCATCATTTCAGATCATAATGTCTTATCACTGCTCTCTTTGGTTCATTCTGGAACTGCAGTGAAAGCACTGTCCACTAGATGGCAATGCCGGTTAATGAAACTCCTGGGTCTTAAAAATTCTGCCTTCATGTCAGGGACTCACTGTACTATGGAGGCACTGGCATGGTTCGAATTACAGGGGGTACTGGGGGGTACTGTACCCCCGGATCAAGACCCAGACCCACCAAAAGAGCCAAAATAGCAGTTTGGGGGGGTGGGGTTTTCTTAACAGTGTAAGGAAGGCAGTACCCCCCATTTTGGAGGGGTAATTCACACTCTGGGCACTGGGCAACAGTTTATTTCAACTACCAACAAGCAGCAGCCTGGGACGTGTCCAAAACCTCCACTGGCACACGCTGCCAACAGCCTGCATACTCGAGCAGAAATTTCTAACAGCAAATAAACACCACAGCTCAACCACATGGACACACGCGTCATAAACTACATCTCACTTCACACCCTTTCAAAAACAACTACACATCATGCGGGGCCCTCTGGGAGGACTGACCCGGACTCAGCTAGCTGCAGACCAGGGCTTGGTCCACATCCTGTATGAACTGTAGAAAATCGGTTGCTAATAATACTTCATTAGAATGCTATACCTTATTGTTTGAGGGTTATTAACCTTCTAGGGTTAATTACGAGCAGCTTTATGTACACATCATTACAGCAGTTATATAGTTGTATAAGGCTTTTCAGGCATTATCTGAGCTAAAAAAAAACAGTTTGACAGTTATTTTCGCAAAATGAGAATCGTATCCGTAAGTTAAGTATAACGTTTTATTTGTAGATCATTTTAAAATGAAAAGAGATGATGTTACCGATTATCGGACCTTACAGAACTTACTTAGTAGAGGTGAGTGAAAAAAAACCCTGAGCTTTGGCTCTCCCGCAGACTCCAGCAGCAGGAGCGTGCCGCAGTGATGCTGATCCCAGCGCAGTAGCGTCAGACTGCACTCGCTGCCATGGCAGCGTGCCTGAGCCTCGGCAACACACTGCATTGCACCTCCACAATGAGGATGACTGAGTAAACACCAGCATGGATCATTGCTGTGGTGTGAGACCTCAGGGGCAAGGAGGTGAAAGTGTGGCAGACTTATTTGGTTAAGAATCTGCACAGCGCAGGTTTCTAATCACTGTTTAACGTAACACCAATTTACAAATAACAAAACTAATTAGGCATGAGTGAACGTGGGAAAGGCAGACGCACACACGCCCCCACCCCAAGCTCAACAAAGATCAGCTGTTCTTCCTGACGTCATCTGGCAGCCTCACTGAGATCAATTAAACATAATGAATCAGTGCAGAAAGCAGAGGCCTGCTACAAGTACACCACGCATTGGGACCTCAGAGGAAACATCAATCAGCTCTTTTTACACAATGGCTGCTGCAAGGAAATACATTTCAGGGGACAACTAGCGGAACTGAGATTTCACTGTGAGACAATTAACAGACCATAAAGTCAGAAAGGCTGGTAATATACAATAACATTTCCATGGTGATAGGATAAAGGAGGAAAAGGAACACATTAAATAAAAGGGAGAGAGGTTCTCATGCACTGATTATTCTCTGCTTCCAGTTTAGGCCAATGTTTCAATGCACCAGCGGCGCAAGAGAGGCTTTTTAATTATCACTGTTACTGAAACGCACTGGTGATTTTAAGCCATATATATTAAAACTAGGGGTGGGCATAGATTAATTTTTTAAATTTAGATTAATCTCACTGTAATCTTGGAATTAATCTAGATTAATCTATATTAAAATGGCTCATTTGAATTCTGCTGAAGGTCTGAAGCCCCCCCTCCCCCCCCAAATGATCCCAGGACACCCTAAATATATAGTCATTATTCTACTATTTTTAAATTATATATCCAAACAATTATATATCCAAAGAAAAAGACTATGAATTGAAATGAAAAATAATATGTCTAGCTATCATTATTGAATTAAAATGATGTACTGGCTGTTGA
>JBBJLR010000040.1:6240296-6253009 GCA_037577145.1 Brachypetersius gabonensis | reverse complement strand
AGCGGTCTTGGGAATCGAACCTGGACTTTCTGATCACAGGGCGAATGCCTTAACCACTAGGCCACCAGCTGCCCCATTATTTATAAATTCCATTAATTATAATGATCAAAGATATGATATAAGCTGGTATATGGTTGGAGAGTGCATTATAGATGAAAAATAAACCTGTGTCCCCACCGAATTGCTAGAGAGGACTGTCCAATTTCTTATTGGTCTGAAGTGACGTGTTTGCAGGAATCACCAGTAATTAATCTTAAGTTAGTGTGAGATTTTTCTATATTACATCACAGTTGCCTAGGATAGATAATAAGGTTCCATCCACGATACTCCTCCTAGCACGCGAAGGGAAACCAGTTTTATTATGGTACAAACAACCGGTCGTTTGTGTACATTTACTGATGACCATATTGATATGAGACTTAAAAGTGAGTTTATCATCCGGCCGTTTGCCAAGAACCTGTCAGGGTGGAGATATTTACAGTATTAAAATCAATATTTGTACATATGGAAAACAGTAGTACGTTTCCTTGTGTTTGGGACTAGCTGACGCTTATGAAAAGCTTTTTGCAGCCGTATGAGTCAGCTGAAGAGCATTAAATCTTCTCATCCGCGTACAAGTGCACTTTGCAATCTGAAGCAAAGGCAGCAAGGATAAGAAGTGTCCATTTGTCATAAGTGAACACACCACAGCATGGCAGAGTGTGAACTGCACAAAATCATCCTCTGAATTTAACCCATTCTCCCGAGTGAAGTGGTGTGG
Organism: Brachypetersius gabonensis; assembly: GCA_037577145.1. NCBI lineage: Eukaryota > Metazoa > Chordata > Actinopteri > Characiformes > Alestidae > Brachypetersius > Brachypetersius gabonensis. Next base: position 6,252,249 of record JBBJLR010000040.1, on the reverse strand, counting down.
GGAGCAGTGTGTAGGGGAGCAGTGTGTAGGGGAGCAGTGTGTAGGGGAGCAGTGTGTAGGGGAGCAGTGTGTAGGGGAGCAGTGTGTAGGGGAGCAGTGTGTGGGGAGCAGTGTGTAGGGGAGCAGTGTGTGGGGAGCAGTGTGTAGGGGAGCAGTGTGTAGGGGAGCAGTGTGTGGAGGAGCAGTGTGTGGGGGAGCAGTGTGTGGGGGAGCAGTGTGTCGGGGAGCAGTGTGTGGAGGCGCAGTGTGTGGGGGAGCAGTGTGTGGAGGAGCAGTGTGTGGGGGAGCAGTGTGTGGGGGAGCAGTGTGTAGGGGAGCAGTGTGTGGAGGAGCAGTGTGTGGGGGAGCAGTGTGTGGGGAGCAGTGTGGGGATGGCATTTTGCTCAAGGGTCCCTTACAAAGCATATGTTACTTTCTGGACAACGCCATGCTTCCAACTGTGGCCCCAGTTTGGGGAAGAACCTTCTCTATTCCAGCAGGACCGTGTCCCAGAACACAAAGAGAGCTCCATAAAGACCTGCTGGAGGAGTTCAGTGTGGAAGAACTTGAGTGATCCACACAGAGTCCTGACCTCAACCCCATCCACCACTATATATATATATATATATGGTGCAGAAAATATGTATTTGTGCATTTAATAGAACTGTACCCAGGATTAAATACTGTGAGACTACTACAGTTATTTGGAACAATTATTATTCGTAGTTACCCAATGCCACCCACTGCTGCCTGTTCATAAGGTAATATGGGTTGTATTTTATTTTATTGCTATCAATGATTTGTACGCTTCTCAAAAGACGTATATGATCCACAGTATCAAAAGCTTTCAAAAAGTTGCTAAAACAGCAGAACAATATTTATTTCTGCCGATGGCCATGTAGAGATCATTTAAAACAAATGGCATAGCAGAGATAGCAGAGTCTTTCTCTAAAGCTCAGCCGATACACCGGCCAGAGCTTTCATGAAGAAATGACTTTAACTGAGCATTGGCTAAAAAGTCTTAAATTTCAGGGAGGCATCAGTTTCCAGATTAATCTGTGGTTATTTAGATCTACCGCTTTGCCTCTTTTATATGACATACGAGTAATACAAGTTGTTTAACTGGATACTAGGAACTCTGCATAAAAAAATAAACATTAATACATATTTATAACACTGGTGAGAGCAGGGGCTGGAGTGTGAGGAGACCTGGGGAGCAGTAGGGATTCCAAACAGCAGAGTCAGTCTTTGAGAACAAATGACCAGCTGCAGCAAAATGAGCATAAAAGCCTTGACAGAAGTCATTCTAAACAGACATTAGGATTGATTGTCATCAATTACAATGTTTATAGGAAAAGGGAAGAAGTTGTTTCATCTGAAGATCAACTGATGATCAAGCTATGGTAACAATCTGATTTGGCGGTTCTTTCAGCAAAGATGCATTTATTTCGCAGTTCTCTGGGCATCTTTTTCCCCAGGGCTTCTGTTAGTGGGCCTAGATTTATTTCCTTCTTTAAACAGTACAGAAATAATACTAATTTCTTATGAGGGGCATCTTTGTGCTAAATCTGAAGTTTTGCATGTATGCTGACTTTCACTCATTAAAATGAAACCAATATTTTTTCCATTTCTTTTAAGCGAGACACCAAAAAAAAGAGAGCATGGTCTGATGCATGGTCCCTGAAGCCAAAATCAAAGACAGATTTGTGGGCTCCTTTCAGTTTGGTCTTGTTAATTCACTATAAGGGTGTGTGAGGTTAAGGTTGCCACATACTTCTTAATATCTTTAAATGATTTCTTAATACCTTGAAGTGATCAGATCCATAGATAATCAGTTGAGAACCAAAATGCTGCAGGATTTCAGAAGCAGGGTACTGGAATCAAAGAACAGCTATTTCTGCGATTGCAGAAGGTGGAGCAGGAGGAGTTCTGTAAATCCCTACTGAGACAAAGGACTTCTTTTTCCCTACGGACACCTTCAAAGCTAGGAACGTTAAGAATGTTTCTCCCGAGACCACAGTTACCTTGTATTTCTGATCTGATGTATATAGGTACTCTCTTGGTTAGACAACCAGTTAAGGTTAAAGATATTTAATGCACTTTAGATTAATCTTTATGGCGGATATTGTGTCTGAGGAGATTTTTCCAATCAAAATCCAGACCCCCATATTAATCCCACAAGTGGGAAATTTGCATTGTTACAACAGAAAGTGGATGCTACAAATGTAAGATAAGAAACAATAAAAATCTATACCACACAACAGTATAGTATAAAAAGTACACTACAGTAAACCCCCATTTATTGCGGAGGTTACATTACATATAGCGCGTATAGTGATAAATTGCGAATATGTCATGTGGTAAAAAAAAAGCCTTAAAATGCCTATTTTTATAGTGTAAACCCTAAATAGCCCCTCACATATGTTCCCAAAACATTTGAACTTAATTTTATTTTAAACTCACCTTAATACTGTAACCCTTATAGAAAATGTAAGGATAGAGCCGTACCGATACTGTGCAGTTTACAGTGAACTTTCGCAGTGCTAGAATGTAAAATACAGACGTTAAAAAATGTTATCATCAGAAACCACAACACACTTTTCTCAAACAGTTTTCATGTTGATTTCAGATCTGCTTTTATATTTTTTCAGTCACATCAATCAAGGCACCAATCAAGTAACTGTTTCAATATCAACTGGTGTCCCACAGGGCTCGGGCCTAGGACCACTTCTCCTTTCTCTAAATCATCTCCGATGATTTTGACCTACTGACCTGTGTTATTAGTTCGTTTCTCAGAAAGAATCGTGACTGCTAATCCCCGTTAAAGTAGGAGTTTACTGTTTATATATATATAATATGGCATTAACACAAAAGTCGACTAGCTTACACTGGCACACGTTCACAGCTTTTGCTTTGACTAACAGAAAAGACAAATGAATCAGTGCAAATGGGGAACACTTGCTATAATAGTGTAAATCTGGTGCGTATTTTAGAACAACATGATTTGGGTGGGGGGCACAGTGTGGATCGGAGAGACCTATCTAGAACAGTACTGATGGAGATATCATTCTAGAACAGCACTGACAGAGGGATCATACTAAAACATTTGCATTACAGAAATTATTCTAGAAAAATGTAAATGCAGGGATGGCAACTCTAGAAGAGATTCTTGAGAACTTTCCTGAGACTTTCAACAAGTGCACACAGGCACACAGGCATGGCACACGCAGTGTTTGGATTTGTCACTGTTTGCTGGAGGGAACAACAAGGGAAACAACAACTCTGCTCAGTTCAGCATTACTAAAGACAGGATTTCACACAATAACTCATCCAGGCTCTGGCAGAAAAAAATGCAGTGCGTCAGTGTCATCCACCTTCCAATGCTACTCATGTGAAGATAAATTCCAAGAGCTTGTCTCCCTCTTCACATTTTTTAATTAGCTGAGTGCGGCAGGGCCCGGTGGGGGCCGAACAGGTGGGGCTTTGCATTGAAACGAACGCTTTACCCATTAGCCCTTATAAGCTCATGTGGAATGTATTAAATATCTGGCAACCACCAAGTCTGCAGTAAATCAAATAAACTTTTGATCGGGGAACCGAGGCCAGTATGCAGTCCGGCGAGTGCTCCCCCCATTAACCAGAGAGATAATATTCACATCAGCAGAAATGAAGGGTCCCAGGGACAAGCTGAAGTACAGCTAATGCGCTTGGGCTCAAGGACAGGCTTAGCACTTTTGTCCAACATTTTATTACAGTGGGTCCTCGAGTTACGACACAATTCCGTTCCTACTACAGTGATGTAACCCAAAATTTGGTGTTAGTCGAAACCCATCCTGGCATAAGTCACCTATCGAACCTAACACAGCTGTAAAAATTAAAATCCAGAATATTAACAGTCTAAGCGTACCAGGGACACCCCATTCTGCCCATTCTTCTGCCGCACACAACCAAACTAGCTCACCCAGTTCGTAACTATGAGTACGATGCTAACAGCGCAAGCCGAAACACTCAAGTCAACCCAAAACACAGTATATAGAGACTGGATGTACCATTTAAAAACTTCTGCCAAGCCTGCTGATTTATTTGGTGGCAAAAACAATAAACTTGAAGGCAAGGTGTTGCAGGTAAGCCTTAGACCTGCCAGTTTTGACACAAATGGGACCTGCCGGGTCATGCTAAACTGGCCAGCAGGTCGATGGGCAGTGAAGTCACTATTTGTTAAACCACATAAGATGGAAAAAGACATAGTTTCTGTTTTCTTTGTGTTGTTATAAGCAAGAAAAAAATGGCTTCCTTTCCAACTGACACTGGGACAATGTGCAGTGGCAGTGCAGCTTACAGGATCCAAACAGGAACCGTAAAGCCATTTAGGCCACAAACGAGCACTTTATTTTACAGGCCTGGCGTTTGTGCTCTTGTACGTCTCAGAGCAGCAGTGTTCGGTTTTGTCGGGCCGTACAATAGCTCCGTTCATGCGACCCAACAATAAACCTGTCAGCAATAACGCATTTTCAGAATCATTTTCACTGACCTTTAAAACTCCCCCTCCGCTATGCTAATCCAGCGGCTGCGTTTCCCACTGGTCTGGGAGCAGCCAGGAGTGTTTGCTCTGCCAATAGGTCCCGTCACAAGAACAGAGCCATTGGCATGCAAAACACCAAGCAAGGCGCTAATGCACTCAGGATTGTGTTGCATAACTGCACAGCACATAGAAGGAAAGCGGTCATGCTCATGTAGTTCATACAGGTGCATTTATGAATCATCAAGTCTATTCTTTAACAGAGTGCCACTTCAGTCACTGGCTTTTGCGTGGGATGGAAGTGAAATGTAACAAGAAAGTATTATGAAAAGTCTATGCGATATTCCACTAACAGCATAATTTTACATCCTTCTAGGTAATATTTATAGTGGAATTTGATGCAGAGCAAGTATTTCAGAACTTTTGGCAATGTAATTAACGTTCATTGGCAGATTATTAGGAATGGAGGCCCACTGCCCTTACAATAGAACCTGATCTCATGTGTAACTGATCAATTCACCTTAGCCCTGGAGCAACGAGGCTAATGTAACTACAAATGAATAAAAGTCCCTCCAGTAGTCATTGTGTAAACGTCATTAAAGTTTTGCTACATTTTAGAGAGGTGACTCAACCTACATCAAGTCGTGAGGTACTTCCAAACAGACCTTCTTATGTGTCTCTTCTGAAAGTGCATGACATTTCATGCTTATAAAATGGACAAAAGTGCATATCAAGCTTTACAACTAGCTGTTGCCTGCACTTGCAAAACAAATCTAAACACAAATTTTAAACCAGGGGTATTCAACCACAATAGCAAGTGGGCCAAAGTCACTGGGGGTTCGGGGGCCACAGAATATCGAGATGTCCAGGCGGTGGGGGGTGGATTTTGCGCCGAGTCCGTTTATGGGGGTGGGGGTACGGGGGTCTAGCAGCGGTTCTAAATGAGAACTCTGACCGTTAAAGTCGTTAGAGTAGATACATCACGAGCTATAACTACAAAGACTGTCCCTCGCTGTGTGTGATTGTCCCTCGCTGTGTGTGATTTTCCCCTCGCTGAGTGTGATTGTCCCCTCGCTGAGTGTGTGGCCGGATTCTCTTTCGGTACCGCTAGCTATGCTCTGCATCAAGTAACACATCCATTTTCTGACAAATCCCGCCTCTTTTGGCTGCAATTGGCTAATAATATGGCACTTCTGTGCTTGGATTGGCCAATCTTGGCGAAAGTAGCGGGGGACTACCAGCCAATCATCATCCAGATCCCATTGCTTTATTATATCACAGGAATCACTCACTGATTTCCTGACAGTCTGGCGGGACATAAAAAAAATTCAAGAGGGCCGGATCCGGCCCGCGGGCTTCTAGTTGAATAGGCCTGCTTTAAACCAACATTTCAGAACAAAGCAACCAGCTTCAACCACAGTGATGGGCCAATCCTCAATTCAGCTTCCAACCTAAACTCCATCACGCCAAGGCCTTTTTCTTCATGCTCCGAATGGGTTCAAGGACTCTTGAAAGCTAACAGAGAAAAAGCCACAACTAAACATCTAGGCTGTCTGGGGGGCCTTGGCCAGAAAGAGGGTCATCACTATGACAGTAACTGCGGCATCTGCTGGAGGGGTGGGCTCTTTTGTTTATGCTTTATATTACATGCTTTATAATGTTGGTTTATGGTTAGTAGAAGTTCTGAAGGGACAGCTGCTGTATGAGCAAAGGGCTGATTCCTGCATTTTAAACAATCACTCTGTAAAATGTAGCACAAGACTGTCAGCGCCTGCAAAAGCACTCATCATACAGACTTCATATTACCCAGATAGAAACTGCCAGCAAGTTGACTTTAATAAGTCACTGAACAGGGCAAGATATGAAGGACACCTGGAAGTTCCAGCGCTCACTTGAGTGGCTGTTTTTATATGAAATCAAGCTGAATGTGTAAAGTGACTTTGGTGAGCCAAGCTACCATGTATTGGGAGTGTAATCATGCCATATATCTCTGTCACCATACGTTCGTATGGGTACACAGCTGCACACACACACACGACAAAATGGGAACAACATGCAGCTAATGGGGAAAGTAAAGGTCTTGCACATTGCTGGACATGAGGAGAATTTTAATGGGAAAGGCCCTTCCAGTCCTGCTGGGCAATGCCCTTTCTTTTCTCCATTACGTGGGCAGGGAGAGAGAGGTAATTGGTGGCAGGACTCCCATGTTGGACCACTGTCTGCAGTGCTGATCGGCAGCAGGCTCTGTAATCAAGTTGCCTTCCAAAAGAGTCACGAAGATGAAAGATTTCCCAGCCATCTTTTTGCCTAATGTGTCACCAGGCCGTAATAATGATGTCAAAAATGATGATATGCAGCTATGTCTATTAGAAAAGAGGTGGGAGCTTCAGTGCATGGAGTGTCAGCACAGAGAGGTGACATATTCCATCACTATCGCCTCCTAATGCGTCAACCTTGAGAGAGAAATATTTCCCTTAAAGCCCCAATAGTCACTGGCACTGCCGGGCAGGGTTCTGTGGTACGGAAAGGACAGGACCTTTAGTACAAAAATAACTGTGATAATTCTCTACGACTCTCTTCTGATCCCTGTTCCACAAAACAACTGTCTAATTACCACAATCCAGTGAGAAACGCTGCTTTATTATGTTATCTCTATGGTTGACAGCAGATCCATCATTGAGAATTAGCTCGACTATCTCTTCTGACCAGAGCAAAGCCCTGCTCTAAATCACGGCACTTGACACAAAACATATTTTATTCCTGAAATGCCACAGTCCCAGCCCACTATCCCCCTGTGTCAGCACATATGCTGTATACATTTCAAGCTACATCCACCAAACATATACAATACACTTTAACACCTCATATTAAATTGCTTATTGCACTGGCTCGTGTCTCCATGGATATTAATACCAAGAGTCCTGCAGAATTTTGTCCCAAATATAGACAACACAGCCAGTGTGACACATTACACAGCCACATTAGCCTCCAGTAGCAGGAACTGTGTCTAACGTACAACCGGACCGGTCTATTATTAGTAAGGGCACCAGAGAATCAGCATGAAGCCACGATTAGCAGCCCGATAATCTTCTGGGAAGACCACAAACAGTCCTAAGTCTTGCTCATGCAGCTGAAAGAGTCTCGGTGAGTCTTAGAGGATGTAAATACAGAGTGTACGTAGTAACACCAAGTTGTAGCACTACTACCAGAAACAGGAGGGAGGAGGAACACGCCGGAGCTCCTGCAGCCCAAGCAGACTCTCCCAGAAGAAAGACATGAAGCAGTGTCTTACTTTATAAAGTAGCTGGCTCCCTCGTCCGTGAATCCCTCTTCCCATCCTCGCGGTAAATCTGTAGGAGAGAGGAATATTTATAGCGCAGGCCATGAGGCGGCGCAAACTTTGCGTCCATTATGGAGGAGGATGCTGCGCCGCTCACTCCTGTTACATTTGTTATTGTTGTTGTTACGCTTCTGCAACACTGGAGGGAATCTGGGCTGAAAGCCGCAGGAGAACTTCTCCTACCTGAGCGGATCATGTGTCCCGAGTTGACGGGTTCTCCAGTGCGCGGATGGAGCCAGGTGGTGGAGCGACTTTTATCGCTGGGAGCAGGAGAAGAGAAGAGAAGAGAGGGAAAAGACACCTGTTAGCTGCACAGGGGCGACTAAACCGTGGCGGCTGTAACTAGTCGAGCGACTGCTCACCTGATAAAAAAGACTCGGCCATCCTTGCACACTCCGTAGGACCAGTGCTCCGGGAGCGTGTCCCGGCCGAGCGGAGCCGCCATGATCCCGGTTCAGGCTGGTGCAGCCCGGCTCCTCATCCTGCCGCCGCGCTGCGGAGTTCCAGGGGACTCCTCCAGCCCGGGCTGTTAAAGGAGAGGTGCGGGACGACCAGAGCCCTCGGTCTGAGCCGACGGAAAATAGGGAGAAGGGAGGGGGAGGACGGGGGGGTGGCGGATAAAGTGAGGAAATATCGCCCTGCTGCTGAGAGACGCTCCTGACAGCGAGCGGGGTTTAACGTTATTAGGGAGTGACCAAGTACAGGTTAACTTTTCTGGTATGAAGTCAGAAGGGCTAGAATAACAAACATGGTTGGAGAAGAATGGGGGTTATTCATGTCAATGATTAAAATATGTAAAGACAAATGAAGGGTAACGTTTTAAGGGGAAAATAAATAAAATATATATGTATACATTTACATATTTGTGTGTGTGTGTGTGTGTGTGTGTGTGTGTGTGTGTGTGTGTATTTGTATGCTCTATTTATTTCATCCAAGATTCTATGTGTACATAGAAACAAAAGGCACCTAAATATATCGAGTGGACAGGGTACATGCTCCGAAAAGTTTGGATAACACCAAAAGTTCAAATTCTCAAAACATGACACACAATACTCTAGAGCACCGCATCCACACCTTCAGAAAGAGGTACTGTGTAACTACAGTAGTCAGCAACATTGCCCTGACTCTGGAAGGCACTTTTCACTGGAAGGTGGTTTTAACTTTAGTTATTTGAAGAGATTAAAGTTTCCAATAGTCTCTAAAATTCAAATTCTAAAGAAGACTTTCAGGACTGAAACAAAACTTAATAAGTCTTCAAACTTCTTCAAACTTAAAATTTAAACCCAGTACACAGTTTTTATATTGTGTAGGCCATGCTGCCCTGTTGGAATGTGAAACATGATCTGTGTTAAAGACATGCTAGCCTAATAATCTACCACTAGTTTTAGATGAAAGGATAGACTAATGTCAGGGAAAACGGTGGCATTTCATGGGAATAACTATGTTACTGTTACTGATTCTTCCTCAGTGAATGGATGCAAAGGTTTTTTAGTGCCACGTGTCCAACTTTATGGTGTATATTCTGCCCATTACTGGCATTTCTTTGAAGATGTATTATAAATGCTCTTAATTCAGTTCTGTGGAAAAGAAGGGACTTTCCTGGGAGACTTTAAAACCCCCCCCCCCCCCCCATATAATATAGATGAATCCATGGTTCTTAAAGAAAACGTTTGGTGGAAAATCTAAGTTTCTATTCTCAGAAAGTTGCTTCTTTTTGTACTCATATTTCTTGGGTGACTTGAAAGGCGCCTACTAAATAAAATTATTATTATTATTGTTATTATTATTATTATTTTTATATTATTATTATTATTATTGTTGTTGTTATTGTTATTATTATTATTATTTTAATTATTATTATTATTATTATTATTGCTATGTTTATGTTGTCATATTATTATGACAAATAAAGTGTCACAACCCACATCCACACATCTGCACCACCTTAATGATGTGGATGTGGACTGAACAGGTCAAAAGAAGTTCTGGTAATACATTTTTGTAAAAAAAACTTCAGGTGACTATTGACATCTAGTGGTTGTTAGCAACATTAGCCTTGTAGCTCCAGTGCAGACATTGTAAATTCGATCTTTTACTGGACTATTCCTTTAAAGACCAAACCCTCATTTTTAACTCTACACTTGTCCTTCTATCTATAGTACTCTGCTCAGACATCTAGTCTCGCAGAGAAGAGTTTCCACATCAGTTCATTATCAGTCACTAGGTCTACAAATAGATCTTAGTACATGCCTTTAAAGGGGTAAGGACAAGTCTTCCTCTAGCCACACCTGAACTCTTCAACTCAAGACTGTATGAGCCTGCTAAGGTGAACCTTTTCCCCAAATGCAATTCATAATCCCACTAAGTGACACGTATATTTACACTGCAAACACTTTTTACTGCAACCTTAGTGTAAAAAGCCAGAAATAATCCAGACTTTTAGTAACACAAAACACCAGCGCACACCTGAGCACTCGCGAGACACAAATTCTCACTTTCATTCGCTTCATGCACACCTGACCAAGCCTATCAAAGGCGTGGAACATAGTGGAAACAAAAGAAGGAGACAGATAAAGAATGGTGAATTATTCTTCAGGAATGTTCAACTATTTTTAAGCACTGTCAAAGCACAACCTGGTAGACCAGTTGCATGTATACACAGGAGACAGAGCAGGAGACAGACAGAGAAAGAGATGATTAGAAAATGATCCACATGAAACAAGCCATTTAGAAAGAGAGAAACACACAGAGAGTAGGAAAGATATACATTACACCTATTTGATCTTGCTGGACATCCCTCTTCAACCTGGGCCTTTAATATGAAGCCTCCCTTGTTCAACAGCAGATTCTGAAGTGTGCTTTTTTTAGTAGTTGCTCATTCAGTCAAAAACAAAGTCAGGTGCTGCGCAAAAAGACCTGGCTCAGAATCTGTGTTCAGTCAGACTTCTCTGTAGGCCACTGGAGTTCCTCCACATGAAACCATGTCTCTATCGACCTCACTTAGTGCACGCAAGTCATGCTGGATCAGAAAAGGGCTTTCCCCAAACTGTTGACACAAAATTTGTTGCATATCATTTTATAAAATGTCTTTGTATGCGGAGTGTTAAAACCTTCTTGAACTAAGAGAAGAAGCCCCAAACAGCCCCAGTCCATTATCCCTCCTCCACAAAACTTTACTCCTGACACTATGCATTCTGGCACCAGGCAGAACTGGGACTACAACACAGTTCTGGATTTTGTCCCAAAAAGTACACTCAGCCCTATAGCGAGGCTGTCATAATGCTAAATGAATAAAAGTTAATGTAAATGTAAGACAAAGGTTTGCATGTCAAATTGCATTTAACTGTACTTAATGTATCGTAATCAAAGCAAACTGGTATCAGCATAATATTTGTTTTAATATAATTACACTTTTTGCAGCTAAATCTAGCAGCAACAGTTTGCAACAGTGCTTACAAAGCACTCTTCTGCATTGTTTCAATTGGGCTTTTTATGTTTAGTGGATAAATGATTGCATCAGTGCCCTCTGCTCTTGACTGTCACTGTCACTTCATCTGACACCATTAGGTCTGTAAATCATGGAACTGTTGGATGGACGGACATTTTTGACTTTTCCAGTTGACCAGTCTGCCATTCCCTGGCATCTGCCAAACTATAGGCTCAAGTGGCTTTACACCATTCATGGTTTAGAACTCTTTAGTGAGTGGTCCAACTGAGGACAGCTCCTAGATATTTTACAATGCAGTAAACGTACAGTGATGACACTTACAATTGACTGGGGCAGCAGAAATGAAAGAACCTGACTTGTTACAAAGGTAGTACATTTAAAGCCACTGAGCTCTTCTTCATGACCCATTGTACTGCTAGTAAGGGTGGGTAGCGAAGGCTTAAAGCAGGGCATCTTTGCAAACGATAACTTTATTAGAACCAAACAAGACATGGAGGAAAACAGTAGAATTAATAGCTAAATACTACAGTCATGGCCAAAAGTTTAGAGAATTACATAAATATGGGAAATTGGAAAAGTTGCTGCTGAAGTTTTATAATAGCAATTTGCATAAACTCCAGAATGTTATGAAGAGTGATCAGATGAATTGCATAGTCCTTCTTTGCCA
>JBBJLR010000040.1:6175646-6192230 GCA_037577145.1 Brachypetersius gabonensis | reverse complement strand
GAGAGAGAGAGAGAGAGAGAGAGAGAGAGAGAGAGGGAGAGAGAGAGAGAGAGAGAGAGAGAGAGAGAAAGGAGGAGTTAGCTGGTGCTCTGCTAGCAGAAAGGAGCTGGGGACATGGAGATACAAGTCTGCTCGCCAGCTGCCTGCATGGTGGGGTCTATTATCCAGCACCACTCACATGATGAACGCTAACACACCAGTGCACCTATCCCACCTCGAACAGTCTCCGACAGTCAGGTCAGCTCTCTCCACAGTCTCCACACTCGCCCTGGATGTCCCCACGTCGTCCCCCATGTGCGCGCCACCACCAAGGCTGACTTCAATCAGCTCAGTGAGGCCTCATCTGCTATCACTTCTGCTATGGCTTATGACTATTAATTCACCAGTGATCTAATCACGTCGTTTTGCGTATAGACATGATTCATAACACGTGTAATGTAAACTTCAGTGGGTCTTTATGTAGTGCACAAACCTTGAGATTTCATTGTTTAAGCCTCCTAATCATGACCATTATCACAATGGGTTATCTGAAGGAGAGAGCTACTGGTTAAAATACATTATACAGAAAACTGTATTAAAAAAACATAATTAACACTGAATGAACACGATTTTCAGGCTTGTTCTAGCTGCAGTTGTGGTCGAAATGTCTCTTCTTAAGCACTAGAACTGTTTTTAGTAAAAATGCTAACTAAAACGTCTGTCGCCCTGTTCCCAGCTGTTTATTCAAGTACCATGGTGCAATTTATTGGGAGTTGAGGAAATGTATTTGCAGAACAGAATTCGCCTTACAGCTCCAGCGGTAAACTAAAGAAGCAAAAACTGGACGCCACCCATGTCTTGGATGATCTTAGGTGAGTGGAAAACTGTCTACATTTTAAAATGTAATTTATCCACAAAAGCACTTAAACGTTTTTTTTTTGTGTGTGTTCTTACGGGTCTCCACACTAAAGAACTCTTAAAGAACCCCTTTTTAAAGAATTCTACCAAAACTGGAAAAGAGCAGAAGCTGATTTGGAGCCCTTGTGAAGTTTTGACAAATGAAAAACATTATTTTTATTTATCAAGGCTGGGTTTCCAAAGATGACTAAAACCAATTCATGCTGACTCAAAGTTGCTTTTAGGAAACTGGGCCCTGAGCATTTTTGCTTCATCTCATTAAAAAAGCATCTAAGCAACCTGTCACCAAGTGAAGAACATGTTCTAGACTGAATGGTAAACTTCTACCGAATATGTATAGACCAGATACAAACTGGAGCATGTTGCGAAAGAGGATTTCAAAGCAGCGGCAAAATTCTATGCTTTAAAAGTGTTTCTCTCCACAAGGCTATGAAGACAATCAAAGGTTGCCAGATGATTTAAAGTGGGGTGAGTGTGGTTTTGCGAGCGCAGTCCCCCACGTGTCCTGCACCCTTCTTCCCAGAGCCCTGGCGTGAATACTTTCCACAGACAGTAAAAAAGGGCTTGGTGACATGAAAAAAAGACGCTTCCTTAAAGAGCACATGATGTAACCCTCCCTTGCTCACACCCTGTCTGTCTTTGGGTCAGAGTTGGGGACTCGAGTCGCGCTTAAGTCGCACAAACAAAGACTTGTGACTTGACTTCAGACTTGCCCTCAGTGACTCGAGACTTGACTCGGTGCTGTGACCCGTGAGTCAAAACTCGTAGACCATGTTCACTTCAAGGAATTATTTATTTAGATCTGGCACTCTTTCCTACGACCCGAAAACCGTTCACCGCGCTCCGGTGTCCCATTACTTTTGTCCGAGGTGAAGGGTTTTCAGCTAATAACGAGGGGTCGTTGGAAAGGGGTCGCCGAGCCTCATCTAACTGTGGAGTTTCACATTTAGAGTGGAGATATATTTGTACAACGTAAATGGTACAACGCATTGTGAATAACTTGTACTTTCGGTTACTTTTTTTTTTTTTTTATGTCAAATGGCAACTTTCCTTTTCTTTAATGTCAGTATATATACTGTGTATGAGGGGATAAAATCAATTTCCAAATCCAAATCCAAAAGGGCAAATTCAGTGACATCCATGTCACAATAGCTGTTGGTGTTGCCTGAGACATTAAAGGGCCCCTATTGAGCTTGACAATAATGGTCGTGGCAGAGCGGACACTCTGTGCTCCAGTAATACACCCATCATTCAGTGCAGAGCGCTGGAGTCAAGATGTCTTTGTCATTACATGCATTACACACACAAAAAATCAACAAGGAGCTACCGGAGTGTGTGGATTCCAGCCATTTGAACCTCCAGTATGCTCACACATGTGTGAGAGCACCCTGCCCATGACCTTCTCTTCCTTCTCCCGTTCACCTCCCCTCTGGGCTGGGGGAGAGAAAGAGCTGCCGAGTCCCACACTCTATCGCTCCATCCATTTCTCTACTCTCATCCACCGCAGCTGGGCCTGTGCCTTTGAAGACGTCTCTCAGGAATGGAGCTGACACAAAGCAGACTCCTCCGTCTGTGAGGCCGAGTAGACCTGGAGGAGCTGCGGCAGAAGTAGCAGTGCATTCATCTCCACCTGACTGCAGAGAGAGAGAGAGAGAGGGAGGAGGATGAACAGAAGCTACGAATTCATCACTATAAGCTCATCACAGAGCCACAAGAGCCAGCAATCAACACGACTACAAATCATGCAGCATTTGACTTTTCATGAGAACTTGCTAAACTACTGCGTTGGATCTAATCACCAAATCCTCCTCTGTATTATACCAGTCATGAAAGCCACCACAGTCATTTTGTTGGACCGGAGACGTAAATCAAGGTAAACAATGAGCCCTAAGACAAAGGATATAGTGTAAGCCTCCTTCACTCACACTCTCTCTCTCTGTGGGTACGTTTTCAACATCATTATTTGACGTTTCTCACTCTGGCGTAGAGTTATCACAATCACAGGGCCCCGAGATACAAACAAAAGCTTGGACGGAATTTGGAACTTCACAGTGATGTCACAAGATAAGACAATAAAAGCCCCGCCCACACGGCCCGCCCACGTGCTCTTTTATAGATACTGTGGCGAGGTCAGAGCTTTGGAGAATGCTGACAAAAATGCCATTAAGACGTTGTAGCGTACAAATCTAAACAGTATGCCCTAAGACAAAGGAAACGTGGCCTTTGACCCTGGTTCCTGTTCTTGTCTAGCGTGACTAGCTGCGGTTTGGAGCTGGAGCCACTTGGCCTTCAGACATGGCACAATGTTACGTCTGCTCTGGTGGGGGTCTGCACTCGCCGGTGCTGGTGGATGTAAAGAATCCACACAAACCCGATCTTATCTCCCAGCACGAAACCTGAGCGCATGCCGCTGCACCACTCAAACTGAGCCAGGCTCAGAGGGCATTCTGGGAGCTCCTGGGACTCTACCCTCCTCCTTGGCCCCAGCCAAAAGCCCCCCAGATGTCCATCCATGTGACAGCATTTGAGCTGAGATTTCACAGTCAGCTGTCACTCATAATCACAATCTCCTCTCAGGTCAGGTTACGGGCAGCTTATGAAGGGATAGGAATATCAAATATACCTGAGCCATCGAGGTTCTACTTTATTTCTGTAACAGCAGTGATAACGATGGATCAATCCCACTATCACCATTCGGTCCGTTTCAGAGTGGACATTTGCGTGTATGTGTGTGTGCATGCAGGTGCAAACTGAATGCAGTATGACACATGGACATCATTCATTGATGCATCTCCAGCATGAAAGCTTGGATTGGTTTTGATCTGTGATATGCCAATGTCTTTTACATGTGTTTTAAAGTCATAATTCTTTTTTTCCCTCTAAAATGATCGCCATATGGGGAGGAGCACATTTGTTTCTACTACACCTGACCCGAATGCTTTTCATTTGATGTTCTTTGCTGTGCAGGTATCTAGACACATGTCTTTATAGGCTATGTGATTCTGCCAATTCAGATGTTGTTATGCAACAGATAAGGCTAACCAAACCAAGGAAAACCACAAACGACGAAACAAGCAAGTCGGAAAACTCAGGGTTGGAGGAGCGTTTAAACACAAGCATTAATGTTATAAATGACATGCTCTGTTTTGGAATGATCAAAGCTTTAGGGAAGTCAATGAAGAAACCCAAGATCCCCCTGCGCCTCAGGAGTAGATCGTGTTTAACTGGAGAAGTGTTGCAGTCATGAGCAGCTCAGAGGGCCAAGAGTGAGGAGGCCCATGGGGCCTCTGGACCCAACTCTCACCTTACAGCAGAAATTCTCCACTCAAGCCCTCAACTCCTGACTGCCAAGCTAGCAGTATCCTGACCTAGCTGCCTTCCAAGTGTTGAGCTTCTAAAATGCAGATGAATTCAGTCACCGTACACCTAAGGGTGCAAAAATTTCAGCAGATATCCATATTGAGAGTTGGACATCAGCATATACATTTACAATGTAACAGACCCCCCCCCCCCTTCAAGATCTGCTTCAAAGGGTTCTTTCATGGTTATGTGTATGTTCACTTCTGATGAAATCCTGAGGCCACACAGATAGACTTCAGAACAAATCAAAAAATGACCAATCAGGACAATCTTCACTAAAAAAGACAGGATAAGCTGAAATAGAAGTTGTTACAGGGCATTTCTTTAAAACATTCAAGGATTTCATCAAGCTCTTTCCCTTTTATACGGAGAACCAGATGGAGGCCTTCATGTTTACTCCAAATTCAGATGGAAATCAGCTCAGATGGAAATCTAAACCCAAACTTGGAGCAGGACTGCTTGCGCTACAGGTCCATGTTTGTGTTTAGGCTTTATGGGAGGGTTTTAAGCTCCCACTGTTACCTAGGGTGAAATCTATCCATATTGGAAAAGCAAAACAAAAACTGATGGAGAGATAGCGGGAATGGATGTTTCATCCAAACAAGTCAAACTGGAAACATGCTTGAATGTCTCTTCATTCCTGCTGAATACGATGCTATCGGCCTGCGAGAGTATTACGTCAGGATCGAATTCTCTGCCGAAATTCCAAAGCGTGTTTGTAATTGATCCCAGGAGAAAATGGGAAATAGACAAATTAGTATGGACTGCTTGTAAAGCAAGGCTTTTGTTTGTGGAGATTCTCAAGCACTCATTCTGTTATCTTGCTAGGGAGGTGACCAAGAAGATCAAGTGTCATAAGAAAGTTCGTTGGTCCAAGACAGCAAAGAAGAGAGGAAGGTGTTGTGATCAAGAGAAAAAACTGACAGAAACAAAAGTGCCATGCAATACACCTTTCACCAGCAATTGTCCTTTACAACAAAAGACCCATCTACACAATTCTCTCTCTGTGGCCACGCGAGCTAGACCAAGCCTTGTGGTTCACTAGAGAGTGACTAACAAAGCAACTGATGAGAATCACTGAACAGACGTACCAGAACCAGGTCCAAATGACGTGTGTGTTTGGGTAGTGAGTAGTCCTAGACCATGTCTTGCCTGTCATGGCTCCAGTTTGTGCCACATCCACAGGCCTCTGTGGTGTATGGCACAAAGGAGTAAAAAAAAAAGTCTGGACTCTGTCATCTCTTCTTCAGAACAGACCACAATAACAGTGACAGGCTTAATTCAATCATACAGGGCTGTCCTTTGTAATAACCCTTCCGTTTGGTCTGGAGTGACGTGAGGTGGTCAACCCCACATCCTTGTCCTCCACCCAGGCCGGTATGAGGAAAGCGCAGGCCTGTGGGATGATGACGGGATGCTGGTTGACGTGTTGGAGCTCTGTAGATGATCTGGGGTCAAGTGCTCGATTGAGTCTGAAGATTGCAGGCAGTATAAGAGATGGAAGAGTGGAGAGTGGAGAAAGGTACACAACCATAGGCTGCTGGAAGTATTTGGAACTGTATCCAAAAGCCACAACAAGCTTTATTGGCATCCTAGCCGTATAGAAGTTAGAGTGGCGCTATATATTTTAAATTGGTCATTGTCACGATCTTGGCTGTTGCAATTCTGGGATCACCGAAGGTTGTAAAATGCAAAACAAAATGCTTTACAAACGTGTGGTGTGAGCATCCTGACCAAAGGTCAGATGTATCAAACACATTCATATGATCCAGTGTAATTTTGGTTAAAATAATGCAGGCCAATTGTTTAACATTTTATATCAAGGATGCCCCAAAATGTATTAGTAAGAAATATCACAATATCATAAAAGTAATATAATCACAATATGGGATTTTGTTCATATTGTGCAAGCCTAATACAAATATAGAGTGAAATAACATTTCTCCAAAACGACAGGGACAGGGCAGAGTGAACTAGGCTGAAATCTCACTCAAACAAAACCTTGAATCTTTTTTTTTTGCAGTTTTTTTACTCATGTCATTAGCTTTATTCCAATTCATTTTGGTCCATTCATCATGAAGAGTTTACATAACGTAAAAAGGTGTTTTCATGATGTGAAAAAACATATTACTTAATAAAGTGAAAACTCTGTCATACGTGAACACACCATGAAATTTAACCTCTGCATTTCACCCATTCACCAAGTGAAGCAGGGGGCAGCAGGAACACGGCGCCCGGGGAGCAGTGCGTGGGGATGGTACCTTGCTCAGGGTACTTTAGAGGCAGACTTCTAACGGTCTTGGGAATCGAACCCGAACTTTCTGATCGCAGGGCTATTGCCCTAACCACTAGGCCACCAGCTGCCCAGAGTTATGTGCTTATGGAAGACCATTCTGGTTCTCAGGTGAAACCGCTGGAGTGCTTGTTGCACTTCTGTGAAGGTAAGTTTGGTTGATCAAAAAATAGCTTAATGAGAGCATGTAAGAGTGTATGCTCTCTTTCCGTGCATGTGAGAGTGTGGGCACTGGGGGGGACTGGATGCCAGCTTGGTTGTGCGTGCTTGGTGCTTTTCAAAAGTACTGCGGCTCAACATCAGAGGCCCACAGCATTATTATGTAGTTAAGACCCAGTTGGAGAGTTGCTGCTGCCTCTGTGACTGTGCATTCATTGTGGCCTGCTGTTTTATCAGGTAAGGTCAAAAAACAAGTCAGTTTATTTCCCAAAAACAACTGTTTTATATCCAACCATTCAAAAATAAAAGTGGACTTTTTTTTCAAACTGTATTTTGCAGTGCAAATTTATTGTTTTATTTTATAATAACTAAGAAAAGAACTAGTATTTACATTGTTGATGCTACTGTTTATAATGGTAATGATTACGTAATATATTACCTATGCAAATTATTTATATTTAAAGATGGTCGATTGATAGATAGATAGATAGATAGATAGATAGATAGATAGATTGATTGATTGATTGATTGATTGATTGATTGAGTGATTATTGATCCCTTAGGGAGGTTCCCTTCGGGAAATTCAGGTTCCAGTTAGTTTTTACAGCACCATCAGACATTTTAGAAAAAGCAAACATGCATAAAAAAATCTTAAGGGATAGAAAGAAAAACAAAGGGGTAAAATTACAATGATGTAATAATAAGGTGACATGGTTTGATAAATGTGATGAGTGATAAAGTGCATCTGTGCATTGTGAGATAGATACCAGTTAAAAGAGGAAGCTGGCGTTAAAAATGTAACAGTTATAATAAAAATCAAACTGACATAAATAGTAAATAAATAGTGAATTAAATTGACAAACACTAAGTCTATAGTTATAGGGGTTTTGCCTCCTACTACACACCGTGGAGTTTTATAGTTTGATGGCAAGGGGGACAAAGGAGTTACACAGTCTGTTGGTGTTACTCCTCGGGACTAGGAACCTGTCACTGAACAAGCTTCTCTTATTACTGACGACAGCGTGCAGAGGATAGCTGACATTGTCCAAAATGGCCAGCAGTTTGTTAATAAGATTAGCAAGAAATATAGGCCCTACAGAAAATGTGAACATAAAATGAATGCTGATTTTGTGCTTAAAATTCATGTGAAGTGATATTCTTTTCACTAAAATATATGTAGCAGCTTTTTTTATAACACAGTACATTAACAATAATATCCTAATGGGAAAGTAACAATATTCAGGTAATGTACAACATAATAAACACTTGTAATATAAGAAAAGTCAAGGATGAGAATGAGTACTGTGAGATATGATAAAAGACAAAAGTTATGTATCGCAGTAAATAATACTTTCTGCACAAACATCACAAACCGATGCATAAAATGATCTCATCAAGCCTCATGTCCACTATAGCTTTTGCCAGGGCCCACGCAGCAATGAACATACATGATTAAAACATCCAAAACCTACATTAAACAAGAAACTATAATAAGACATATAATATATATAAAATATAATAATTCTGGCAGAGGGCGGGTATTTTGCCCCGTTTATTTTAACTTCAACCCTGACAAGTGCCCATCCCTGGTGTAGAGGAACACTGCCACAACTGGATGCTACCACCACCATGCTTTACTGTAGGTGTGGTGAGCTGTATTGGGCTTTCAGACTTTAATAATCTTCAGATAGGAAGATGATTTATTTCAGGACAAAGAAAGGACTGTTGTGAGCAGCAGAATCTTCCTCTGGCCTGTATATACTGTATATTTAAAACACAAAAATGCATAAAAGAATTATATTTTCCATATACCCCAGATGCAATCAGCCAAGACATGTTTGGAGCCCAAATTGTATTTCTTTTGCTTAGAGCTGGAGCTATAAGGCTAATGTTGCTACCAAATACTAAAACTCAGTAGTCAATAAAATCTTTTCCATTAATAAACTGCCAAAATTTCTTGCAACTCTTCAGAATCGTATCTATCTCTTCATTAAGGTGTCACAACTTACCGTATTACTGTGAGCTGTTAAAATGAACTAAACTTTCTGCTGTGGGCAGCCATTTTAGACGGCAAGATTTGTTTTTTACTACTTCAGGAGCAGGATTGCTTGTCTACAATCAATATTTGAAAAACCAAAATATGGGGAAATCTGATCTAAGGCCACTCCTATTTACTACTGCTTTGAATACCCGTCCTGGTGATGTCCAGAATTGTTGCCTTTAGAAGTTATGTTTATTTTTATAGCTCACAAAGTGCTAAACCATTCCAAGAGTCTGCATGAGAGTTGGATCTGGTGACATTACAGATGACATGTTTTGTTGATGTTTGTGTGACAATTCGGGTGATCACTCTAGTATTTGTTAACTACACTAGCCTTGGAGCTCCAGTGCCAAACTGAAAAAGCAAAATTTGGACTCCAAACTTGTTTTGACGGATTAGTTACATCTGGGGACTACAAGTACAAATTTCATTTTTTCGCTTTTTGCTGTCCTTAAGTAAACATCCAGCAGATAGCTGGCATCCTTCTTTATCAGCTTATATTAATACAACAGACACTTAAAAGATTCTTGGCTTGGTCTTGCAATTCTAGGGGAAAATAAACGTTTGCCTATATGCCTATATTTCCTATAAAAACTATTATATAGACCACTCAACTTTAAAAAGAGTCTTCATACTTATTCAGCATTGAAGAACTGCACACGAAAAGGCTCTTTTGGATACTGAGTTTTCTCTGTTGGTTTATTCCAAAGTACCCTTTTTGGCACCTATATTCAACCTAGTGTGGTTTCTCCAGGAGGTCCTGAGAACATAGAGGGAGAGTCAGGCTGGTGACTTACATGGCATTGTGCAGCAAAGATCAGGGGGGATGTTTTCCGTTGACGAATCCTAGTCCAGGCCTGTCCACCAGCAGGGTTTGTTTCCTTTGAAAGTTAGGAGAGGGCCCGAAAGCAGCGTAAACAGTGCGCTTCCTCCAGTTTTGATTCCCCACTGCAGTCTTCTGATGTGTTGGCTCACTCAGGGGCAAACTAATCTTAGGCATCTCCTTACAAACACCCTACACATACACACACCCCTAGCATCTAGTGCTACAACTGTGACCAATTTACATGTGCTGGTCTGGTGTAATGAAGAAAAAAATAATGACTGTGATACCATGGACCCCATGTCCATCAACAAATGTTAATCATGGTTATCAATGTGGCTGCCTGTTTGCACAGTCACTGCATCTGGTCAATGTCCATTCTGCGAATGGTCTGCTCTTGAAAGAGGAATCATGAAAACAGAATGGCTTTATGCTGTATATGCCCTCAAACTCAAGGAACATATCATGTGTCATTTTTGAAGGTCTATGTCTATGTCCTGCTATTTTAGTTCAACTCCAGTCTTACTTCACAGTTCCTCCTCCACGTTCTTTCCTGAGTCATGGCCTGTGTTTGCTTCTTGTTCCGCAAAAAACAAACAAAGTCAAGCTGGATCAGGCCAATGATTACGCCTCTCAAACAAACCCAGCGCAGGAAGTGATGGCATGGGCCTCTGTGCCGGATCAGGTTCATTATTGGAAAGGTTGAGTCAGTCAGCGAGGTTTTTCTCGGGAATGCAGCGTCAAGAGCCCTGAGACCAGAGGTGTGAACTCGGCACCAGCCATGTGGCCCAGTTCCAATCACTTTACCATATCCGTCATGGGAACATCGTCTCTGTTTTCTTTTCATTACAGGACCAATCCTTCCCCGAGCCTTCCAAACAACGGTGGAATAACAGCTTATTTGCTCTGTGTGGCCTTTGCTGAGGGTGGGGGGGTGCGTGTGTTGGGGGTGGGGTGCTGTTTGGGGTTGGATTGTACTTTTGTGTTCTGGCCTTGCTGGATCCGCTTTGGTGTACTGTTGCTGCGGCCTTCGCTGAAGGTGGAAACAATCTTTCCTCTCAGTGTAAACTTAATCAGAGGGAAATAAGTGAACCATTACGAGATTCCATTTTTCCCACGTCAATAACTGACCTGAGGCAGTCCACTCCGAGCTCAAGCTCATTCAAAGAGCTCCGCTGTCTGCCTCAATCTGAAAATGAATCTAATTATTTGTTTCTTTACAAAGTTTTAGAGTTATTTCTAAAGTATACAGTGCATGTTTTAACACATTAAAAATAACTCTTCCTAACTGGTCCTTGGATAAGATGTCAATAAATAGGTATATGACCATGTCACATTCCTCAAAGCAAGAATGAAAGGCCATATACATTACATCTCCATTTTTTCATGTTTTACACTTTGTTTAAAATTTACATTTAAGACATTTTTCAGACGCTTTTATCCAAAGCGACTTTCGTTCCCTACCTCCAGGGGGCAGTCTCCCTGGAGCAACTTGGGTTAAGGGTCTTGTTTAGGAACCCAGTGGTGGTGCTGAAGGTGGGATTCAAACCCTTGATCTCTTGGTTTGGAGGCAAGTATCCTACCCACTGAGCTACCTCCACTCCAAAGGCTTTAAAATAATGTAGATCTTTAAGGCTTCGCTGTAGATCTGACGTCAGTACTGATATTGATTTAATGTTGTAACACACGATTCTGTAGGGATTCATAAGTAGTTAATAGTTCTATTATCGCAATATAATCTTCTAGAACACTTATAAGAAGAAAACAAGGAAATAAAATAAGTAAAACTTCCAATCATATTTATCTGCAAAGCAATATTTTCAATCCAGTCTCCAGATACCAGAGTGCAGGTGAGGGCTTGGCATTCTCCTGGCTTGGTCTGATTAGTGTTCTCATCTCTGCCTGTTTTCGATCAGTAGTATCATGTGCAGCAGGCACAGGAGCCAATGCCTGCACTGTCTGTATGTGAAGCATAGCGAGATCTGCTCAGTGTTTCAGAGAGAATTGGTTTATGATGCGTTTAACGGTACAGATGAGCTTGGCTTTGAAATGTGGTGAGAACAGCGTTATCTATTGAAAGAAGATGACCACTCAAAGTGTATTACAAGAGCGGCAATAATGTTCATTGATGTCAGACAGTCATATTTCACCATCGAGAAAGACCCTCTTGAGTTGTTTATGTGTATCATAGAGGGAATAGAGCTCCTATAAAAACCAAGAACCACAGTGGAGCTCTGGGGCATCACAATCACTGAAAGATTAAATAAGTAAGCAAAGGGCATGGAGCCCTAAACAGATTTCCTCTGATCTTGCCAAGGTCTAAACAACAAAGAATAAATTGATCAAAGCTACTAAACTTTAAGAATTCTTTCATAAAAACCAAAAAACAAACACTTTTTTTTTTTTGACAGTCTCCTGTGTGATCTTTATTTACTTAATATAATGTACTGGGGCACAATGGAAACCAATGGCCTTGACTGATAAAATATGAATGTTTAAAAGATTATAAGCGCCACTGGAGCAACTGTGAGCATGCATTTGCCCGTCCATTGTGGTTATTTGTCAGCAGGAACAGATGCTGGAACAGCAAAGGGTACAATTGCTACATTCCAGGAAACATATTAGTGAGCAAAGTGATACACTTAACAAGGAAAAATATATACTCTGTGAAAATGAATAAAGGGACAGAGCTGGAAAATGTCTGTCCAAAATCACCCCAGAGACAAAATTGCAGGCTATTTACTAAGCTTTATGATGCTAGTCTCTTCAGCTTGCTTAGCTTTTAATATGTTGACGATCACCACAACAAGATCTTGGAGGCCCGGCCTTCATCCCTTCAAATCCCACCAAACGTGAGTAGTTTTGGAATTCCGGAATGCCATCCCAACCGTGAAGCCTTGCTCCCTCTTGCCCAGCACTTCATGGAGGGCAATTTTCTTCTGGCTGAGCCTCCCAAAGCCACCTCACCTGGAACCAATCTGTAACACAATCGAAGTGTCCTGACTTGAAAGCCCACTGCCTTCCTTTGATAGTCTCGTCCTGGTAGTCTGCGCGGCGCTGAAAATAGCCCCTTTGTAATCTTCAGATACAAAAGTGAGCAAAGACGCAGGGTTAATATCTAGCCATCAAAGTGAATTATGCAAATAACCCTGCAACATAGCTCAGGCGCACTCTGGCTTTCCTGTGAAGCAACGGGAACTCGGCTTGACTGTTGATGCCTTCCACAATGCTTTCTTAAAGTTGGGGGACTTCTGTTGGTAACTTCTCTTCTTCTAAATTATTCTGGGTGGGGCCCTAAGTTAAAGTGCTCCACCTTTTCACAGACAGGTGTTACATACACAAATGCATTCAAACGCCTCACTGCCCCTCCCCCCCGACTCTGTATCCCCTACATATACCGCCACAACCCAGATAGCTTCCAAGAGAGGCGAGCAATTAAACTTTAATAGCTGTCCATTGAGGGGTCCTGGGGGATTTTCCCCTGAGTCAACATGTCAAACTCCATTTCCTTTTCTCCCTGTTTCGTACCCCCTGTGATTTTCTCCACTAGAGCTGAAAGATCAGGGAGCACTGTAGTCTTCAGCTTTTCATGTGACACATGGAAACCGAGTCGTGAGACTTGCTGGTGATTGGTCAGAAGGCAGACGTACATCCTGATGAGTGAGGCTGAGATTAACGCGCCTAAACGAACACGCTAAAAGCCAACAGCGCGCCATAAAAACAAGAACGCTGTAAAACATACCATTAAGAGGTATTTGAAAATCGTTTTTCTCTTCACTTGTGTGAAATTCCGCTTCCTTACAAGACTATTTGAAGCAAATAGGCCTCCTGCAGTGGCCTGGATAACACAGTTTATTGGCTGGGGAAACCGTTGTCTTTTGGTCCCAGTAGGTAAACTGAGCAGCAGACCATTTAATAGTTAACAAAAAAAAAACACGTATGTCTCAGGACCTTATTATAAACAAAGTTACGCTATAGTATCGCAGTTTATTGGTTTCCCAGGCTACACACAGGTGCTATATATGGGACAATGGTCTGGCACTGTTACACTGGCATTCCACCCCAAAATGCTGGAGGAAAACAACATAGCTTTGTGTCTGTGGGTTTGACGGCCTTATTTACTTGCTGGGTGCATGTGATTCGAATTGACTGATTAGCAGTAATTGAATCAGCAAGAGAAGGGCAGAGCGCATGGATATAAGGCAGAAAATAAAAGCGCATCTGCTGAGTGGGACCTTTGTCCGCTCAACCCCAGTCACAGTCGTTACCTTTGAGTGCGAGTCACAAGTCCTGATCGGCACGTGGCCAGTAGGCCATGCTGTGCATTACAGCACAGAGTCTGGCCCTGTCCTGCCTGGCAACCCTCTGCCCAGACCTTTAATCTAGTTAGGCCTTCTCTTTCATTCCTCACCCTCCACTCACATGGCTAGCCTCACACATCTCAATCTGCCACCTGTAATCATGTTTTATACCTACAGGACCAAAGAAGGCTAAATATTAGATTTAGATGTAATCCAGCTGTGCAGGGACACAGGAGACCCTGACTAACACTACCATTCTCCTCCAGGCCTAATTCTGTTTTCACCAGCTAAGAGTCTCCCATATTTTACCAAACAAAAGCTGACTCTGCATAGCTGTGATAATGGAACCCCACACTGAATGAATGTAAAGCTAATGTGGATGTAGATCTCACTCCTCACAACGATTTGAACTGTTTAGGAAATAATTGAGTGTTAACTGGCATCTGTGATGTTTCAATGATTGGGTGGGATTTGACCATTTTTGTATGATTGAGAATAATAATTAAAAAAAAAGCACTTAGTCAGAAGTGTAACACAGACAATAACAAAAATGGGTTCTAAATTTGATTCTAACATTTCAAAACAGATACAGCTCAAATGACCACATCCAGGTCAATATATCCCCAACCTTGCTTGGGTAGAAGTTATGGTCCCTGTGATGTCCACAGAGCGGCCACCAGAGGCCGCTATTGGGGCTTAAGTTTATGGGACTCTTATTTTGATGTATGTGTATGGTTGTGTTAGTCTCAGTGTCAGGTGTCCTGTATTGTCTTTAGTGATTGTGTTTTACTATTGGTTCATGTTTGAGTGGGGTTTTGTATTTAAGTTCTATGTGTTTGTATTGGAGTGGCTGGTCAACCCTCACCCTGATCCTCACCTTCCCTGATCCTCCTGTTTCCTATGTGTAGTTTGCTTTTGTGTTCTAAGGTCCTCGTGCCTGTTTGAGTTATGTATGTAGAGTCTATGTCCTTTGTAATAAACATCCAGCAAATGGAACCTGCCTGCTTGCGCCTCACCTCACTTCCCCGAGCCCCGACATGACAGTCCCTTCTTTTTGGTTGATTTAAAATTATACTAGTCTTTTCCATGAGAAGGAACTTCTTTGCTGCACATGTTTTTCTTTTCCTCAAATTTATATACACTAACAGCAACTTAAATGAATAAGCTTGATTAACAGTGGTCCATATTCTAGCATTTCTGATTTGGTCTCTATGGGTATCATGGTTATAACAGATAGAGATTAGGATGAAAAATGCTCTAGTCATCCCTTGAGGAAAGGAAGCATGCTATCCAGTAATTTACTTAATAGTCATTATTTCTATGTAGATTTGCAAGGCATTTTGGTTGGACCCAGTATGAATTCCTAATCTGGAATCTGGAATATCATACGATTGCATTATTTTAAATATTCCCAGAGAACAGCTTCCCTTGCCTCCTGGCACAACAGGAAGACTACTTTAGAAAGGTTTTCCAACAACGTCTAGATAATAGATAGCTGTTATTAAATAACAATATGTTATTTTCCAAACTGTATAACAAAAGTCTTTGTGGTGAAATCGCACGCTTCTAGATATAATCAAACCTCATTAGACGAATAGTCTTGGATCACGGACTGTCCAGGCAGCACATTAAATCAAGGCTACAGCATCTGGGATAGCCAGACTGAAGCTTGTCATTTCTGATCGGCAGTAAAATTTTATTTCAAAAGCATAGCTACTGAGACCCAGGCAGGATGTAGGACTTATTTCAGCAGCTGGCTATCAGAAGGGTGCAGTACAAAGCGCAGCACCAGAACCTCGCATGCTGCTTTTCTTCATTTATCTTTTACGAGATACGCAGACAACACCACCCACACAGATACAAATCTCCTCACTGTCTGCATTCTGCATCATTTAGGTATAGTTAGAGTTATGTACAGTAATTGCAGGTATGTATATATGTATGTAAATGGACACCGACAGGTGGTTGACCCTGACACTAGTTAGTTGACTCTGACTCCATTTGAAATGATACTGGCTTTAAAGTGATTCCTGGGTATTTAGAAACGGGAATTAATTGTATTTTCAGAAAATTATTTTCATCTAATAAACCACGATGTTAACAAAACTGTATTTCATGCTTGGCAATCAATGACCTGAAATCTGTGATTCACAGATACTATTTACTTTTGAGACTTTTGGGTCTTGACATCACCGCATTATTACTATCATAGAAAAAAAACATGAAAACGTATTTATTTATTTATTTCATTATTATTTTTTAGCAACATTTGAAGACATACGGCCCACTACAGAAGAATATGAAGAAACAGACCACTACATATGGTACAGAATGACTTGGCATAAAATGCTGTTATAGTGAAATTCACATAATTTAAAAGGCATAGGTTTGTGACGAAAGCGATGGCAGGTCATTGTTCCTGCTCTAAGGTCCATCCACTGAGTTCTCAGACATTTGGTTATATCTAGGCATTCATGATACACTGTAGGGACAAAAGTATTGGGACACCTGACCATCATACCAACAGTGACTTTAATGATACTGTATTCAAATAAATAGACTTTTATATGGAGTTGGTCCCCCATGGCAGGTATAACAACTTCAACTCTTCTTGGAAGCCTTTCCACAAGATGTTGGAGTTTCTGTGTGAATTTGTCTCCATTCATTCTGTAGCATTTATGAGGTCAGACACTGATGTTGGACGAGAAGG
>JBBJLR010000040.1:6156351-6175546 GCA_037577145.1 Brachypetersius gabonensis | reverse complement strand
TCTGTGCTCTGGGACACAGTCCTGCTGGAATAGAAAAGGTTCTTCCCCAAACTGGGTCCACAGAGTTGGAAGCATGGCGTTGTCCAAAATGTCTTGATCTGCAGAAGCATTTAGATTGTCCTTTCTTGCAGTATCCCAATACTTTTGTCCATATAATGTATTTCTGCATGTTTCAGAACTCACTGCTGCTGTCAGCAGTCACATCATTAGTCAAGAGAAGAATGGCAGTTCCAGCGGCAGTCAAACAGCCCACGCCATCAAGTTTCACAGATGAAGCGGCATGTTTTGGATCATGAGCAGTTCTTTTCTTGCTCCAATCCAAACTCTAACCTGGTCTTTATAATCTTGAGGCTCACCAGTGGTTTACATCTTGTGGTAAATCCTGAGGGTCATTCTTTTCAGGGTAGTTTTTTTGGCTCGTCTATCCCTACATCATGAAGCGTGTTCTTGATTTGATCAACATTGTTTCTTTATGATTAAAAGTGTCCTTCAGTCATCCACTGTGATCTTCTGTGGTCTGTTTACTATTGCTAAGCTCACCAGCACATGTTTCCTGTCAATGTACAGTTATGAACAGTTAATTTTGACACTTTCGGTTTCTCATAGGCTAAACTTTAGATTATATTTTCATTCATCCAATTATTTTTTTGCTTCATGATTGCCTAGAGCAGTGGCAGCAACAGACTACAGACTTTATATGTATTTTACATCCAGAATCAATCCTAGGTCATTTGGTAGCTCTCTTTTGCATGAACTAGTGATCCAATGACCCATAGCTGGCCAAGAAACAACTGAGCATAATCCTATTCTTTACGATCCCCTAACATAACTACATGAAAAGACTTTCATCTCTATATGATTCCTATAGTCTGCATGTAAGTAACCTTGGATGTAACTTGACAGAGTTTAATCTTTTTTTCATCTTAGAGTCATTTTTTTCCTTTCATATCCAGCATCCTGAAGAAAAGAGCCAAAACAATAATAAGAATGTCCTACTTGATATAATAATGATATTTTTACAGATTTATTTAGCTGTCGAAAATTTCAGTGCCTGGTTGACCTGTGATTAGTGTCAAAACAAATAAATGAATTAAACGTTTTAACAGTTTCATCATAGCGCATATATTTCCCCAGTTCAAAGAAAACTATGCTTTATTGTTGCAATTTTAAAAAAAAATGGGTAGGGTCTGAAAGAATTTCCCTTGAGGAAATCTTACATAAAAGAAGAAAGTAAAAGACAAATTGTATTTCCATCTAATTCATGAATACCAAGAGAGAGGCACATTAGTGAGAGTTATTCTGACACTGCTGCCAGTGGCATAGATTGCCAGTAGGACGGCCACATTGTGGTCCATTGTTGACAGGAAGGCCTTCAGGCAGGGTAGTCCCCCACCCCAACTTCCTCTGGCCTCTCCCGCCTTCCCACCTCTCCCAACACCATGGATAGTGCACACTAAAACAAATTGATTTTTCTTGCCTCTTGTGCTCCGAGGTCCAAGTTAATTTGATTAATTGTTTGACGGCGTGCCGGAGCGCCGAAGACATGTTGCTTATATTTCAGCGTAGTGAGAGGAGGAAGTCACGGGGATCAAAGGTCGCTCAAATCGGCTCACATTCTTCTATTTAATGTCCGATAAAGAGACATGCTCTTCTTCCATCCCTCCTAAACCAATGATTTTATTTCATCCCATTTACTTGATTGAGCAGAGGGCCCAAGAGTTATTGTATATTGTCATATTAAATCGTATTCCATTTGCTGCCATAATGAAATCGTTCATTCCTGAGATGGTCAAGAATGAATGAATCACGTTCATGTTCACTTGTGGACTGACGTCTTTAGTCGAGATATTGGACTCTTTTACATTCGTTTATGCAGATGAGAAAAAAACAACACAAGCATGGTGTTTCACACACACAGCTTTTATTTTAATTTTAAATAATAAAGTATCACTTCTGCTTATTAACACAGATGTCACATGGTTTGAAAGTTTAGCACGTTATTTAGCTTGTCTCGTTTACGTTTATGGCGTTTAGCAGACGCTCTTATCTAGAGCCTCAAAGAGCTACGAGTGAGAAACATTTCGAATGACACTATCCTTCTGTTATCTCTTGCTTCTAAGCAACCTCGAAAGGTTAAGGGGTTCATTAGATAAGGTATTTTTTATACAAGTTTAATGCCGAATGCACCAGAAGAGACATCTATGAATGCTGCAGAGCCAAATGAGCTGAAGTGTGAGCTCTTCTCAGAGAGAGAACAGTCTGACTCCAGCCGAGGAAAGAGAGAAGCACAGAGAGCTTCGTGCAACTTTGAAGATCAGACTGGCTCACCGATGACCCTTTGACCTCAGGCTCAGTAAACAGCACTAGCAGCTGTAATTGAAATCACTTGCACCTCGCTGGCTCAATGAAGAGAGCTTTGTTCAGAACTAGGCTTCTTCTGACTACCTGCATTATCTGGGTCCGACGCTTCTGCCAAGGACCATTTTTAGAACTCACCACAGCACTGGAAGGAAAAAAAAAAATCAGCCCATTACTCAGTAAAGCTACACGGTTCTGCTCTGTCAATTTCAAACAACAGAGTTCAAAAAGGACAACAATACAGGAACGACCATCAAAAATGTTATTTAAATGCTGCACATATGTGGCAAGATATTTGTAAGGAACTGTTTGATCTTCTTATTAAGTTTGCTGTAACAGATTGTGTATTAATACTGTCGTTGCTAAAGGAACGAATGAATAACGGCGAGGCTAGAAAAGAACATGAACTTCCAAAAAGTTGAATCCCTCCCTCCTCAGCTCTGGGAATGAATGAATTGTGAAGAAAGGACAACTTCTTCCATCCAAGTATCCTCCTAAATTGAATAAGGAACATGACTCTGGTTAGGGCCAAATTTGAAAGAGCTTCTTTCTAGTCGCTTCCAGGACATTCCGAGACATTAGGCATATGACAGACCCTCTGTTCCCTTCTCTGAAATGACCTCAGCCTCAGAGGTCACTGCTGTCGCAATACCTGACACTGGCTGCTGCAGATGCGTGAATTCTTAATGACATGAGCATGTTGTTGGTCACTTGGATTTCTCACTAAAATCACACTCAATGGCCAAGTGTGGTCTAGTCAGAAAATGACACAGAAAACAAAAACAATAGTGTTATAATGGCAAATAAAGACTTTAAACAGCTCTCTTCAGCATCATAAGACCACATTTTCATTTATAGATAACTTTTTGTCCTGTTTACTGATTTCACTAAACCAGAACTGCAGTCGCCAACATGCAGGGCATGTATTAGTGTCCAATGGGGTTAGTATAGTAAGGAGGCCAACCTCAATAGCAAACTGTGATACAATCTGTTTAGTGTTGAACAGCAATACTGGGATGAAATTGTTAATTATTACAAAGACACAGTGACTGAAATTATTTATGTGACTATGTCATTGTTTATGTGACGTTTTTTAAGTTTTATTATTCTTATTATAGGTGAATTTTTAGGATGCTTCTACAGTTTTTGTAATATAGGCATAGTTTCAACATCAAAACGTCCATTCATTTCCCCTTCAGTTCACTTGTACACAGTTTATTAATCAAATGATCAGAGTACCAATTGTTTAAAAAATGTATTGTGCGGTCGAGTGTCCTCTTCTATATATGGGGAGAGAGAGAGGTCCAAATGTGTGTCAGAGCGAGAGTAACATCACAGGTTAGGAGGATGGAAAGGGTAAAAAAGAGGGAAACACATACGCAGAGAAAAAATGCAATGAAAAACACATAACTGACACATCGATGGACTTCAAGACACTAAAACACAGGTCAGTTCTAAATAAAAAGACATGTATGTCTGTTGTGGCAGTGAAGCGCTGGGCTCTGATTGTGGTCTTGAGCCTATTTTTACATGGTCTTGGTCTTCTCACAGTCTTGACGGTCTTTGGTCTTTGTCTTAGTCTCGGATCCCTCAGTCTTGTCTTGGTCGAACTGTCTTGGTCTTGCTGTCTTAGATCGATAAAGTGGTTGGGAGATTTGGAGCCAACATTATCCATGACACCCAACATAGCACTTGATAATGCAACATTATTATTATTTTGCCTTTCACGCCCTTCAAATGCAACCAATCTATGACATACATGTATTTTGTTGTGATTCAGACACTGGCGCTCATTGAATCAGATCCAGCATCACAGTGAGCAGTAAGCCTAGTAATGTCAGCAGTCGTAGGCTAGTCAGTTACAGAAATAATGTTAGCCAATTCTTCAGTCATATTTTTTTTTTTGCAGCACAGCTTCAAAAAAGAAGCATTCGGCAAAATGCAGCTTTTGCAAAGTCTCCTTGACCGAGACAGCTGGGTCTACCTCATCCTTCACCAGGCACCTGGAGCGTAGACACTCTGAAAGTTAAGCTAGCCAATAGCCAGCGAACCATTTTCTATCTATTACCTACCTTTCCAAACTAACATGACCAGATCAGATGTATTATCATGTGTTCTTCTCAGACGTGTGGTATAAATTATTTAAGGACAAGATTTTTTTTGTAAGCTTTTCCGCTGGCCTAACGTTTGTGGTGAAGAGTGTAACTATGTGCTAAGCACAGGTAGCTAGCGCTATCAGTGGCTAGCGGCTGCTCAAGCATTAACAGTTTTCACTAACTTTAGACATTTTAGCGAATTCATCGAGCAGAAATATTTCGAAACCGTTTCAGTGAGCACTTTAAGGGCTGGTATGGTGTGGTTTGTTATCAACTTTAATGCGTATATTTATGTTGTTGCTCACCTGTAAGGAAGGATTGGCATTTCAACAGTGTCTCTACAACATTGCTAGGCTAGCACCGGCATTCTGGACAATCAAGCCCAGGTCAAAGCAGTCTATGGCTCTTGCCCAGATTGCACGGATGGCAAAACTGAGTCTTAATTCTAGAATCTAACTTCAGGATCTCTGACTATGTTAACCAACTGAAAGTGTGATACCATGACCAGTTCAAACCAAAAATTCAGGAGAAGACAAGCTGCAAAATTCTTGCTGAAACTTGCTTGTAGAAGATGTAGCATAAGGAATAAGGTGGAATGTTACAGAATGAAACACAACCCGAATTGATAAAGAAAACAAATTAGTTGAACACTACACACCTACAAAAAAGGTATGTACTATACATTTGAACGAAACTGACAACAGAACCACTGCAGCTGGAATGGAAAAAATGAACACATCCAACCAACTTTACATCACATGTCCATAACATTGCCTATAAAACAGCAATACCACTTTAAGCAGACTAATATGCAAAGCGGCTGACTTTGACATCAAAACAAACATTTCTCAGTTCTCTCCATCTCACATGTCTCTGCCGATAACAGTACAGGCCAATCTCAGTGTGGTCAAATTAGTCAAACTTGTAAAAGTCTTTATTTATCTTAAGCAGAAGCTATTCTCAAAGTTGCGTGAGCTAACCGCTGCCCGTCTGGTGTTGCAGTGTTACGTAACGTGACGTAAAACTACTGGTGATTTCTGATAGGCTGTCATCTGCTAAGATACCAATCATGTTTTAGAGCAGTAAGACAATTAAACCCAATTTCACTGAATGTAACGAGGAACAAGAACATTGACAGAAATGTAGTGAAGTGAAAAGTATGGTTTTGACTTTCAAATATAGTCTCCAAAAAAAGACTACTCAAGTGAAGTGCAGATACTCAAAAACTGTACTTAGGTGCAGTACTCAAGTAAATGTACTTGGTTACTGTACACGTCTGCTTTCGAAAAACTGAAGCATTCACTTAACAACTCGCAAATAGGACCGTGGATATTGTAACATCCAGACAAACTAGCTGGAAAGTTAGTAAACAAAGTTACCTCGTTTAGGGAAACTGTCCAAAAATTGCGTTAATTTTAAAGCATGACTTATGAAGCATATCCGTTATAACTGAAGTTGAGCAGATACTGCTGTTTCACTGAAAGGAGGTAATAAACATTTCTCTCTACCTCCATTTACCAAAACTCTCTTTTGGACTGACTGAGTGACATCGCGTCAAAGACACGGTGAGGTTAAAACGTTCTAAACCTTGAAACTGCGATTTGACAAGTTAAGGAAGTCTTCATTTTTCGGTCTTGGTCTCGATCTCGTCTCGTCTTTGTCTTGGTCTTGACTTGATCTGTCTTGGTCTTGTCTTGGTCTTGATACCCTCTGGTCTTGGTAGTGTCTTGGTCTTTGTTAAGCCAGTCTTGACTACAAGTCTAAACTTTGTTTTTGCCCATAAGACCAATGCCTGTGTGTCTCTAAACATGGGTTTTATAGTAGCCATGCAATCACACTAGTTAAATATGTTTTTTGCGAATGTGATTCCTATGCTGGAATGGAGAAACATTACTATTAATAATGTGAGTACACACAAATAATTCATAGCAAAGTAAAAACATCTGAATCCAAATCAGTGCAGTACTTAATGAAACTGGGCTGATATTAACATATGCTTTATTTCTTAGTTAAGTATTCACTGCAACTAAACATAAATTGAAATTTGATTTGTCGTAAGTAGTTATGCATTATGTCTTATTTTTAGAGATCTGCCATTCAATTTTTTAAAAAGTATTTATAGGCTATGTAAAGAAATGGAATTACCCGGTGTTAAAATTGGGTTTAGAAAGCAAGAACAATTAAAATATTGATTATGCTTAGAGTGAACCTGTTCGTTTCTTCTGACATTGCCCAAAAGAACACCTTTAATTTTAAGAGTGTACTCACTTATGATATAATTATCAGAATAAACAAAAATAAAACAGAATAAAAGTGACTTAGTGCATTAATTTTGTACGCTTGAAACCTTACTGACCAAAAGAGTCTGTAAGTTCTTTGGTCCGTGAGAGAAATTCTTGCGGCCCTGGAGATGTCAGTTCCAGTCGCAGTGGCTGACCAGAGAGGCTTGTGGTCCATTTTGAGTCGCCAGTCACAATCTTGATGTCAGACCATGTGCACTCCAGCAAATACATAAAACCCAACAAAATAGCAGTCTCACTTGTCAAAAAGGCCTTTTAATTCCACATTTTCTACAAGAAAGTGAAGTACAAAGTACTGCAAACCACGGGCAAGAGCTTGCACCATCATGAAAAGAGTTTAATAGCAGTGTTTTATGACAAAAACACCCACACTATCATTAAAACACAGGCAAAGATGTTCATAAAATTTGCAGCTTGTTGTGCTGTGTACAAAATGTGCTCAGATTATGGCTCCTTATGTTCCCTGCGTCTAAAATATTTGAGATTTGCAAGGCTTCTTCTCAACAATAGGGTGCCAATTTTTTCACCAGTTGTTTTCTCAAGCACTAGATGTTCCACTGAAATCTGGCTCTGGATGCATTGCTGTCTTACCCCATGTACAGTGTGTGATGTGGTGTCACGCTTGTTAATCCAGCATAAGCAAGTATGTAGTGTTTAAAAATCTAAAAGCAGCTCTAAAAGCACTTGGCCCAATCACCATCTTTTACCCTTCACCAAAGCTCTATACCCCTTTCCGAGGCATCACATCTGAAGTTTTTTTTTATTTTTTTTATGTGGAAACCCATGTAAAATGAAACTGCCACTGAGGGCCTTTTACAACTCTTACTCTTTTTCCAAATAAATGACCAACAACAAGTTCTCTTGTAATTACCCAGAAGAGAGTGGCAGCACCAGAAGGAGTTGCAGCATCATTCTGGCTGCAGGAAAGACGAGCCCTGCTTTTCCTGAGTTAAAATCAAACCACATATACAAACTATTGTAAATTCAGTCTGAAAACTGTTGGTTTGGATGCCCGGAGATTTGCAACTTTAGATTGAACCACATTTAGGTCACTACAAGCCTGTTAAGGTGCATTGAGTGAGCAGGATTACACACTGCAATACATTACACCCAACTTCAAACTTATCTAAAACCCCCAGAACAGAAAGATCATAAAACTCCAAAAGTTGGTTTGACGATTTATCAGTTACGTACGTCAAAGAAATCTAAAATTTCTCACATTTGTTGTCAGAACTGGCTACACATTCCTGGAAAGTGTAGCAAACACCATAAACATAGACCTCTTACATTCTGTTCATCCAACTAAAATATTAAAAACGGTCATCAGTTTATTTTTCATGCTTATCGTTATGTCTTTGTGAGACAACACTGCTGTATGACATCTAATTGGCTCCTGTGTTGCCATTAACAAGAAAAGTGATCCCATTACACACGCAGTCGGTGTCTTTTAATGTTCTGTTTTAAACATCCCTTGAAAAAGCCCTTCAAAGACACACAATCAAATGCTCTGAGGCTTCACACTAAAATGAGACCTTTTATTTTCCACTGAAACATGTTATTTACATAATTCACAGGATATCTTTTGCAGGGAGGCTCTGTTGAACAAGACGAAACGTCCCTGTTTTTAGAGTTCAATTCACGAGAACAAGACTCTACAATTTCAACCAGATCCTACAGCCTTTAATGACAACTGCTTCAAGGCAGATCAGCATGCAAACTACGAATGAAAGAATAACCACAATTAAACTGTGACATCCAAACTAATACTACTATAGTTTTACAATCATTAACGTCTGCTCTGCATAGATGATACATGATAGCATATCAATTCGTAATAAGAATAATAACAATTAAAGAGACAATGTGTGTTTTTTAAAACCGAACCTGCAGTGTTTTTACTCTCTGGTCAACACTGAGTGTGTTCAGTTTGGCCACATACTTTTGTAGTGACCTGTCTGTGACCAGCTAGCCTCTTCCTGCATGATCCTCTTTAGGCAAATGTTTAATTGAATTACGATTGTAGCCTGAGGGGACGGCAGGGAAAGAGGGGGGACATGGACCCCAATGATAATGTTTCCACTTGCAGCCATGGTGGTGGTTGGGGCACGGGAAGGGCACAGCGAGGAAGAGAAAGTGGAGCCTGGTGTGTGAGCGAATGCCTGAGGGCAGGTGGGTGACCTGGCATTCATATACTTCAGTGTGTGTGTGTGTGTGTGTGTGTGTGTGTGTGTGTGTGTGTGTGTGTGTGTGTGTGTGTGTGTGTGTGGAGCGGCAACAGCCCCAGGCAGGGAGACTGAGCCAACAGAGGTGTGCATAACAGAGAAAAGTCTCAGCAAGGGAGAAGTCAAAAGTGTAGTTTTTAAAATAGCAAAACTGATTCAGTTCCATCATTATAGTCAGAAACCTTGTGTTTCTGAAGCGGTAACTTTGTAAGAGAAGGAGTTACAGTGCTGATGGGAGTTTTTGAGATGATCTGAGATCATTGATATTGGTCTATGAGTAAAGAATTAAGGGCCTTTTAAAAAGAAGGCAGTCAGAGTGTATCTACGCTGCACATTCCACATGTACTGAGGCGCAAGGAGTGTTTAAAACAAGCACACGTCCACAGCTCTTGACCTCTGACCTCATGTCAGTTCTACTCCCGGGCCCTCCGGTGTGCCGCCCCCGGTCTGAGGCTCCCTGGGGCAGTCCACTGGCCAGGTCAGAGGTCACAGCGATGACAGCGGGCACCTTGCTGAGAAGAGTGTGGCCAATGGCGTAAGCACAACAGCAAGTCAATCTGCTGGCCTGGCCGGGCCGGGCCTGGCAGGCCGGCAGCAAACTGGCCAAATAAAGAGCTCAGGATCAGGACTCTGCTTGTGAAAACAGTGACGGGGTCACAGGCTGACCTGCAGGATCACACTGGGCTTTTATCCCAGTCAAACCAACTGACGGGGAATGCTGCTTCTGCCAGACTGCTTCTGGGGGAGTCCTGCCCCTCACCTTCCTGCAGTCATGTCAATGGCAACTTGTTTTCTGCATTCACAGAAACTCAGAAGTGACACAGACAGGTTTACTCGGGAAACATTATCACTCGTAGCTCACAGAAGCAAGTAGAGCAAGTCTTTAAATAGAAATATTCATTATGTAATTAAAATATTTAAGTACTTTCGAACAATACCACAAACCAACAGTAATAAATTTTATTATTTATGACTATTTACGACTTCTCCTGAGATCTAACTGCCAAGCAGAAGCACCTGCCATCAGTGGATTTAAATTTTCTGAATGAATGGGTCACATCGTAATGCAGTGCGTTAGAATAGTGTTAATGTGGCTGATCCTTGTTTCATTGTGAATTGTTAAGATGTGGTGGCAGTATTCATGTTCCCTAGAGGAGGAGTATGAAGCCTTTGTTGTGTTGGTATGGCTAGAATATCTAAGATTAGTTTTGCTATACATTCTGCTATTGTGTAACTGTGTATGCAATTCAGTAATTCAATAGCATAGTAGCGAACTGACGGTAGAATAATTATAAGGATAGACTTGGTTAAAAGCGTCTAAGACCCTAGAAACCATAAAACATAAGACAAACAATAGCATGGATTAATGATTCCCCAGTGATAGTTAAACACTATGTAGCAAATTGTTGTTCTAGCTCATGCTGTAAATAAATAATAAAAAAAAACAATGTTTGTTTAATTTCTGGCAGTGGAAAAGAAGTCTTTGCAGATTTCAAAAAGGTTACAGAGAGTGGATGGAAGACAGCCTTCAAGTAAGTTAGCTTTCATGGCCCTGAGAGACAGATAAAATAAAAAAAACCCTGGAGACGTGTGGGCACAGCAGCGAGCCAAATCTATAACTCTGCATGGATGTTCCCCAGCTACATTTTCACAGTTCTGTCCATGAGAGAGACATTAAAGCAGCAACAGCTCTCACAAACCTACCAACAGTGCATAGGGGCGTCCAGACAAGAGCGGGAGAGTGTGAGGGCAAGACCTCAGGCGTGCCCTGAACATCTTCCCACACCCAGAGTCAAGAACCGAATGACGACTTACCACTTCTACACCGATCCAAGTCCCACAAACTGACTGGCTGCCTGTCTGCAGCCTCCCACTCCAGCACTTTTTTTTCCCGACACATCTTTAAGTAGTTCTCACTCTCTGTGGCTTGCTGAGCAATTTATCTCAGGATAATTGAATCTCAGCATCCCACCATAATCATATGGCGTATTAAAAGGGGGTTTCTATTTAACACACAGCAGAAACAGCCATGCGACCGAAAAAAGAGAGTCAAAACGGAGAATGCAACATTAATCATGTATGGAAGAAAGGACCGGAGCCGTGCTGATAGGAAAATGGGGTGAAGGGGAGAGTCCATTGTCAGCAGGGTCGGGCTGAGCCAAGTTCAACAAAACTCCTGCTCCAGTGTCTTACTCAGGGCCTCTTCTGGCCTTCAGGTTTCTTGATGTTCTGAAGAAGTGGATCAGAGTTGGTGAAAGGCATTTCTAGATTAATGATCAAGACCCAACGACAAATTCATTCTGACCAAACACAAGCCCTTTCCTCAAAAATGTAGAGTCATGCAAACCAATTAAACATGTGGGCAATTAATCTGGTCTTTAATCAAACACTTGTAAGCTTTAACTTGGTTCTGGTCTCTTTTTAAGTTTTTTAATATCTCAAAGAATCCGATTTAACACCAAAACATAAAGCAAAAAGCTTAAACAAGTGATAGCTTGAAGTAGTCTTGGGCAGTTTTAGCAGGAATGGTTATAAATAGAAGTCAGAAGTTTGATTTGTACCTAATTTTCTTCTCAAGTATTTCCATATGCCAGTCACACAAGCAACCTGGAGAGGAGGCGAAAGGGCTTTGTGTCTTTTTTAAACAAACAACGCTATGCTTCTCTGTTGTACCGAGTATCTAACAATACACTCCTGTAAGATCTCATTTTCCTGAATGAAGGCTTCCTTGTCAACTTCATTAACATGCATTCACTCATCATCACTCAATAGGTACTTCATAATAAAATTTCCCATTAAAACTAAATAGATGTTTTTTCCCCCTGGTTAAAAAATAAACTGGCACACTGTTTATCTAAATTGTGACTTAATTGCATTCAGCAACAATACAAACAATTACATGTAATGCTTTGTTTTCCTCAACAAAGACAAACACGAAGTACCAAGACGTAGGCATTTCCAGATGCACTTCTGATGCAGCATTGTGTTGAAAATCTCCTCATTTTCGCTACTAGGGCTGCAAACACCCATGTGAACCTGTTGTAACCACTTCATGAGATTAGCCAAAGTTTACTTAAATATTTAAGATGATCTTGATTCCAATAAACCTATTTTCCAATAAGCCAGCATTCCATCTTTCCTGACTAAAGAACGGTCACTGTGTGAATAGAGGTAACCCTGTTACACTTGTATTCCCCCCTAATTCTGAGCAATTTAGGACAAATTCAAGAACATTTGAGCATCATTGGATTGTTTCTCTTTCTTAAATGTTGGAACACAGGGAGAAATACCGTCAGAGGAGTTGATGAGGAGTTGCAGTGATGATCTTCTGCGTGAATTATGCATTATGCTTTTGTAGGATTAGACTTTTCTTCATTACATACTTAGGAAAAAAAAGAAAAAGAAACGCAACAAAGAAAAATATGGAGGTTTCCTGGAATATTTTCTTATGTAAGGTTAGAGAAAAGACAGCAGTAGAGATTTTTTCCAGCGATTGCTGCTGGGTATATCAAACTGGGAGGGCTGAGACAGCCATGTGTACTGTTTTCAAATTGAAAACATTCAGCCTCCAATTAGCTGTCCTTGAAAGTGAATCTATTTTTTGAAAGAAAATTCAATGGTTCTACTTTTTTTTCTCGCCAAACCTTGTCCCTTTGCCTGCCCCTCACAAAGGCATCTTCAACACTCGACCCCGGTCCATATAACCATATCGTTAAAAAGTGCTAGGATGGAATAAAATCTATGGTACAGCAGATGTTTTAGTATCATCCACTCAGATGTAATGGAGCCAAAAACAGCACCCAAAACCTCCACATCTGGCTTTTCCCAACGGACTGAAGAGGAGGGAAAAAAGAACAAAATTGCTGGACATTTGTGTAATTTATTCAGAATACATTGCCATCGAAATTGCTGTCTGCAAGCCATTTGCACAACATTATCAGTGAGAAATGTTTGGAGATGCCCCTACCCGCAAGTCCACAAATGCTTTTGAAGGGTGCAGACCCTGCACACGTTCCCTCTTTCCATTCCTGCTCCCCAGCGGGTTTCAAGGGCTTCATGTTGGATGTAGTAAATGCCTTATAGACTGTATGAGTGTTATTGAAAATGCACTCTTGAAAATCAACATTTCTGAAAGGTTCTTGGCTTGGAAGTGCATTTGTAGGTCAATAGTTTATCCTGTATGGAACCTTTACGCCAATTGAAGGCTCTTTACACTAAAACGGTTCTTCATGCTCACAAATCTAATTTTAAAGAACAATGCATTGGACGTTTCTTTAGTTTTGCTTTTTATTTCAGGTGCTTTCACATTGTGTGAAGAGTTTATAATGAAAATGTATTTATTTTATTTAAAAATACTCCAAAAAATATCTTGAACTTAACACTTCTCCTGTAAAATCTTGGAGGTAGACCTTGACAATACACATGATCCCCTGTTTTCCTGTCGTTTTGCATTCGAAACATCTTCCCTGTTAAACTGCTAACAGATCTCAGATCAGAGAATGGAGGAACCCATTAATCTTTTTTGCTACTTTCTTAAATAAAGCCACATTGTGATCGTTTCGACAGCTCAGCTGAAGCTATTGTGGAGAAGTCTCCTGACTTTCTCAAGCAGAATGGCTGTTGTGAGAACAAAATTATAGGTGGGGGGGGGGGGGCAAAAAACCAGCACATCAACTTACCAGAGCATTTTTAAATCTTGGTTATTTAAATACCAGCAGTCATTTGTTAAATATTTGGAGTGTGAATGATGGAACTATTTATTACATCTGCCCAGTGTTTCCAAATAAGAATAATCTTGTGCACTTTCAATGCATCTTTGTCTTTTGTGAGAGAATCGCTCACACAACACTGGCTGGTCCTGTTTACGGCGAAAAATGTTTCCTAGGCACTCTGTGTGTCCCTTTGTGTGACACCAACAACACCACGGGTGACACAGAGTCATGGAACGCCTGAGCTGTGCCAAACTTTCAGCCAAGTAACTGAAAGCAGTTCAGTTTAATCACTGGGGCAGGATATGATCCCAGCTCGAATAGTATTTTCACTGGAATATTCCTGCAGTGACAGCAAAGTGACTCAAAACGGGTCTTTTTTAAATAATATGAGTCGCGGTGGGGTTTTTTTGGTGGATATGAC
The DNA here is from genome assembly GCA_037577145.1 of Brachypetersius gabonensis. Classification (NCBI taxonomy): domain Eukaryota; kingdom Metazoa; phylum Chordata; class Actinopteri; order Characiformes; family Alestidae; genus Brachypetersius; species Brachypetersius gabonensis. The sequence continues at coordinate 6,161,437 of JBBJLR010000040.1, read as the reverse complement.
AGAGGTCCTTAGACATGCTTCACGCTTTATCTGTCTCTCTCTCTCTCTCTCTCTCACCTTCTGCGAGGCTCATGTCGGGTGTGCTCTGAATCTGATGAAGTGGGATAATTCACCCAACTGATCATATCACTAAAGGAGGAATCCTTAGATCAACACCAGACTCCCCATCCAGTCACATATGGGACGCATTTTTACAAATCCTAATAAACTTTCATCTACAGATTAAGGGAGGGGGGGTGAAGAAAAAAAAAAACCCTCACAGCCCACCAATGAGTTCTGCAGATCTAAATCCTGGGAGGGGTCTACAAAGAATCGAAACGCAGAAACAGCAAGATCCCAATATTACTGCTACCCTGCCTAAGCCATCTTTTGTCATCGGCTGGATGTGGAACAAGGGAATGGAGAAACGCAGAGCAGCAGACTCCATCAAGATATCAAAAAAGAGAAAATTCCTGCTTTACATTCAATATAGAAAAACGATACCCATCAACACATGACAGCTCTTTCTGCTTAACCACAATAAAACAACTCATAACTGTGTGATGAAAAGGTAGACATTGCTTAAAAGCTCCTGTCCTGCTCTCTGACCACGAGAAGACCCTTGAAAAGAGGTACGGATGAGCTCCTCTTCTGCCTTCTTTGGATCCTGTTCATTAAATTAAAGATCAGTACAACCGCTGCCCCCCACCCCCCTCTGTTTAATTTAATTAGAAAATCTGCTGACGCAAGGCCGCCCCCAAAACTCATGTGAAACCAATTTCTAGCTACGCATAAAATGTTAAAGCAGTCCTCCCAATGGGCATGGCAGGGCTCATCCTCACCCAGGAGACATTCTGGTGTCTGGGTACATCTCCTAGACGCAGACGTGTCACGGGCGCAAACCCATCCAAGGGTCAAAAACTAGGCCCTGACCACTCTGGAGTACATAAGCCAAGAGCCTGAGGTCTGTTGAGAAAAGGAAGCAGGCCTCCAGACAGCAAAAATACACCACAACCAAACACGCAGGGCGGAATAAACAAGCCTGCACCCAGAGCTGTGTGTCATGCCTCATACAATCAGGAATGGCGCGAGTCCACCATCTGGTTACCATAGTCAGGTGAAGGCAGTGAGTTTTGCTCTGCCATGTGTGATTTGACTTCTCCCTTATACACACTCACTCTGGTTGCTATGCATCGCCTTTGCTCTGGTAAAGATAAACTCACTGCAGCCCATAATGCTGTAGACTGTGTATATACTGATGTAATATATTTATGCTATTTCACCGCAGCAGGCCTGCAGGTGGGCCCACATTCCGATTCACTGTTACAACTAACATATTAGCTTTGGAGCAGCTACAGAATGAGCCTTAATATTAATTCATGAGTAATAAGTCACAAATCAGAGGGGTTAATACCGTTGAATATATGGGGTAAACCCTAATCACACTACTCAGTAATTGTTAGTTTTTGTTTTGACAACATTATAATGAGATTAATCTTCAACAGCAGCTTATACAAAAGTGAAATATCCTAACAAACAAAAATATAATGAGCAAAGTTCAAACATTTAGAGTAAAAAATACTGACTTTCCAGTTGTAAATGAGTTTTATAAGGAAATTGGAACATCCCATTAGGACTCCATAGGGCTCAGCCTTTCCTCCTTTATTCAATTAGTTTGTGTATTTATTTGTTTATGCGCTACATTTTACAAGGCCTGAAAGGCTGTGATTTTGGTGATTATTAGCTAAACACTCAGGGGTTGTTAGAACACTGAGCTTTAAGGACGGATCTTTATAACGTAATTATACCAGAGATAGCTTGGAACAGGGTGTAGGACGATGGGAAGCCTCCAGAGCTCCAGTTTATCCACTTAAAACATTTTCATGAGGCCTGCACTGACGTTTTAAAGTGGTTTCAAATGTAATTGTCTGGAAATGTTTACTCCGCACACATGAAATAATAGAGCAGTTGCTACGACTGTAGGCTGTGATATGATAATTACAGGTCAAACGTATTTAGCTGTGCATTTATTGTTGTTACTCCAAGCATTTGTCCCAGCTTTCTTTACCGAGGACTGTCCATTAATAAATATATATGGATTTCTAACCCGCTGCTGTTCCACGGTGCTCGTAGCAAAACCACCAGAACGTGTGCAAATAGAAATTTCTGATTTAGGAGACCTCTGAGTGTGACCACTGCCTTTTAAAAATGAAAGACACCTTTTCACAGACAAAAAAATGACAGTTCTCATTCTACCCTAGAATATGCTCTATTCCTGGAAATAAAACGATAAAAAAATCTAAAATAAAAACTGTCCTTGCAACCTCTGTCCAACCATGTAATTAAAGCCGAACAGCTTGACCAGCTTAAGACGTGAACAAGAGCTGAACTACTGTGATAATTACTAACATATAACAAACAGCTTTCTTCGATCAGAGGAAGGGGCTTTTGCTAGAACATAAATACAAGACGGCCCCGAATATCACAATTTATTCGAATGCACAAAATCATCGGCTCTCTGTGTAGACTGTGGGTGTTACAGTGAAACCCAGCAGAAATTACAATTACACTCCAAATTACACAGCAGCACAGCAAACATTTTGATTGCCTTGTCATGTGGCCTTAAATTTAGCGCACTAGAAGGGCACTAATCACCGTGTAAACAAATGTGGGAGAGTGACACACACCGAGATGACATGAGCAAATAGTTACTGCACAACACAGCCACAATATCACGCACGCCACAGGAGCCAGTACAAATAATCAAAGCACTGACATAAGACCAAAACCGGGCCATGTTGATCTGTAACACTGAGCATGAATGGATGGTGTGTGTTACACATGCAGGCATATGCAGAGCCAAACTGCAGCAGGGCCTGCGCTTCATCTGAGCATTCTAATGAACCTCCAGTTTGTTTGAAGGGTGATTACTGTTGTTTATTGCTGGGGAAGTGCCATTCGAAGGCCTGTAGAGATACTAGTGATGCTAACCATGTATTTCAATGAGGGAAGGCAGGGGCCCGACTGAGACAGGGCTGGCTTGACTGGCGTTCCCCGGAGCTGGCCCCGGGTCATCCTCGCCGCAGTTCAATACAGACCATACAGTGCTAAAATAGGGAGTGGAAATCGTTTAATGCGGTGGTCAAATTGGTCTAATTAAGCGTAAAGCAGCCCTTTCATGTAAAATGAAAAAGATCCGAAAATGAGCTGCTCGTCTTCCTTCCATCTTTTTTGAACATTACCATCATCACACAATAGGAGCAGTTATGAGTCTTGTGTTATGGCAAATTAATGTTTTCAAAGGCTAGCACCCGCTGGCCTCGCCACAGGCCAGAACGTAGAATAGCCGACTATGTGCCATCATTGATGGTCAGCCTGGTGTTCCTTCTGCAGCCCCGCAGAACACAAATAGTTGACCTCAGATTTGCCGGAATGAACCCCTCTGAAAAAACTTCTCTGACACACAGGATGTCATTAAACATCTTTGCTGAATACCATTCCATCTATCACAACAACGTAAGGGTGCTGGAAAGACTGTGAGATTCACACACAATGACACCCATTGACACAGGCCAAGAAAGGCCAGATATGTCAAACTGATTCTGTACTTCACCATGCAGAGCAAACACCGCTGTCATAACAAAACCTTGCAACTCAATCTTTTCATTTTTTATTTCCATCCACCATTTGGAAATGCCAGCTCTCTTTTACATCGTGTGAGGATTTTATAACAAATAGATCATTAGAAATGGTCTAAAATGACACAGAATAAAATGTTGGTGTAGTAATGTACGCTGAAGTATGACATTTTATCCTTGTCCTATAAAGTTTCCATTGCGAAGGTTATGAGGTTTTATTACAACCACAGCAACCCTCAGATCTTCTGATTTGACTGAACTAGTTCAATGCTTTGGGCTGGTAGTCAGAATGTATGTTTCAGTTCAATATGCCGGCGTTCAGTGGGGTCCATTTACATCAAGAACACTTCAGTATGATACAAAACCACAGGAAGATGGTTATGATTAAAAACACGCTGTGTTTTATCTCTTTGTATCCACTATGCTATGAATTTGCATGAAATATACAAACTGTGAAACAGGTACTCGTGTGCACACCAACAAAATTAAAAATATAAAGTGAAAAAGACTTATGAGTGGAGATGAAATCCATTTTTTTCAATTAGAACAGATTTGAATAAGAATGCGGCAAGTGATGCTTTAATAAACATGTGATAACGTACACTGTGAGATGGAATAAAGTGTGGGAAGAAGAACACATTTTGGACAAATAAACATTTATTTTAATAAATAAGTACATCAGTCACTTTTCTAACATGTTCTACATGCAATCTTCTGTTTAGCGAAAGTGAAAAATTCTGTAGCTTCCAAGCACACAATTTGACAGCTAGCAACAGATGTAGTTCATCAGAAACCATATGCAGAACTGCAAAATTGCACTTTTACAGTGGTTAAAACGAAAGAGGCAAAGCAAATACATGTGAAATATACAAAACATGAGTAAATATAGGACGGATAAAATCTAAACAATCTTTTTTAACTATCGTCACAGTTTCCAGCCAAAAGAGGCCATGCTAATGTCAGATAAATGTAATGAACTTTTCATATTTCACTCAGTTATTATTTCAGAAAGCTGTTTGCCAGTCAATTTTCATTCACCAGCAGAAGGAACTCAGTGGAGTATGTACACCCAGACAGACTTATATAAATGTTAGAACCCATTTTTAAATGGATATTACATTTGTGCGTTCAGGATTTTATTAAAAAACAAGATATACTGCAGTTTAACTTCAGAGTCATACTGTGAATATCAAATATCAAATCAAAACTAAAAAGATACAAACAAAAAACTATGTTTCACAATTTAAAAAAAGAATTGTGCTATAAAACTGCAGTGCTGTCCTGTTGTACAAAGATTATATAACGTAATCATGTTTTCCCAAATGTCCAAAAAAGCCCAGTGTTTTTAAAGACAAACTCACTCAACTGCAATTGTAATATTGCATATATATATATATATATATATATACATACACTTATATATATATATATATATGTATATATATGTGTGTATATATGTATGTATATAT
>JBBJLR010000040.1:6126313-6146595 GCA_037577145.1 Brachypetersius gabonensis | reverse complement strand
TGTGTGTGTGTGTGTGTGTGTGTGTGTGTGTGTGTGTGTGTGTGTGTGTGTGTGTGTGTGTGTGTGTGTGTTGCTAGAGAGTTTCTTGTCAGTTTTAAGCCCCGTCGTGCTGGAGGTCAGTGAGGGGTTTATTATCGAGCACGACGAGGAGAGCGGGCCCAGAGCTGTAATGCTGCCCATGTTTATGCTCTAAAATGAATAACAGTCACATCTAACATTTACAGCAATCACATCTAATATTAACAATAATCACATTAAACCAGTAACTGTCGCTGCACTAATATTCGTTCCCGAGCCGGGTGAAGCAGCGCGGCCCGCTCTCACTGCAGAATTCAATTAGAATTAATGCGATAATCTGCATTACTCTCCTTCATGTCGCACAATTGAATTAACGCGTTTTCAGGTATTGGCCGCGTCTCACTTTATCTGTTTTTATTGTCCAACAAAAACAAACGCAAAGGCGTCCTGAAGAACCAGTCAACACCAAAAATGAAATTAAACAAAAAGAAGCGTGCCAGTCAGGTGGTCGAGATTTACTCGCGATCTAGAAGGATTCTGACCACAGGCCCAAGTGTGGAGGGGAAGATGAGTTGGACCTGGAGGAGAACAACGGACTAGAGTATAAAGAGAAAAAAAGAAAGAAAGAAAGAAAGAAGAGAGAAAGAGAGAAAGAGAGAAACAAGCCAGCACAATTTTAGAATTTTAACGGCCTATAAAGGGAAAGAAAACACACTTGAATGCGTGTATAACTGTCTGTAGGTTAGTGTAATACATACACATACACACGCAAACACAAACACACGCCACACACACATATGATTATATAATCATATAATCTTTGAGCTTTGACAAGCAAAATGAGACGTTTTAACAAGAATTGTTAAATATACAACTGTATGGCATTTTATTCATGGATCAGACAATCGGTTTTTCCGATGTAGAGCGTTTTAACTATACAACAGTTATACAGTATTTTAACCATAGAGCAGCTATACAATATTTTAACAACAGATCAGCTACACAATATTTTAACTATACAGCAGTCATATAGTATTTTGACTACAAGGCAGCTGCACAATATTTGAACTAACAAACAGCTATGAAATATTTTAAATACACTGCATTTTAACCATGCAACAGCTATGCTCGGTTAACAGTGAAGATATATAAAGACTTGTATCCTAAAATGTTGTAAATCAATTTAGTTTTTTAGTTTATTATTTATACTGAAATACGTATTATGATTGTACCATATTATAGTACTTTACTATAACATATAGTACATGTCGCAAATATGATATATAATTTCTAATATAATTAAACATAATTTTTGTCATTACACCAGAACCTGCGCCTAAAAAGTAACAACTAAAACGTGTTTAATTGTGTGGACTGCACTACTTTATTCTGCTTTATTGCGTTTCACAGAAGTAAGAATCTTGAGAATATGTTGTACACGCTGCAGCCTATTTCTCTCCATACAGTGTACTGTTACTGTGGTCGGTTTATGGCTTTTATTATAAAACCCTGCTGAACCATTACTGAGTGTAAAAAACCCTCAGTGCAATTCTTGCTATATCAGCATTTTAGTGGATTCGATTGTTATCTGCGATGTTAAGAAGGACTGAGTCTAGATCAAGATCATGACTCAGCAGTCAGAGTCCAGCGCTGAAGAAATGGGAGGAACACACATGAGCTCCTTCAGTGTTACAGATCCTCTTAGGGTTAGAGGAGCAGGGCTGAATGGGGAAAGTGTGAAGCTCGTCGCACGCGCTCACGTAGGATCTTCTCCCTGCACGTGAGAGGCAGCACTTCCAAAGCAGAGTTTGATCCATCTGGACCGGAATAACACGCTCCAGGTGTAGAAGGGTTTTAGGAACTGGGATTACCAAATCATAGACCAGAACCGGGCTTCCCATAGAGCTCCCATCTGCTAGAGGTGAGTTCTGCTCAGGTGAGGGGTTGAGAATAAACAGGTAGAATCAACTTTATAACGAGAAACATATCTATTCATCTCGAAAGGGACAGGACTGGTCTCCCCCTATTAAGAAATAATCAGAATTAGTGAATGCACTACTAACCGTATCGCATCATTAAGAAATAATCAGAAATATCGAGTGCACATCTACTTGGAGCGCATCAAATACACCTACCTCGCTGTGTCGCCTGCAAGTAACTGTCTTTATACTGTCCTAGATAAAAAAAACCCGGACTATTCCTCTAAAATAAAAGTCCACTGAAGCAGCCTGGACAGTAAATCCAGCCTGTCAGAGCAGACACTAATAAATGAGGACTGAGAACTCAGAACTGAATTTATGGGCGAGTGATCAAGCCATCAAACACAACGATCTGGTTTTACTTTAACAGGTACTTCTGGAGGATGATCAACAACAACAACAATAATAATAATAATAATAATAATAATAATAATAATAATAATAGACTGAAACTGCTACAATTACCTATCCTGTTTATTATAATATTAATTAAAGAAAAAAGAAACAATGATAATATTAAATATTTCGGTGTCGCTGCTATTAGTACAACTGTTTATAATTATTATATGCATAATTATAACGGTTATAAGAACATATATAAGCATTTATTATTCATCAGAAAAAACCTTCCATTGCAAAAAGAACTATTAATAATAGTTTTAATAAGAATAATAAAGACGACTGGTATTATTGTCGTTGTTGTTTTAATTGTTGTTGTTATTATTATATATTATTATTATATAGCATTTAACTGAACATTTATTAATTCTACTACCAATAACAACAGTAATAATACCAATTAAAATAACAATAATAAGAAAATTATATTATTATTAAGAATAGCAACATATTGTTGTCATCATAATCATAACCATTATTACTATTTTTAACACCTGTAGTAAAAGTATTTAACTGAATTGTAATTTTCTTACTAATAACAACAACATCAATAACAATAATATCAGCAACAATAAAAATATAATTGTTATTGTTAAGAACAATAGCATGTTATTACCATCATTTTTTATTATCATTATCATTATCATCACCATTATTATCATGATTACTATTGTCAGCATAATCATTATAATTCTTAGTATCAGTATTATTATTATGAGTATTGTATGAAAATCACTAGCCACTAGCTCAGAATTAGTGGAGCACATCATTATTAATATTATCAACATCATTATTATAATTATTATTATTATATGACTATCATCTAGGTCCACTGTCTCCGATCAGTCAGGGGTTTGTGGTGCTGCCTCAGATCGCGGCAGATGAAGCTGTCGGAGTTAGAGCTGGATGGTGGAGTAATGAGTGTAAACGCGTGACGCGGCCGGTTCGAGACTGTCTGCTGTGCAGATGTCATTAAAACTGAGCTCCGAACACTAATAAGAACGGCTTTGATGAGGACTATGAACATCAGGCTTTCGATAAAACAGTGAACGAGAATGCAAAATGAGGAAAAATAAATGAGAATGCATGATAAGGAAAAGGGAACTGAGAATTAAAAACATCATAAATGGCAATTAAAAAACGGAAAGAGCCGTAAAGAGAACACAAGATGGCAAAAAATGAAAAACGGCAGTGATCAGATCTGGGCCCTGATGCTTTTAAGTCCTTCTCAACACGTCTATGATATGGGAACAAAAAAATCAAACGGGGATTTTAGAAAAGCAAGTTTATAAACATGCATTAAATGTGTTTAATCATTGCTCGTACTCATGTAAAAAGCCTTATTTTCAGAAATATAGGCTGTGAGTTACTAAACAATCGACACGGAAGTCAAATGAGAACTTCGTCTAGCCTAAATAAGTTCCTTTGTGTTCAAGAGTGTGGGGCATGCCCTAAAATTGCAAAAGAGATCTGAACTGAGGGAGCATTTAAAATAAACGCTAGTAGCCTACATGTTTTTGTTATCTGCTCACTAAAAGAGGCAATATCCTGTTCCCTAAATTAGGCAAAGAAACAAAATGGGTAGATTAGGGCAAAAAGGCATGCCTTTGAGCATTATGGCTTGCAAAAAACCCAAACACACCAGAATGAAGAGAGTAGCAGCAACAGGCACTCAGGTTAAGAGGATCATTTGGGATGGGGGGGTGGGGAATATTTGAATGCATCACTGTAATTGATCTGGAGTGGTTGGTGTGCTGCAACTGACAAATTAAAAACATGTTTTCCAGCCATTTCAGCCACTTTATTTTTATTCTGATTAGACATTTGACCATAGATGTGCGCAAATGATCTTTCTGTGCACGCCGCAGCAGCTGAAAAGACGGGGACAGATGCTGGGGATGCTAGAGTGGCGTCTGTTTATTTGAAATGGGCAGTAAATAAAACAATAAATAAACAAGACAAGGAATGAGAGTAGGGTTTGTGAAACAGGCACGAAAGGCGAATAGTTCAACTGAAGAAAAATGCTGAGGAGGAAGATTGCTGATTTAGAGTAATCTTAGTATTAAACAATGCAGCACACAATAAACGTTGTGCATAACAAACAGCACAGTTGTCACAAACTGTGGACACCCATGCCCCCCCAGCAACCCCACTCCCAAACATAATCATTCAGTTTTAACCAAGGCCTGTGGTTTCTAAAAGGCTGCCTGGTTGATTCCTCTGCACTGGTCAATATCAATAACAAAAACAGACTGAGAATGTGAAGGCTGAGCCCTTCAGTAACATCCAGTCTAACCCCAATCTGACCACATCGCTGAGTTAAGACTTTCAGATAGCTGAAAGAGATGACTGGAATGCCCCAGCACTACAGGAGCCCTCTGTCATTAATCTGAGTCAGATGTACGTTGCCAAGCTCCCCTGGTTATTTTTTCACATGTTTAAACACAAGGCCAGAAATCAAAAGGAGTCCCTTAAATGTCAAAGAGTAACTGGTTTGTGCAGCCCCATTAATGAATGCCTCGACCAAACACACAACATGTTTCCAGTGCAACAGCGAGTTCCAGCTTTATGGCATGCACTTTTGTGGAAACGCATGCACAGCACAAATTCGTGCTCTGACTCTGGACAGAAGTATTTCAGCTGTGGGCTTTGAGCAACAGAACTGTAAATTTAACTTAGTGCAGAATAAATTGTAGGCGCTTGGAGTCAAAGATCCGAGCATAGATTTTTACAACGTGTTTGATTGGGGTAGCGGAATAATTCAGTAACAACATCCTCTATAATTTGTTGATCCGCCAGTAATTTGCAGTGACATTCGCCACTGACTAACGTCCTGCAGGAAAGGGGAACAGAAACATGACTTTCAAGCAGCATAAAAGGAAAACTCCTGGACACTGTGGGGTAGGGTTTGGCTGTCCTTTTCCGTGCCTCAGTCAGAGCCTCATGTCGGACAGCTTGAGGCCAGTGCTTGGTTCTGTGGCCCACTGACCCAGCTGGGTACCAAAATCCAGATGCAAACATTCTGTATGGCAGGTAATTGCATATTTAGAGCCCTGGCTTTGATAAAAGTTTTGGAAGGAGTCCAGGTGCTGTGAACAGAGGGGGAAAAGTTAGAGCACAAAATTTACGACCAAAACAGTAACCGAGGAATATTAAAAAAATTGCTTTGAATGTTGCCATTATTCTGTATTGTTTAATTTGGTAAGGACCTGGGTTGTAAAAAAAACCCAAAAAAACCCTACAACTTATCTTTGAATGACTGGGTGCATGTAGATGTTATCACAGAGAGTCAACTGTGCAACAATTTTAGTTTTTTAGTCATTCTCTCACAATTGTATTGAAACAGAATGTGGTTCTTTGGGCCCAGGACAAATAAGAAGCAAATGATAAAAACACAGCAGGTCTTCTTCTTCTCATGTGCAGGAATGTTCACAGGGCATACAGTCACTCTGCAGCCATCAGCATGAAAAATAAGAAACTGTCCTCCCATTACAGAGCATGTGTGTTTCTAGCGCTTCGATTATTGCTGTTCATGTGAAATAACCGGCTACGTTACAGACAGCAAAACGTAAAACCCCCCAGAGTAAGGAGAAATATCATTTCTAATTTAAGAGACTGCTTTTGTCTTAGCGGGCTTCCCTTAGATCCTCAGAAAGATGGGTCTTGGCTTCCTGCCATCCTCTCTTGAGCTAAAAAAAAAAAGTACATTCATCTGAAAAGTAAAGAAAAAGAAAAAAGGATGCTGTTGGAAGAGATGGATTCTTGAAAATGCAAATCAGCATCATATATCATTTAAATACTGAAGATTACACTGATGTATTTAATGAACTAATAATATTAACACAGGCTATTAAATAAACATTTATGCGGTGAGACAATTTCTGGAGATGTTTCAAGGCCCTTTAAAGAGTAACAATGAGGATTACACAAACCTATGAAGTCATTTGCTAGAACAAATTACACCGACAGGTAATAAGTAACTTTGTAATTACAGGTCAGGTATTTAGAGAGGTTACATTCTCACTTACACGTCTCTCAGATAAGCAAATGAAGTTGGATGCAGAGTGGAAAATATGGAAATGCAATGCAATGCATCTGGCGTTTGTGCTGAAAGAAAGGGTTTGTCCCTTCAAATTTATAGAGGTCCAATAACAAGCAACAAAACAGTAATATGATGAAATGTTAACATTAAATAGCTTTGTCTATTTTGCTTGTAAGTGTCAGAATGGGACATTTTAAAACTCTGTAAGCATCTACAGGAATGATACATTGTCTCAAGCTTCATATAAAAACGGAATTTTATTTTCATCTTCTTTTCAATGTATTCAGAGTAATATACTTTGCAAAAGGACTGTGACTATACCGGTGAAACTATGAGCACCACCGTGTTCTGTCAAGTCTACTCCTTTAGTCCGTCACAGTGCGGAACAACTACTTCAACCTTCAGTAAAGCAACAGAGGCAGAACATAATGGGAACCAGTCACAGAGGTACTCTGTGGCCTGGAGAAATGGCACATTTCTGTAGGCTGTTAGTCTAAGGAGCGGTGACAAGGACTCAGGATCATTTTACCAGTTAGATCATATTTTGGCTTTACAATGTACTTTAGTCTCAACTGGCATGCGATGCATACGGAGCGCTTCAAAAGAAACCTTCAGCCACGGCATGCTCAAACCTCACTACAAACAAAACCAATCTAATTTTACTAAGAGCTTTGGGGTAAATGAGTTGAGAATCCCTCTCCGGCAACAGTGCGGCTCCTCTTGCCCATCTGTGAAAAGCAGCACTGAGAGAATGAAAGAATATTAATTGCTTTGCTCCATGCAGTCAGCTTAATAAAAAAAGAGAATGTTTGGAAAGACAGCAGGCTTCAGAAGAATGGTAAAACACCTTTTAGTAGCCCATCTGGTTTGAACTGGATTCTGCCACGAGCTCAGAGGACAGTGATCAGTTCGTCCTCTTATAGCATTCCATTACACTCGTAAAGCACATCATTGCCCCACTGTGGTTTAAAACGCTGCTGAGAGATGCCAGACTTCACCGAGGGATAGGAACTACAACGTCAATTGCAAAACAAACACAAATTGCCAAAGAAAAAAGTGGAGTAATAGGAGAGCCACTGGTTTAAAAGGTCTATTTATTAGTCGCTGCTGCAAATACGTGTTTAGAAAGTTGCAGCAGAGCTCCCTGTACTTGTCCTTGATGATGTTCCAAAGAAAACCACAGGTAACATTATCCAAAGCATTATTTTCAACCTGGGCACTTTAAACCTGAGGTTTGACCAAATGTGATCATCCAGATGAAGTCATGGGAAAGACAGCTTACCACAGTTATTAAAAGACAATTCCTACTCAACATTAACACCAGTATCTACTAAACAGTCACTTTCAGTGGTTTTGGACCATTTTAAAGCCACCACATCTTTAACCAGAGTATGAGTTTAAACCGTCACTTTACACTCAGAGAGCCCTAGACGAGCTGAGAGGGAGTGATTTATCTTGAGCCGAGGCTTTAAGGAAATGCTGTGTTTTCTTGCACAGCGTGTGCTCTTTGCTGCTGCCTGCTGGGATAAATCTTCCCTCAGGTCTAGTGGTGTGTTTGGACTTCTCTGTGGATACCTATCAGATTCTCACTACTGTGCTTTTTTCAGTCAGCAGCATCTGAGACAAAACCAGGCTCAACCACAACCGTTGTCTTTTCAAGTGCTTGGCCTGAGCATTTGAGAACATAAAACTAGGTCTCCCTCCGAGAGCAAGGTTTAATGAAGGAATGTGAGGTGAGCCTTAAAAACCTAAAGCAAAAGAAGGAGAAAAACTATCCCTGTGCTGTGGTCAGGGTGCATGATACTGGACCCCTCACCAGGGTCGGGGGGGAGGCTTGATTCATCAGAGCTGCCGCTGTTACATCTGCCTTTGGGCAGGCGATTTTCTCTGGTTTTGCAAATGAAAGTGTAGGCAAAAGTTTACTAATGAGGCAATTTTTTTACTAATATGTTTTGGTGTTTAACAAAATAAATATTTCCATCATTTCAATGCACCAGGCCATGTCAGCCTTCATATTGAAACACATCAGTCACACTCAGGACCTGTGTCTACTAGCCCATCTGCGAGAGCCTGAAGTAATTGGAGAGTGGAAGGACGGTTCAGACGGCTGGCTAGGCTTCAGAGTACTAAGCTGCCCGTTACACTTCTCTTCATATTTTAAGAACGGAAAACAAACCCAATTAAAGACACAAATAAACGCTGAGAAGAACAAACAGCCTACACAAATTTCCCTTACCCCTCGGCTTCCAGTCAAAACATGGATTACAACTGCACTGAGAAAACCCCAATCCTTCTTATTTATGTGCTTTAATATTTCAACTTTTTATGGTTTTTATAACATTTTGCCATTAACCCTTCACTGTAACACTGGGGTGCCTAATTGATAGTTTTTTGGGGTTTTTTTTTAACTTGCCTGCGCCTGACCCTGCCCATCAAATTCCATAAAAAGCATAGGGGATGCCCTGCCGCTTTACAGCCAGTTAAATTACACTTTGATGTATTTTCCCATTTTCAACTAGGACTAAATAGCTGCCCCTTGTAAATATATGACCCTTGCTAACTCAAGGGGTCAAGCACTGACATCTTACGGGCCAGGAGTCTCTGGCGTCTCCGGCTGCAAGAAAGGCACCTTTTTAGGGCGCAGAGGTCTGGAACTACTGTTTGAACCATTCATGCATGTATTATGAAAAAATATATAGGGTGCCCTTTCTCAAGCCTTTATTGCACGTATCAAATGGCAGGCCATTTGAAGAGATCTTACTCCAAAGTCAGAGGTAAATGTAGATGCAGTAAAATGGATTTACAAGCCCCATTCTTGCTATGCAGGCAAGTGTGAATCCACTCAGGTTAAATAGCCAATTAGTCCCTCAGCTGAACCTCACCTTCTTCTAACCTACTGATGAACCCCCCCGCTCCCTCCCCAATCTGCAGCCTTTCTTCACAAGTCATGGCAACAAAATCGAAAAGAAAATTGCTAACCAAGTACAGGCAATTTCCGTGGTGCCTTTAGATCAGAGTTCCATCAGCGCAGATGCAGTATGTCACTTGTCTCATTGGGTTGGGGTAGACAAAGATAAAACAATTGTCTCCAGATTTCCCATTCTGTGTCAGCACACTGTAATTGGAGGTGATGGGTAGGACTTGGACGCGAAGCTAAAAATGTTCCATGGTAGTGTTTAAAGACACATTTGTAGAGCAGACTTTTGTTAAATGGGAAAATTTAATTGAGAACATTGCAAGTAATGGAAAACGATAGATCACTTCTTCAATGGCTCAAGTATAAGTTGAGGACAGTAAGGTTTTTCTTGAGAGTCTTCCACAGTCCCCATTGTTCCTCGTCTACAGTAATGTCGTAGTTCAACACCGGGTGTATGCCCAGGCACTGCCCTTTCACTGCACTATTCAACCGCAATTCCTTCGAAAACTTTCTCATTCTGACAGAAACAATTTGCAGTGAGGTTTCATGCCTAAAAGGCAGGTCATGTTACTCGCCCATATGGAGGAGCTCCAGGGGCGGCCGACTGCTGTTCACCTTGGGCAATGGAGAAGCCTCGCAGCCTGGCTCAATCGCACTGGATAACAAGTAAGGGATTGTCACAATACCCTGCGTCTGCCAAAAGCCCTCAGTGACATAAGGTATCAACAAGAGCCTTTGATCGCCCGGCACTGATTTCAAACAGTCTGACAGCCTTTCCCATGTGGAGGCAAGAGGCGCAAGGCATCTGAAGGCATGGGCCGAAAATATTTATGTTCGAATAAATACGCTTGCTCCCTCTCACTTAACAGGATGTGTCAGTCCTGGGCAGGAGGCAATGTGGGAGCTATTATGCCCCCAGGCCTGGCTCCATGTCTGTCAGGACTGAGGCCACAGTGACCAGAGTAGGCAGGCAGCCCCAGCGAGGCAGCTCTTACATGACCTGCCTTCAGATCAGAGCAAGACCAGACCCTCTGCCTTATTTATTGATGTAATGAATTGTTTACAGAACCAAATGCTTCCACATCCCACTCATACAAATTTCATCTCATTGTACTGAGGTGAATTGAACCAGCCAGGTATTTGACTGAGACTTGCTGGCATTTAGAGGGCAAATGATTTCTAGTTTCTATGTGAATTGAGAGGTATGTCACCCGGGACACACTACACATCTAGTGAAGCTTTCATCCCTACGCTTTTGTTTGTTTTCTAAATACCTATTTCAACAAGCCTTCAATCAAGCCATGGGTGATAAGGTATAATTGTACACTGTACATCACTGCTGGACCACAATAGAGACTCATCCCATGAAAATGGATTGTGCCTGAACCTCTAATCTCTAATCTACATATAAAGCCCCTATAAAATGCCATTTCCCCCATCCATTAAATATGCAAAATATATGATGTTGTGCAGGTGTCTGTAGCATTGCTCCTTTAGGTAGCACATAAGATTAAATGCGAAAGGCAGCATAAGCGGGCTAAAATCCAGTTAATACTGAATTTATGTCCGACAAGCTGACTGGGGTTTCACAGCTGAGCTGCTGTGTGTGTTTCCAGTGGCTTGAGGCAGAAAATTACCACTCCAGAGTCTTGTCGCTGGGTTAGTTTGGCCTCATTACCAGCCGTGCTTCATTTTGCACCAGCGCCACAGACCCTGTACTTGCAAGAGGCCCGCGCCTGCTGGCGGATAGCAGGAACTGAGCAGTACCCAGACGGAGAGGCAGGAGACATGCAATTTTCTATCAGTCTGCAATTACAGCCAGGGTATCCATTTCATATGAGCTCTTGATTTACAAGCTGAGGCTGGCAGCCGTAACTGCAGCAAGTCAGATATCTTTAGATACTACACAAAGCCACAACCCTGTCACACACGGCATACAGCTGACCAATCAAGGAACTAATTTTAACCACAAATTTCAATATTCCAGTCATTCAACATGCCACGGGGTAAATTTTACAAGATTAAAATATTAAATAATAATTTAAAAACTATCATCTCATTTTATGCCATCCATAATTCATTCCCTTGGTGGCAGGGTCTTAATCCACAGCACTGCTAAATAAATAAATAAATAAAGAGGTTCTTTTTGCACTAATGCCATAGAAAAATCCTAAATTGAAGAATGTCACAGCCTTCTATTGTTCTTTTATTTTCATTATGTCTGTGAAAATATGTCCTTTTATAAATATTGTGACACACTTTTCCAAGAACAATAGGCTCAAGCAAAGAACCACTAAAGAGCCTTTATTACTAGGAGAATATTTAGCAGGATATATATTCATTTTATAGATCTTCCCTTCTCTTTACATTTCCAGGTAAAGACAGCACAGGGCTAACAGAGTCTGAGTTGCCCCCAAACACTGACCCTGCAGGGATGGACGGCAGCTACCTCAGCGTAAAGGAACCAGGAGCGAAGGGTCCTCAGGAGAGATCAAGCTCTGAGTTGGCCTCCCCTCTGGACAAGGGCGAAGGAGAGAGCAACAAGGGCAAGAAGAGGCGCAACCGCACCACCTTCACAAGCTACCAGCTGGAAGAGCTAGAGAAAGTCTTCCAAAAGACGCACTATCCTGATGTGTACGCCCGAGAGCAGCTGGCACTGAGGACTGACCTTACAGAGGCGCGAGTGCAGGTAACATGCCCATTACATTTCATCAGGAACTCAAATTATGGAAATATTGTGCTAAATTTTATTAACAGCATGAGCATACAAGAGAGGCAGAGGGTACTGCGGCGGAGGGGTCATAAACTGTCGGAGTAGGTTTTGATATCAATCACATCACGTGTGAAGAAAGAGGACATGGACAGAACGTCCTTGCTTGGTGTCTCTTTTCACTGACAGCCGTCACCAGAACGTCTGAACTACACCAAACCTGGGCCTGGAAAACCAGAACCTCTGACCCTGCAACCCTCACCACCATATTTGCATATAATCCTTCCATGACTACTGCTGCATTCCAGCACTGGCTGACAGACAGGGAGACCCCTCGCCCCACCCAACATGCACGCTTTACTAAGAACCCCAGGATTTACACTGTTTGTTTTTCATTAATGTACTGCTCAGGAAAGAATGTGTCCCTCCCTGCTCTCAGGGGTAGGTGAGAGAACCTGGCTCGAGGCTTTGGATGTGATGAGGTTTGCTCATATTGTAAAAAGTCTGTTACTGTGCACATAAACAATTTCTTTAAAAAAAAAAAACTGCACCGAGACATTTTTGGAACATCATTAAACAGTTGGGCTAGAAAAAGTACAGCGAAACGACACAAAAATAAAAAAATAAAGTTATGTATGGTGCAATCCTGTGTTATGCAACCAATGGGTGGAACTCAACCAATGGGTGCAAATGAAAGGAACTCAACAGGCAAGAGGTAAAGAAATATCTGTTTTCTGATGACAAAAGCGTTTTTCTTCTTGTAAATATAATGTAAATTTCAATCATTCTTAGGTTAGTACAAATCGTACACTTAAGTATAATAAAAATATACGATTTCTTTAAAATATTTCCCATCTGTTTGAAAGTGTTAATTAAACTAAAGACCCATATCTAGCTGAATGACTGAAACCGATTAGAAAACTAACAAATTAAATTTGTTACAATTGCAAAATTAGTCTTAAATAGAAAAGTTCAAGAAGAGCATGTTAATGAACTTCTCCAGACACACAGCTGATACTAGGTGTGTGGATGCCAGATACAGCTGAGAAGTCAAAGGTTAGAAGTGTTTTTGTTTTTTTTTAAAATCCAGCTCAATCAAGCAACCAGTTTCATATGAAGAGAATTATCTGAAATTAAAGTCATGGGGGAAAAAAAGCGTATCAGGCAGATTTGGCCAAAGCACTTGGCAGGTCCCATAATTATCCCTTTAGTATTGCTTAGTCCTGCAGTTAAAGAACGCGAAATAAACACTAAACTGCACCTAAATCAGTGAGACTGAAGGTCAGAGTATTATTTAAATACAGGACTGAATGAATGAATGAATGAATGAATGAATTAATTAATTAACAAACAAGCGTAATAAAGTACTTGGCCATACCACAGACTTGGATTATCTGAAGAAATTCACCTTTCTTTGATGGAAAAAACATTTTCTCATCAAGCCTAATTTTGATTCTGGTCCTGGCAGTAAAAGACATTATTTTGAAACTCAAAAAAAAAAAAAAGGTGAATTTGAGTGACAGCAGAGGCAGACTATCAATCCTCAAAGCTGCTCCTGACTTCAAAGCTGCTCTTTCCCCTTTTTGCTGGGCCGAGTTTAGTGTTTCTGTTCTCTCTCCTCCAGTGCTGGAACATAAATAAAGCTCCATAATAAGCCTCTAAGCTGCTTTAGCTGTCAACGTCTTTACCAATTACTGTGTCACTACCACGCGAGCTCAACATACAAAGATACTTTTTTTGCCTTGCAACAAGTCACCTTCCAAGCAGATGTTCAGGAAAACACACACACACACACACACACACACACAAACAAATAAACAAAAGTGTACATGTTGGCAGAATCCAGCATGCACACAGCAGCAAGGTTCTTGGAGAGAGGGCCGGCTGGGAGAGGGACATATTAGACTGAACTATGCTCTCAAGCAGTCCTGCCTCAAAGCTTTGGCCTCTCGTTCTCCCTGTCTCTCTCGATTCAAAGACGGGCCTTTGGTGAGAGCAGAAACTCTACACGCCTCTGCCTTGGCTCATGTGTTTGAGAGAAGAAAGAGGAGAGGAGCGGTGCGAGGGAATCCGTCCGCCCCTCTTGTCTGCACGCCTCTCCGGGGCTGGAGGAGCAGAGTTGGAAAGCCAGGGGCTTAGGCGTCAGGAAATTAAACATAAAATGAAAACAAGCTCCAGTTTGAACCCTCTCCCATCTCGCTTTTCAATTTCCCAACTTCCCTGCTCAGATTTACAGAAGGGGAAGAGCGTCAAAGTAAAAGATAAAAACTTGAGTGAAGGACAGGAAGAAAATGGGGACTTTTTTGCACCGCTGCACAATCCATTACATACACGTTTGGAAAAAAAAGGAAACTATACAAACCTGTGAATGATGGGTAATTGATGTTAAAGAGGATCTTGTGTAAGTATCTGTATAAATCCAATGATAAAATGCAAATAAATTGATTGAATGCGTTTTGATGAAAAACGGTGCATTGTAGAAAAACATACTGACACTGATTTCTATGAAGTTGTGGTGAAAGAAACCAGGTGCGACAAAGTAAAAAGAGAAAATTAATTTGTCATTTTATTTACTGTCCAAAAGAAAGGGTCCATCTATAGGTTTTTGTATGTAATGTTTATTACGGCAAGTAATTTCGTCTGGGTGCAAAAAATTGCAAGAATATACTTTAAAATGTGTCTTACTTAAAAAATACTTACAGGCAACAGGAAATGTTAATTTTAATAACTTTTATGCAACTGGAATAGGAATATAATTAAATATTAAAAAAACAAAATAAAAATTTTCTTTCTCCCGGAGACTATTAAGCTCTATAAACATATGATGCACAGTGAAGGGACTCTGATGTCCACCACAACAAAGTGCAATCAGAGGCAAAGTGCTCTCAGGTTACAGAGTGCAGATAGCATGGATGACGTCTCACTCTTTGGCAGAAGGGGAGAATGCCAGGCCTAAACCCGTCTGAGACTTTGCCTCTATTTAGATCATTTTCACAGCCTTTGATGAAAATTTAAACATAATAATGCTCTCATAAACAACGGTTTCAGGATCAGTTGTCAGAGGTAATTACAGCACGCTTTTGTCATGAGAAAACTGCTTCTACCCCAGTATGAGCACGAGGGGGGGGCGCATGTGACGCAGGATCTGCTAACATTTTGTTTTGACAGCTCATGTAAAGATCTTCTCCCCACAGTGTCTGTTCTCGCTGATTGTCTACTCCGCCCAGGGAATTAGATGAATGAATTTTAATTATCTGCGAGAACCTGCACGTGGGGGGGCACAAAACCGCACACCGGTGGTTCTACGAAATGCAAGAAAATTCAACAAAGTTTGATGCTCAGATCTTAGGTCAAACCCTGCAAACCAAAAACCACCGTCATTCTGGAAAATATTTCAATTTCTGTGAGGAAATGCATACAAATAATCCTAAGAGCACTTTTATGATTAGATAAACGGAAAATATTTCACTATGAAAACTACCACCAAGAGCCACCAAGTGACTGTACATGAGAAACTCCACAGTGGAGGACGCAAGCGCCTGACGTCCTCCACTACCTGACATTTGTTACGAATGTTTGTGGGTTGAAATCATTTGGACACCCCACCCCCCTCCCTCCTTCTAATCCATCAAGGCAGACATAGTGGAGGAGTGACACAGTTCTCAGAGGCCTCTGGCCCCGGTGGGTTCCTGCACTCCCCTCCCCACCTCCTGCTGCTGCTGCTGCTGCTGATGACTCCGATAGGAAAGAGACTCAGAGGAGGCCATCACAGTCTGTCAACTCCCACAACATCAAACAACTGCCAGGTCTCAGTGAACATTTTCCCGTAAGAGATGCTGAAAAATAATACAGTGCTCTGTACCAGGGCTTCGTGCGTCCAGAGCGACCGGGCCATGCCTCGAGGCACCAGAATGTTTCAGACGCCAAAATGAAGCCATCACTGTCCAAGTCCTCTTGATGGTCAGGGCGTTGAACGTATTCACACAAGACAAAGTTTTATCCAAGTGTCACAATAATTCATCATTAGTAAAACATTTTTGAATTTATTACTCAAAAATAACAAGAGAAATGTTCTCCTGAAATCTGAGACAATGCTGAGCTCGAACGTCTGTTGATCATTTGATAACTCTGTTACCTGCAGGTATGGTTCCAAAACCGCAGAGCCAAGTGGAGGAAGCGAGAACGTTTTGGCCAGATGCAGCAGGTCCGAACACACTTCTCTACAGCCTATGAACTTCCACTCCTCACTCGACCCGAGAACTACGCTCAGGTACGGTGACCGCTTTTCTCTAAAGGAAATTTGTGCTAGATAAGCTAAATATACTTTGTGGCTGTCAAATAAAAAGATCAAAACATGGATTTATGAAACATTATCACAAGATAAGGAAAAAAGGCAAGCAACTTCATGCAATGACAACACTATGCAGGACTAAAGGAGGCCACCTTCATGCCCCTTCCCCACCTTGTTCCCTGCTGGAGGCTCCCCCTGCCCCTGGAGTCGGGTCAGCCTCGGGTCTGCGGCCGAGCGAGACACACCCTCGCAGGAGACCGAGAGAATCCCCTGGATTTATTATGAATCTGTAGGAGGGTGGGAGGGCAGAGGCGGCTCTTCAGGGAGCAGGCCTGCAGCTGTGGAATGCAGCCCCGCACACATCTGGGGCATCTCCCTGAGAGGGCTTTCATCTCCCTCCGCAGCCCTCCCTCAGATCCCCCTGCCCCAGTACACGCCACTGCCCTTTCAGTTCACTCTGCGCTCCCCTCTAAGCAGAGCAGGGCTGCTCTGTGGAGGCACGCTAGGTGTTGAAGGAGAGCACAGGCATTCCTCCTCAGCTCCCACTCAGCGCAAAACCGGACGAGTGCCTCCAAGTGCCCGATAAATCTCAGAGTCTAATGCCACTGGGGACTCAGCAAAAGAGCTGATTCAATATTTCAGGAAGAGAATACATTAAGAGAGCATAAGCGTACTGTCACTGCTTTTCATTTGGAAACAAAAGGAAAATAACTCAAGCAACACAGTACAACAATGCATTACTCAATACTCTGAAGAATACAGAATGCAGTTTATGTGAAGTGTGATTTGAATCAGCTGCTTTTGAGTACACTAAGACTTTCTCTGTTATGTTGCAGATCCAGAACCCGTCATGGATTGGCGGCAGCAGCGCAGCTTCACCTGTGCCAGGCTGCGTTGTGCCCTGTGACTCGGTCACTTCCTGCATGACCCCTCATCCACACGCCGCAAGCGGAGTGTCCGACTTCCTGGGAGTGCCCAGTCCTGGAGGTCATATGGGACAGAGTCACATGGGCAGTCTGTTTGGAAGTCCAGGCATGAGCACCGGCATTAACGGATATGATCTTAACATGGACCCTGACAGAAAGTCATCCAGCATCGCCACTCTGCGAATGAAAGCCAAAGAACACAGTGCAGCCATCTCCTGGGCTACATGATTCCACAACAGGCACAGCAAATTATCTCTGAGCTTCCCTTAACAACCCAGCAATAGAAATGAGGCAGTATGAGGAAAGCAAGAACTAGAGCATGTGTGTGAACATCAGTGAGCCACTAAACGCCATGTGCGGAGAGAGTGGGCCGACTGGAGAAAAGAAAATTGACACACACAGCCCTGTGAACTTATCCTCTTAAGGGCAATCAGAGAAACGGGGGGAATCAGAGATGATTGCTCTTAGAAACGAGCTTTAATCAGAAGTGGTAATTCAAAGGATGGGGGTTGTTCTACAAGAGACAGCAAAAGAGATGGTGAAAAGTAGGAGAAAAGTATGCCTCTGAACAAACATCAAATTCTAAAAAAAAAAAAAAAAAAAAAAAAACAGGGTTTTTTTTTTTTATACATTCAGTCTATTGTATGACAGCATTTGTGCAGGTTTGTGCAATTTGGGTTATGATTGAGGACTGGAGGCTTTTGGGCTCACGCTGACACTCAGATCAGCAGGTTTTCGTTTCCTGTGCCTGCTCCTCTTCTTTTTTTCACCATCTGTCTTTTTGGGTTGCTGTGGCATTGGCTTCTTTTTCTTTTTCAGGCAGCTGAGGGGGTTGGGGTTTCCAGATTTTCTCTTGCGCTTTTTGCCCTTCCGCTCCTCCCCGTCCTTGCCGAGGCCCTGCTCGTCTTTCAGGCTTTGAATGCTCTGCTGCTCGGTCGGGCTCACCAGCTCACCCAGCTGTACCGCTTTCACGTGCTTCAGTGAACACGCCGATGGCTTGTCCAGCACCATGGTGTTTTGGATAATGTAGAGCAGAGGCACCCCAGGAATCTCTATCAGCCCTGCTGTTAAATCTCTGTCCTACAAATGGAGAATAGAAAGCACAACCACTTCACTTCCCATGAATCATTCATGTATATTAAATCAAAGGTGATTACTGCATTTTGCACAGCCTTTTGTTAATCCTTGCTGGACCAGCTGACAGGTCTAGACTTTTATGTCTAGACTTACATTTGTCACTCTTATAACTTAAGAACGATCAAGGCAGCAAAATCAAAAAGCTGGCATTACCTGTGTTGCAACAAAGTAGTGATGAGGATTCGTCTGGCCAAGCATCGACAGCAGGCACTCAGACGCCGGAACAGGCTCCTTATTGTGTTTACATTTTCGTATCTGGAATCTCTGCAAGATGAGTTTAGCTCCATACAGATCTTTTGAAAGACTCTCAAGTTCCTTCAGGGCGCAGCTGTATAAACGACAGAACAAATGAATTGAGACTCTGTACTCTTTCGCCATTTTTCTCAGAATGTGGTCACCAAAGTAATACTTAACAATTTAAGTCTAAAAGTGTAAATGGCTGATATTTAAAATATAAAAAACCCCCTGTATCAGTACTTTTAGTGGGAAATTTGGATTGTTACACCAGCAAAGTGGACAGAACAAAAGAAGAAAGTAGAATCAGCATAACCAATAAAATAAAAACTATACAACACAAACATTTAATGCAAAATATAAATATACTTATATATCACACTGGAGTATCCTCTGGTACCTAGTAGCAGCAGGCATTAAAAGAAACACAGTAATGATTTGCAGGGTCATCATTATATTTACTCTCTCCCTTTCTCTCATAGTAACCAAATTATCAGAAGTCTCTCTCTCTCTCACAGGAAATAAACAGATGATTCATGGTAAAAAGAACTTAAGAAGAACAAAGAGGACAGAGGATCTTCTACAGAGATATTTCAGTAAATTGCTCAGATTTCTAAAACACGTTCCCTAAATGAACAATTTATACTTCTGTTCAATGTGGCACAGACTCACTTGGTGGTGCAGAGGTGAACTTCTCCCATGAAGTACTTGGGCATTTGCTCTTTGATTTGGATTTTATTCTTCAACGCTGCTTGACAGAAAGTCCCATCAACTAAAATCTGGAAAGGTTCTCGAAAACCAAAGTTGTACTTGTAAAAACTGAGAGTCTTCTTAGCTTGTTTTTGGCGTTTGATCTTCATCGCAGCAAAACCCTCTTTTACAGAATCTACTGAGGTTTAAACTAGAATCTCCTGTGATCCTAAAACTACTGAGGTTTAAACTAAAAATATCTGCTCAGTCTTTCCTTAACAAACCTTTCGAGGCGGAAAAAACGGACCGTCTAATCAAAACCGGTATAATAACTGAACTGACAATCATCTATTAAAGATTACAGGACATAAAAAACAAATTAAAATCTGCCACCACAACTACCACGCTGTTACATGAGTTACGATCAAATATGACCGGGCGGAAACATTGAACGGTCACAGTACTCAGTACATTATGAATCTCTATATGAGATGAGATTTAAAATGTACCGTCATTAAGGGCGGTTTTATTATTAAATAAACATAATAATACAGTATTTCTATGACGTTTGCATCTTTAAGTAATAATGAGACTTCAATTGTCGACAGCATGCAGGAACCAGTTAGTATGGAGGCTTGTTTCCTGTAGTCCGGAAGGTGTGAGTGACGGTCTTGTTCTCCGCGTGCTGGTGAAGATGGCGCTCCGCAGAGACCCCGCTTCGGGAAACAGCCTGGACTCTCCGGTCAAACAGATCCAGATAGAGGGCCTGGTAAGACCAGAGCTGCTGAACTCTCTAGAGTCCTGTCTGAGGGTGAACTTGGCGGGTATGGGGGTCTTTTAACACCAGAGTGTGGTCTTTACCGGTGTGTGTGAGAGAGAGAGAGAGAGAGAGAGAGAGAGAGAGAGAGAGAGAGAGAGAGAGAGAGAGAGAGAGAGAGA
>JBBJLR010000040.1:6113611-6126213 GCA_037577145.1 Brachypetersius gabonensis | reverse complement strand
TGAACAAACCCCAAATTCAAAAAAAAAAAAAAAAAAAAAAAAAACCAACAAAAAAAACAAAACAACAAAAAACCCCCCCAAACACAAAAAAAAAAATCCTAACCCTGCACTTATCATCTGAATATGTATGTCCTATCTGCAAAGAACAGTGCCATTGTACAGAAATAGGCCTGATTCTGTTCACATTTGCAGTATTTTGTTCGGTCACAGAATCACTTTCCACGTCTAGCTCAAGGACTATCAGTAACGTAATATTTCTTTGCATAACAAACTTGGATTTTAAGAAATGAGAGCTATGAAATCGGCTAGCCACAAAACTAGCTTTATTTTAAATTTAGGCAAAAAGGAAGAACAGCTTTAAAAGTTGCACTTCGGAATTCTAATTTGACCCCTAATGCCTGCCGGTTTGTTAACAGGGAAGAGCCACAGATAGACAGAGTTTAGCAAGAGTGTATATGATCTGGGAGAGTGGCACAGCAGGCTTGCTGAGTCTGAGGCCACAGGGCCTGAGAGCACCAGACAAGGAGGACAAGGTGTTGATTTAAAGCGCCCATGCCACTGGCATTTCTACAAGTAATTCACCCGACCTGGTGCAGTGTGGCCTCAAAGGAAGAGCTACATTTACGCTGGATTACACGAAGAGTCCCAGAATCCTACAGAGCCTTCCAGCCAGGAATAACAAGAGCATCAGCCTAAAGGCAGTAGATTAGAGTTCCTCTAAGACAAACAGTACTGTACAAAAGAGCCCCCCACTCCCCCATTAGCGCTGAGCAGTTCTACGCACCTCAGTTTCTGCCTCAAGCATCTCCACAAAAAAAAAAAAATAAACAAGGCACTCAGTAAAATACTGAAAAATATTTTCTCCCTCAGCACAGATCAAGCAGTCTGTCCTTCACAAAGCGAGTGAAAAGCATTTTCCACTTGAAGAGCTCTTATAATGATCCCAGGCAAAATGGTTTTGAAAGGCAGACCAAGGCCATACATTAGTGAGCTGATGGATTTGTGGAAATACATTAGTCCCCTTATACAGCTCAATCCCACTTTATTTTCTCTGCTGGAGAGAACAGTCTCAAGATGTTTGGCCTGAAATGATGGCAAGCTCTTCAATACATCTCTCTGATAGCTCAGAAGGGGCTGCTCTCATACCTTTAGCCAAAACCCATGTTAAACACCACAGCACTCTTTGGAGTGGAAAGGTTCCTCAGAGGTAATAAATTAAGAGTTTGATACATTTCTTACGGGCTCTCTGGGGTTTCTGTTCGTCAGATGATGGTGGAGAGAGGTGCCGAGAATCAACACAAGGTCAAATAAATAAATAGATATTCAAATAAATTTAAAAAATCAAGACAGTAAGCATTTACTTGCCATGCATCCTTTCTGTGAAATGACTGTGCTTTCACAGGCCAACTAACTAAACAAGGCATTTTGCTGATTTAGCTAAGAGGCTTTGTGGACCACAGTCTTGAATATATGATAGTGGGGAGGTCTGAAAATGATATGTGGAGTGCTGTTGCAGTCTAAAGTTTGAGCCCTGCTTCATTAATTATTTGGCAGCAGTATTCCTGCGAGAGAAATGTCCAACATGCCACGCCGGGTGCAGCACACCCCCTCTTTCTTGAAGCTATTTGTCCTCCTCACTGACTTAGCATAGCAGAGAACAATGTTCAGGCAACAAGGGTCCAAAGACCATAATTTCTTTCATCATGATTTGCTAAAGTGACCGAAATACCATCAAGATTTGGTTTATGGGCTTCACTTTCTTTTCCCGGGGTCCGATAGAGATAAGGAGAAAATAAAGCTGTTTTAAATTTGGAGGAGAATCCGATACGCCTACACCTTTGGACAGGCCATTTCTAATTTCTAAATCAGAACCATTCTCCCTCCACTCTAGTGGACTGCCTCTGAGGCTCCCTGCTCTGAACAACAAAAACCGGAGCGACTCTGCGGTTCGGAGGCATTGACTACTATTCTACGGTAATACATGTAACTCATCAATCACTATTTACACCCCGCACTCAAGCTTATAGGAAAAGGAGAATCTTTGAAGTGATCTCGTCTTTAGAACAGTGGCAGACAACAGCGAAAACGAAAAAGTCTATTTTACAAGGAGATATAATTTACGCATCTGGCACTGACCCTAGTTAAGGATGTTAAAATCATGTTGCCAACAGAATATCTTGTCCTTTGGGAGAAAGAACTGTGTTAGTGACATGCACACTGACTATTTGCATTTCATTGTCAGTAACTCTATACACCGCTAAATCAGTTCGGGTCCATGCTGGATCCTATTCATGTTTGAGTTACAAGCTTATGGATGTGCTGACAACTAGCAGTCCTTTCAGAAGTGTTCCTCTGCAACGTGGAAACACAGGTTACACTGCTTTTGCCCCTGCCGTTAGGGGGTTACTTGGAGGGTAAAGCAACTATTGCGTTCCGGTGTTCTGAGAAAGGACAGTCCACACAGCTGTGCGCGGAGTAAATGCAAAACAAACATGCTTTGCACATGCTTCCCCTCAGCTGTCATGGCTCCTCTTTCAAAGTCCCACACTGCACCGGGCCTGGCTCACTCCCATGGCTAAATAATCGACTCTCAGCGGCGATGAGTCCACACACAGCCATCCTTTCGGGCAGTCTTTTTAATTAACACCGGGACATCTGTGGATACGGATTCTGTAACAGAACATAGCTGTCTGTGCTCAGTGTCAGCCTATCTTTTGACTGGCAGGGGAAGGGGTGGGGGGCAGGGTTTAGGTGGCTATCAGAGCTCAGCCACAGAAGCTCAGGTCAACACATATGTGGCTGTGTTCTTTATTTTATTGAGGGTAGTCTTCTGAAACATCCTCAAGCCTGTTTTACAGACTAAGAAGTTAAGTCTACATTTCAGGAAATTTAAAAAAAAGCGCAAATGGTTTCTTTAGACACTTAAGAGACTCTATAAAACGGATGATTATAGAGACTGTGTGGGTAAAGACAAATCTCAAACGGACACATTGATTGTCAGACAAAAGCCTGCAGATGTCCCCAAAAAATAAAGAAAAAGAAAAAAAAAAAAAGAACGAGTGATGCCATTTGATGTCCATCTCTGTGCCATCCCTTGTCACTTCTAATACTACTGAAGCAGGCATATCCAAGTACTAGAATAATATAATGCTTTTTTGTGTGTGCGCGCATGTACAATTTTCTTTGGGCAGTAATTAATTTTTGCTGTTTAGAAACACCCTTGAAAATGTAACTAATATGTTGTAAAGTATCCTTGCGAGGAATTTAATATTATTTTGTGTGTGAGTGAAGGTTCTTGCTGGTGTTAGTTTTCTGGTGGGTTTTTTGGTATGTAAATGAAAATGACAGAAAGTTGTTTTTTTTTTTGTTTGTTTGTTTTCCAAAGCTTCAAGCTAAATGTATGGCATTTTAAATAATAATTTACTTTCAAGCTTGTTAATGTTCTATATATATTGTGTGATTTACAACAGTAAGTTATTGCACTTACATTTTGCAAAGTTTGATTTGCTAGCAGAGCAATTTTTTTTTTGTCATAACTGATCTGGGTACAGTATCACTATAAAGCAGTTCATGTTAAAACGGCAGTATTGGATTTGTTTTTTTTTCTCTCCATATGATCTTTTCCCATTGTTCTGGATCACCACCAGATCAGGCTAAAATATTCATGCTGACACTGAAGCCCCATCTTGTGCAACAATTATTTTGCATGAGTCAAACCATACAGCAATTCTGAGGCTCTCCAAGGTTCCCAACGGTTTTGTGCAAGTCATTTTGCCCCAGGACAGTTCCCACTAAACACAGGCAGGCTATTTTAAGATTCTGGTTTGTGAAACGGCATCCATTCTCAACGTTCATCCTCCATACATCTTCCATTCATAACTGGGGGGCAGGGCTTCCGACAGAGAGAAAGCATTCGTGTGGTTCTGACCGGGTTCTCCAGCAATGGGAAAAGAAACGACTTTTCAAATCTGACCGTTTTCGGGGAAGGAAGTTTTGTTCATATAAATGTTTTATTTGAGACTTTGCGTGTGTTTGTTTCCCTCTAGATACTGATCAATAAAAAAAAAATGAGTTTAATATACTGAATGCTTGCTTTGTTTTGGTTTACTGTATATTCTCTGGTATAAATAGAACATAGCTGACTGTTTCAATCATGTTAATTGTAGAGCACAAAAATACTATCCGGTTGAACTGCTCACACTGTACAGCATGGAGTGATTAGGTAATATTAATAGCAGGCGAGGACCAAAAGACACTGCCCATTCACTCCCAAAGCATGGAGAAGGCCTGGACACTAATGCTCGTCTTAAACACGAGCACAGTGTGGTCTCACACTCAAACACAGACACAGACACACAGATGCACAATTTTCACAAAGTAGACAAATGTAGAGCGCAGCAATTGCACTTACTCCCACGGGGGCTTCCCTCAGGCTAAATAACAGACACTTCATAAAAAAGGGAGCTGCAGACAATCTGGCACTCACTATGTAATTGGTCATTCGCTGACATTTCCAATACTCTACATGTTGCTTAAACTTCCTTACCATTTTTTCTCTTACTTTGCGAGGGAAGAGTCAAGAACAGAAATACAAGTTCACTCCCCATAGAGATGAAATGCATTTATCTCAGACACTCAGGCTCCTGCCTTTAAATCACTCACAGAGCTCCGACATCTGCGCCTTCCCTAGACAACAGAAATGACCACGTAAAAAATAACTCCACTTAGATTAGAGACACAATTTCAATGTAGCATTAATTACAAAAGGTTTTTAAAAATCCTATTTATTACATGAAATAAAGCTTAATATAATGAAAAAAAAAAACAACACATACACAACAGTGTACACCTATTTACCAGAAGTGATGTGGACTCCTTGGTTAGAATTTACACTAGAGCTCTGTTAAGAGTTGTTCTTCCAGATACCAAACAGATTCTATCAAGGAACATTCAGCAGAACATAAAATTGAGCTCCTACTTGAAATAGAAACACCTTCTGAAAATCTCCATGCAACATTTCTTTCTGGTATTCAGTCATGTCTTGAATGATGGCACAAAATGTGAATGTTAAGGGATAAATGTCCAAAACGTTAACTGTGAAATGTTGCTACTGCATCGTGATTGTAGTGTTTACTGCACAGACCCCACGTCGCATTTCGAAACCCCTTAATAATTCCCGTGTTGCGTAACTGAAATACATATTGTTAAAAAAAAAAAAGGTTTCACTGTTAGATAAATTACATAGACATATTACCATTACTGTTCCCGAACACATAAATACTGGCAGCAGCATTCCTGATAACAAGGATATAATTCATCTGCCTCTGCCTCATCAGTTTCTCACACTAAAACAGCACCTGCAAAGAATAACAAGACTCCAAATATCATGATTTTCTAGTTCCTGCTCGATCATCGTTGTGCCAGCCTTGACAGAAGCACTTTTACAGACTTTCATGAATCTGCTGGACGAGCTAATGGACAATCGGCTCTGGTTCATTCACTCTACTAGAGAAACAGAGAAATAAAACTACACCTCTCACAACAATCACTTATTGCATGATGCATGTCACACAAATAAAACTTCATTACATTTTTTAATAGAATCACTAATACGGCAAGGCAACAGGGGCCTGATGTTTTGTTTCAGAATATTGTGGTTGTTGTTCTCAAAAGTATAAATGCAGTACAGTGTAGTAAATGGTTACTTGCTTTCCTTTGCAATCTAAGAAAAGGTTCCCACTTAATCCTCACCAAGGTCCATGGCACTGACACCTTTTAAACAAACTTCGATTTTCAGTGCCATCTGCATCCATCAAAGAAGTCCATTCTGGTAGTAGTTAAGCTCACTGCTCCTTACAGCTTCCTGGGGGTCCATCTTCAAGAAAAAATGTGAATAAAACAGCAGATTTCCCTTTGTCACAGAATAACTTCACTCTCAAAGAGTCTTTACAACAGAGAAAAGGGGGAAAAAAGGGAGTCAGCAAGTGCTAGAGCTCTGCAACCTGCCTTACAAGACAAAGGCGTAGAAAACCGAGGCAGGGTCCTGTCATAGACTGCCAATGTTGGGGAAACTCTTGAGTTTCTCAGGGAAATCATCCTTATAGAGCACTGGGTCTGCACGGTGCTCCACAACCTTCAGAGGCATAGTACCAAACACTGATGCAAATTTGTTTATACATTCAGACCTATGGAGAAAGAAAGATAATCTTCATTAATCACAAAGCAATGGGATATTTACCCTTAAAAAGTATTTTTTACAGTTTTTATTCTTTTAAACAAAACAATAGACCAACTGGTGCTTTAGAGTCAATGACAAAAAAGCATAATGCTGTTCATTAACTTATTGAAGCTGCCTTTTAAGTAGATCATTAGTAATTAGTGAAATATGGATCAAGGGTGGAACACACGAGCACAGGAGTGTAGGCTACTGGGGGTCAGAAATACAGAATTCTTGGCATTCTCCGAGTGGTGCCGAACCCAACTTTTATGGCAGGAAACGTATTCAGAGTGAGAAGCACGACCAGAGAGACCTCATCAATCTCCCCTAAGACTCCACTCAAAGAGCTGCACGGCCTGTGAAGCCATGCTCTATTACTTACACTCCTTATTCACTTCCAAGGTCAAACGCTTGTTCAAAAGGCCAGCTGTGAGCTGAGCAGGCTCTTGCTAAAAGTGACATCTCTGAAGCACCCAGGAGCATTAATGGGCTCAAAGGTTTCACTGAGGAACAAAACTCCAAAACCTCTTTTGTGGAATTTTGCCAAATGATAGTGTTGTGATATCACAGCAATAAAAGTTTTATAATGTCTATGTAGTGTTACACATTTGAGTCTGCTTTGGTCTTTTCCCAGTTTTGTAGAACAGAATAGACAAATGAAAGAAGCTATTTTCTGTGCTCTGGCATAGCATGAATCTCTCAGTGCTGTTCAGACTAGAGCTTGGCACGCAAGTATAGCCTGTCTTGGATGGAGACCTTCTTCACTCTCTGGCTGCTGGAGGCACATCTCTCCTGTGAAGGGCCACAATGAGGCGATTGTTGGTGAAATACACAATGTGTTTCAGATGTAGGCGTAAGCCATGCCAAGGCCAGGGAGCTGCCAGAGCATGCTTTGTCCTACACAGAGAGAGACCAACTCATACTGTACCTCTCCACCATGTGCGTCTGGTCTAAGGACAGCCCATCTATTGCTGTGCACTCTGGGCACTTGAACTTCTTACGAGGAGTCACCTAGATGGAAGGAAGACAGACATTTTCCCTTGTTTTTGGGTCACTTACATGAATGTGACTCTAAACCATATAAGCTTTTCTGATCAGTATTATTAGATGTTAATTAGATGTTTGTCATGACGAACTAAATAAATTTAACTTGACAACTATTTCTAATGACAGGATAGCAGTTGGGACATGTGTGTGTATGTACGTGTGTGTGTGTGTGTGTGTGTGTGTGTGTGTGTGTGTGTGTGTGTGTGTGTTGGGGGAAAGGTTGAGTGGTTGACTGATGACAGGCTATTTAACTTACATGTAATGAGAGAGCTGTGTGCTCTCCTGACCAGGGTAAACTGTCCTATATGCCACCCTCTTTAGAGAAATAATGTATTACCTAACCCAGCCTCTTCAGTGGAATACTTACACAAACATTTATTAAATGCAATTCAGCACCTTGCAAGTAAGAAATGGGACCACTACAATTGTGTGCCATGGTGATGGTGAAGTAAGGGGATGGAAAAGTGATGATCTGACTGACTCTCCACCATGCAAAGGCGCTAGAAAAACGTATCAGAAGGAGGCGGTCAGTGACATCCAGATAACAGGGGTTAAGGCTGGGTCTTTGAGGGGTGTGTGGCACCTGGATAGAGTCACAGTCTGGAGACTGGGGGACAGGGGCGTGAGCTGATCAGAGACAAAGTACCAGCAAACACTATCAGAATTCCTGCATTCTTTAAGTGGGGGGGGGGGTGGAGTAAACTGAGTTTAAAATGAAGTTAGTGTGTTTTGGTGGCATGTTTAGAGTTAACACTATACTATACTTACACTATAAAAATGGGCATTTTTAGCCATTTTTTAGGCAAGTAGACAGTTCTAAGGGTCTATATATAGTATCTGGAGGCCTAATACTCAGGTAATCCAGATCTTTGCCTTATGGGCCTGTGAGAAACTCTGGGGTGGAGGTCAGACAAGGGCTGTCCGGCGGTGCCTGACTGAGACTCTACTTCTGATCCCGTGCCAGACCTTACGCCACTGAAGGGCCATTTGGTTTGTGGACAGTTGTTTTGTAAGGTCACGTCTAGATGCTGAATTTGCCTTTACAGAGATGTTCAAGATCATGTTCAACATCTGCTTCTCTGTATCTTTAAAGCTCACCATGTTCGCAGAACCCAATTAAAATCATATTTTTTCTTTTTTCGTCTCTTAAATCTTGATTCTTTCCTCTTGTCGTAATATAATTACAATAATAATAGTTGTGGTTTTCTTTTTGTTATTAATCATACAGTAGTAATTGTATATAGTTTGTATAATATTTTATTTAATAATGGCCCTTTATTATAAAGTGAACAACAGAAATGATAACAGTGAAATTAGTTTAGGTGCCACTGAGATTATTGCGTTAACTTGTCTGATCTTTGTTCTCAGATCCTGACAGGTGAGGACTGGAACATGGTGATGTATGACGGGATAATGGCGTATGGAGGCCCGGTGTTCCCTGGGATGATCGTGTGTCTGTACTTTGTCATCCTCTTCATCTGTGGTAACTGTATCCTTTCCTGTGATCTGGATGGAGATGTTAGGAGTATAAGCACAGGACATACAGTCCATAATTACTGAATATGTGTAAAAAAGGATCATAGTGTTGATTGGCTGAATTTCACAGTATGAATGATAAACATTGCGTCATTAATTAAAGTAAATTTAATGCGCTTTATGGTTGTAAATCTCAAAAGCTTACTTTGAGATTTTTAACTATTTTTGTGTGCATTCGGCTGTAGAAGATCCATCACACATCCTGTGTTTACATTTTTTTGGCAGAGGCAGACAGAATTTCGTTTAACATCACCTGGTATGTCATGACGTCCACAGATCCGCCACCATACCGAGCAAAGAAGATTCATTTCTGTGTTTGGTTTTTATTCCAAACCCTGCTTGAAAAGCTTTCATTTTGTCTCAGAACCCCGTTCCAAAGCTGCAAGAGCAGCAGGTGAAATTTGTAATAAATAAAAGAAAAGCCATCTGGCGTCTGGTGACCGGAGCGATCTTGCGAGCCGGCTTCGTGGCCACTTTCTTCCTGGGAGTCGTACCAGCGGTGGATTTGTGACCGGTCTGCTTTGTTGTTGCCATGGTAGCAAAGTGTGACATTTAGATTAATAGTTTTATGTTGCTAATCGATTCATTGCTGTTTGCGGTGGGACCTTAACCCAGTGTTCCTCAGATATCCTCCTAAACGTCTTCTTGGCTATCGCTGTGGACAACTTAGCAGGAGGAGATGGGGACGACAAAAAGAAAGAGTGAGGATCCACACCAGCACTTCTGATGCTTCACTGAGAAATGAAGCAGGGCTTCGTCTAAGTGTTTGTTAATGATGCACCATGACGTCAAAATCTCAAATAATTATTTGCCATCTGCAAATAATTGCTTTAAGAAAAATGACCAGCCTGATGTTTAGATTCAACTCGTATTTCAAAGCAGCTCCTTCTGACCCAGAGAGAGCAAATCATGCCCTCCTGGACTCTCTGCCAAGGATGACTGTGGCACGGCAATACACTGAAATCACAGTGAAAAGGCCAAAGCTTAGATGGTTGCACCACTTGGGAACTTTATGGTAGAATCATAATCAGAAAGCTATATTGATCCCGGAGGAAACTGCTTATATTACAACTACATACACAGAGACAAGAACAATATAAAGTCTATGAACACAAATACTGGATAAAAATACTACAGATAAATAACTTACAGCTCAGTGAATTACTAGTAACACTAATAGCTGTTAGGACTGTAATATTGATCAGTAGTAGATCAGTAATATTGATATTAGTAGTGATATTTCATAATGTAAGACTGCTGCACATAATAATAATGAGTAGGCACCCAATAAGAAAGTGCACATTCTATTTACATTTTAAAATCATTGCCAATAATGTGTAGATGTACAGGTTATCAGCTTCGGTCCACAATCCCCTTATCAGTATATGAGAGGTTCTTTTAATGTTTTTTTTTTATTGTACGGTTTCTGTGAACAGAAATCAATATGTTGCTTCAAAATTTTATTAAAGGGGACATATTATGCATATTTAGTTATTAAAGGTCTATGGGCTACAAAACATATTCATAAAGTTTATTGCACAAAATCACTCTCACATAAAGAGATTCACCCGCTTTATTATTTCAAAATGAGACGTTTAAGGGCTCTGTCACTTTTATGCAAATAAGCTGTTGCTGGCCAGGCCCCACCCACCGCATGCTGACACTGCTCCTTTAAATTCTGGATTTTACATTAGAATTCATGTCCTTAACACCAATAAAAGTGTGTCTTCCTTTCCTTTCATCCCTTCAGTCTGTGACCGTGGTTCTAGTCTGTATGGTGACCAGGTTGAAGGAAGGAAGGAAGAAAGGTAGAGAGAAAGAAAAAGTGAGAGATACACTAGAACAAAAGTATTGGGACACTTAACAGGCAGAAAACAGAGGCTCTATATGTTGGACCCCATGTCGGACCCAGAGCCAGATGAACACAGCACTTCCTGAGTGACTGTCCTCTGTCTGTAGACACAGCGCTCAGCGTCTTCTGCTACTCGGGACACCAGCAGACAAACATGGAGGATCTTCAGCTAATCTAGTGGGCGGGGCTCGACAGAAGAGAGGCGGTTCTATGCAAATTTCTTTATTGTGACGTCCATACGGCTCATTTTGAAAGAGCCTGAAACTGTGGAGAATAAATCTGGAGAATCTCTTTATGTGAGAGTGATTCTGTGTAAAGAACTTCAGGATCATGTTTAAAAAAAGTGTTTTGCATAATATGTCCCCTTTAAAGTCCCTGATAGAAACAATGTGAATAGCACACATACATTTTGAAAAGGAAAATAGTAAACCAGTTCACTAAATAGGAAGACAGCAGTGATGAGAACTGGCCTTCGAATCTCTGTTAAGTTTCCATCTCTGCATGTCTTCTGCTCTCAGAGAGAAGAAAGAAGGCGAGGAGGGCCAAGGAGAAGGAGAAGGAGAAGGAGAAAATGAAGAGGCGAAGGTAAGAACGATGATCTGAACGAAGAACTGGACTGTCCGGGGACTGTTTGAGGTTTTTCACTCCTTTTGTTCGGACAGGTGGACATGGATGAGTACGAGGAAGAGGAGGAGCACGAAGAGGGAGACGACGAAGGCAAACTAAAGATTTTAACATTTATGGTCCATGATTTCATATTTAAAATTCTGATTAGCCGTCACTTGTGTCTTCCGTCTTCAATCCCTCTTTGTCTCAAAAGCAGGAGGGACTCAGTTGAACGTGGCTGATTTTGCGCCGCCGAAGGAAAAAGTTCTGCCCATTCCAGACGGCAGCGCTTTCTTCTGCCTCAGCAAGACCAACCTGTAAGCCTGAGGGCTTTTTTACATTTACATTTACGGCATTTGGCCGACGCTCTTATCCAGAGCAACGTACATCAGAGCTTAAGAAGTCCACAACTGTTTCTTAAACCTGTAAACAGCTTAAATCTGAGTCGACTATTTAACCAAGATACTGCAGTCAGAGCATCTATACAACAACTGTCAAATAATAATTAGCCAACACCCAACCCAACAATACATAAACCATAGAGAAGAACAACACAAGTCATAAAGAAGTCGAGGGAAAGGTAAGCAGTAGGAAAGGGACGTAGTTAATCGCCAAAGAGCTACTTGAAAAGGTGGGTCTTCAGGCGACGCTTGAAGAGGTGAAGGACTCTGCAGGTCGGACCAGAAGAGGGAGTTTGTTCCACCACTAGGGGGCGAGACTGAGAAGAGTCTTGACGCATGTTTCCCTCTTTTCTTGAGCGGCGGAGGCTCAAGACGAGCTGCGCTTGAAGCCCTGAGAGGACGAGAAGTGACACGTCGTTTGATCAGTGCTGTTCTGTTTGGGGGTGCAAGTCCGTTTTTAGCCTTAAAAGCAAGAGTTAAGGATTTGAGCTGAACACGAGCAGCACAGGGAGCCAGTGGAGGTCCTTAGTAAAGGTGTGGTGTGAGTGAACTTAGGGACGTTGAACACTTACCTGAATCAGTTGAAGTGGTTTGGTTCCCTTCTGTGGAAGTCCAGCCAGTAGAGAGTTGCTGTAGTCTAGTTTGGAAATAACCAGGGACTGGACATATTCACATATAAAACCCGTAAATTCGCCCACATGTAGATATATGTACAGTATATACAGCCCTGAAGAAAATCAGAGACACTGCAGTTTATGTTTAAACCAGCGTCTCTCTGAGTGTGAACCCGTTCCATTCCGGCGTCTCTCCGAGTGTGAACCCTTTCCAGTCCAGCGTCTCTGTGAGTGTGAACCCGTTCAAGTCCGGTGTCTCTCTGAGTGTGAACCCGTTCCAGTCCGGCGTCTCTCTGAGTGTGAACCCGTTCCAGTCCAGCGTCTCTCTG
>JBBJLR010000040.1:6090874-6102166 GCA_037577145.1 Brachypetersius gabonensis | reverse complement strand
AGAGCCGTTTGGGAGCCGAAAGAACCGGCTCTTCTTTGGGAGTCGAGTCACAAGAGCCGTCTCTCTGAAAAGAGCCGGACTTCTCATCACTACTGACTGCGGCGCCAAACATTTACGCCCCCACTCGTCGTGTACGGCCTCACGCATCGACGTCATTAATTGTGATCGGTTCCTAAGATCGGCCAAGTTTAACGAGCGCCGATCGAGTCATAAAATGTGATTATTGTCCGATACCGATCTTTAATAGTCATCATCACTATTTAATAGTCAATGGGCCGGATAGGAAAGTCACTGGGGGTTCGGGAGACACAGAGTATCGTGCTGTCCACGCTTAATTCCGGGGACGGCTGACGGGATTCCGTCCGGTTTGCCAGTTTTAACGCCGTCCGGGTGACCGTTACAGTTGTTAGAGCAGATACATCACCGAGCTAAAACTACAGATCCCCCCCCCTCCCCCCCCCTCTGTGTGTGTGTGTGTGTGTGTGCGTGTGTGAGAGAGACTGGATTCTCTTTCGTTACTGCCAGCTTAGCTATGCCTTTCTTTAACACACCCCTTTTCTGAGAAACCCCGCCTCTTTCGGCTGCGATTGGCTAATAATATGCAACGTCTGTGCTCGGATTGGCTAATTTTATACAACACAGCAGATAACCAGTCTTGACGAAAATAGTGGGGGACTACTAGCCAATCATGATCCAAAACCCATCACTTTATCAAATCACACGAATCACACACTGATCGACTGGCAGTCTGGCGGGCCTTCAAAACTTTCAAAAGGGTCCGCGGGCCGCCAGTTGAATAGGCCTGATCTATACCAACTCATGCAAAACTGCCTATTAGAAAGATATATTTGACTGTTTTTAAGATATCACAGTGGATAGTGCTTACTAGGTTTAGTCTTTGCCCTTTCCACTTTTAATCAGGGTGTCCAATTTGAAATGGACACTCAAGAAAGGAAGGTCATTTTTAACACCCTGACAATGCAAAAGTTCACACTGTCAGCTGAAGAGCTTGTTAACTGAATTAACAGTTTTAATTTAATCCCAAGTTAATTTCTGTTAGTAGTTTCCAATTAATAAAGAGACATCCTTTAATTAAGATTCACTTATAAAGTAACTGCTGCACTAGAAGACGGTTTGGCAATACATGTTACTTATCTAGTAGTTAAAAAATACCAGCAGCTTATACTTTCTAAATCATTACACATAGAATAAAAGTCACTTACTACAACTGGAGGGTTGTTCCACTGCTCGTATGTGCGGGCAGCGTAGGGATAAATGCGATCGTTGATGATCTGCAGTGTGGTCAAACCAATCGCCTTCATGGAGCTGAAGTAGGCTTCCCAGAACCAGCGGGCCTGCAGAACAACAGAGAGCACAACTTCAAGATTCACACCACGTGAACAGCAACAAACATAATGTCTCCAGGCTGATATTATATTATTTGATGTCAGAGGAAAAAAACAGCAGGAGCCCAAAGTAGTAGCCTTTTACTCTGCACATCCACTACATTCCCAGCATGCCCCGTGCGCCTTTATGACCCACAACACATTTTCAAAGGCACTTTAGCCCATTAAAGTTTGGTGACACGACTGCAGGGACCATTTTGGATTGTTACAAGCACTTCAGCCCATCAGTCTTTCAGTCCTTCTCACTGAAGTGACACAGGCCCAGCTCTGCGGAGTGACTAGGGCACAAGCTCAAGTGCAAAGGTCAAGCTACCCTGCTTCTTGTCAACCCCAAGGCTAATGATTCAACAGTTTAAAACCAGCCATGTAAGCCCTACATTAAGACAAATAGTTGCGTAGTTATGTGCAGAAACAATGTGACTGGTCCGCTGCTCTGTTCCAGTTTTAATCAACATGCTTCCACTAAGTATTTTATCCCTCCTCTAATGCTAAAATGGTCAAAGCACAGAAACAAAGCACAATTAACCTCTAGTGGGTCTGGGTCTCACCATGAGATCAGACTTTTCTGACTGATAGCAAAGGGGGAAGAAATGATACATGAGCAGGTCAAAGTCAAGTGCTACTGCTAATGAGGTAAACCTTGATTTAGGAGAACAATTTATTTAAACAGACTAAAATAATTCAGTGTAAAGTGTTAAGTGTCAAGTGACCATTCTGTCATACGTTAACAGAACACAGTGTGAACAGTACAAAATCCTTCCTTTGCATTTAAACCTATTCACCAAGTGAAGCTGCTCACAGACAGAAAAGCAATGCACTTTACATTCTGACCGACAAATAATCTTACAGATTCTTTAATCAGTTGTACTATGTCCTGAAGCTGAGTTAAGAAGGGGTCGGTTTTGTGAAAACTGTAAATAAGGCCGACCATTTTGTTTTCGGAAATTAACATGGTTTAGAAGTGAATGTCAGATTTTATTTAAAATATAATTTAGATAGCCGTTAGAGCTGGAAAGGAATGAATGCAGTACAATATAGTAAACAGCATAAGAATAAGATCTGACAAACAGGTGCATATTCAAGACACTACAAAAATTAGGCTCAAGAAAGACAATATACTCATTCAGTGTTAAGACTATGCACAGACTAAACATGCTAAACAAGCTATTTATCTTTAGCACTCTAAAGCCTAACTGGGAGCCTTTGTCATTTTACCTTAATTTGATTTTACTAACTTCATTGTACTTTTAGCACACACTGCAGCTGTGTGTGTCTCACAAATACTCAGTATCATCCAGAGATGTGCACAAGTCTTTTTTACAGAGTCCAGGTCAAGTCTCAAGTCTTTGAGTGGTGATGTTTACAAACAGAGACTCTAAATGTGGGATTTTTTAGTTGTAAAAATGCTGAGCTCTGAACGTTTATAAGATATGCTAATTAGCCACGCCCCACGATTCCAATTGGCTGTTCCTTCACAGGGGGCGGGGCTGCATGCTGTGATCTGCCCTCACCAACATGGAGGACTTGCCTTCAATGATCTTAAATCTAAATGTTAAATATGAAAAATATATCTCCACTCTAAATGTGAAACTCCACAGTTAGATGGGGATCCGTGACCCCTTTCCAACGACCCCTCGAAAACCGTCATTAGCTGAAAATCTGGGACAAAAGTAATGGGACACCGGAGCGAGGTGAACGGTTTTCGGGTCGTTGGAAAGAGTGTGAGATATAAATAAATAATTCCATGAAATTAACATGGTCTACGAGTTTTGACTCACGAGTGTCAGCACAGAGTCCGAGTCAAGTCTCAAGTCATTGAGGGCAAGTCTAAAGTCAAGTCAAAAGGCTTTGTTTGTGTGAATTAATTGCGACTCCCCATCTCTGGAATCATCCAAAATAAAATATCAAGTGACACCTCAGAAGTGCAAGAAAAAAACAAAACTACTAACAATTCTCAATTCACACTTGAGTGTTGCTCCAGAAGCTTGCTGTGTAGGTCTACTTCAGCTGATCCATTAACAAACTCAAAGCCCCACTGTGAGGGGAGAAGAGTCCATAAGAGTTAATTACCCATAAAACAGTGCTATCTCCTGCTAGGAGGTTCTATGCCACAGTGACCTAGCTCCACCATGTATTTCTGACCCAGCACTCTGTTGCAGTGGCAGGAGGTCAAACCTCATTACCTTGTCTAAGTCCAAACAGTATCAAATCATGTCCAGCTTACTGCCCAGCAGACAGAAAGGCTACACAAAGAATGCCTCTTTACTGACACAATGGAAAGTAGTTTTCCAATCATTTTAAAAACAAAGTACAGAGTTTAATTCAAAAAGAAATAAAATCAGAAAAAAAGCTGTCCGTGAAGAGTCTTGGAGTGTGAGGTCTAGGTCAGAGATATTCTCTCCGCCCATAGGGTCTTTTCATCGCTGAGCAGATCTACTTTTTATTGACTGGCATGTTTGTTGTCATATGGTCTACAGAGAGCTCTGAGCAGCACATTAGGGGAGCGCTCTCTCGCTCTCTCTCCTCTCCACCCTCCCCGTCGCAGACCCCACGAGCCTGGCCCTTAAACGCTTAAGGAATACAACAACACAAAAACAGCTTTTCTTTTTATGGAGAAGGGAAGAGGATTCAAAAAGACTTTCTGATCCCAGGGGGAGTGCGGCCGCCCATAAATCAGCCCGTGATGAAAGTTTCCTTTCCGACCGGGAGGAGGTAGAGAGAAAACCACACCCACTAAGCTTCGAACCCGCCCCATTCAAACGCCAGCAAGAATTTTTATGAGGGAAGAGAGAAAGTTGCATGAGAAGGAAGAGAACTCTCTTCACAGACACATGAAACTCATACACCTAACTGATGCGTCCTCAACATATTGTTCTTGAACATTAATTAAATTCTTACCTCTTCGGGAACTGCATCAGTGATTTTTGTAAATAATTCCACCAGAAAGTGAAAGTGTTCGGGAGAACAGCCAGATCACTTTACATTATTAACACAAGGGTAAATAATGTTCTACAGTATTTTCCAAAGTCTATTTAATGGGTGAGGCATTTTTTACCACCTCGACTCAGTGTCCCTTTATGTCATAAGGAAAACATGCAAGCCTACACCCCAGGAATATCAGCACTGTGAGAAAAAAGTCATCCCTGCCTGACTTTTTAGTCAGAGCTCATACTATGGTTCATACCGAATGTGGCATTACAGAACCACAGTAGTTTGACTCAGACTCTTAGCCCTCTCTAATGAGGCGCGTATGTGTTCTATTCTGAAGGGCTGACCCCAACAATGCTCTAGGAAGTCTCTCTCTAGCGTACTTTGTAGAACATGGCTGTGAAGCCAATC
This sequence comes from Brachypetersius gabonensis, assembly GCA_037577145.1. NCBI lineage: Eukaryota > Metazoa > Chordata > Actinopteri > Characiformes > Alestidae > Brachypetersius > Brachypetersius gabonensis. Next base: position 6,097,421 of record JBBJLR010000040.1, on the reverse strand, counting down.
TGGACCACTGTTAACATTCAGCAGCTGTTTAGCACTTAGCTAACAAATTGTTCAACTTAAATCAATGCTGCCTCCTCAAAAGCAAAAACAAGGTGGTTTTCCTGCTATAAATGCATATTGCTACTGCTTACAGGGGCAAGCAGTTTTCTTTTTCACCACAATTACAACATCACAAGAAGCACTGCAACCATCTTGAAGAAGTAGAAGATAACTTAGGGCGCCACAAATTACAGTCAACAAAAGGGGAACAGACCACACGTCTTAAAAGAGCACATTTACAGAGTTAATCATGGGTGAAAGAGTTCTATGAAACTCTTAAGCAAGGGACCATGACACATACAGTGGTGACTTTGCCTGAAGTCTTAGTGCACAGTGCTTGGTGAGCTGAAATGGGCAAGAGCGCCCTCTGTTGGTGAAAAGTGCTAGCACTACTTTTCCCTACAGCCACATATCAGCACTAGAAACTGAAGATCATTGCAGCATAAACATTTATGTGACCAGGGTCTGCTTAAAGATGCAAGGTTATGCAACACAATGCCAGGAATTACTTTTGCGCTAGCTTTTTCCTATGCTGCACCACTGACACAAGGGGGCAAAGGGAGGAAAGGAAATAAATAAGAAAAGTACAAGTGTGGGAAGATGAATTATAGCCATGAGTATTACAACACACCATAATTCTCGAATAAATTAAGTCTCTATGTGCAGAATCACGTACTACAAGATCATAAAAGCTCTTAATCAAAAAGAGTGATGCGCTCATTTACATTAACAGTGTCAAGGCAACCGTTGGCTGAGCAGTAGTGAATAAAAATACGCATCGCATCTTCCTTTGGGTGGTTTAATTGAATGGGTTGAACACAGGGCTTTAAATTCATCCACTGTGTGTAGTTTGGCAACAGGCGTAAAGTTAAGATAAGTGTGTACTGTGTGGTTAACCACTTGTTTTGATAAAAGTATATCACCGACTGTCAGGGTTGTCTTTTATCATTATTAAGCAGCAGAAAATATATCTAAAGAAAATCAAAAGCACACAGTGAAGGGCATATTATTTTTGGCACTAGCCTGTCTGTCTAACTGTATTATTTTCACGATGGAGCTAATACTCCATTGAGACAGACACATTTTGAAGGCGCTCAGAGAGGAATGCTGGTGCAGCAGACTAGGGGTCATGACTTCTTTACCCTTACCTTCACACTGTATTAAACTTCAGATGACAGCTTACACTTTAGTCAGTGAGGCTGACTAAACTGTGCTTTAAGTTTCAACAGCATTTGGCACTTATTAGGAACTGTTACACTGACTATTAGTTGTGGAGAGAATCCCCCCCCCCACACCCATCCATGCAAAACGTGTACCTTACCCACAGATTTGTGTCCAAATTTGAACATTTTCCTTCTGATCTTCATTTCCACACCACAAACCCTACACACTTCCTTTATTACCTGTCTCTGCATCTCTTCCACCTGTCTGTGAGGAATGCTTTTTAAAATCGTGTACATCTCTGGAAGCTTCTCCTCTGGAATGACGACTGATGCCCTGAAATCACAAATATAATGAAACTAAATACACTGCAAAAGTTCCCCAACTGTTGCTCCAGATGCAAACAAGGGGCGTGTCCTGCTTTACGCTCATACTGGGCTGAGATTTTTGATACATTAAGCTTTATATGTGAGAAGGACCTTGAGCCAGACCCAGCAGTAGCTATATTTGGTCCCTTACCGGATAGGCTTTCACTACCATCAGATAATTGTGAGGCAGTGGCCTTCTCTTTGTTCCTAGCAAGACGGCTAATCTTAGTTCATTGGAGGTCAAATAAGCCCCCAACACACCATAAATGGGTGGAGAACGTTATGGCGCATCTAAAATTGGAAAAACTTAAATATTGCCTTAGAGGATCAACCAAGAAATTTCTTAAAGTTTGGAAGTCATTTCTGTCTTATTACGATTCTGAATATAAACCTACTAATGTATCATAACTGGTGGTAAGCACCCCAACACCCCCACACACCCCTTTCCCCCCCTCCTTATGTTGGTAGTCTTGTATGTCATTGTTGTATTGTTTTGAATTATTGGTGATTCTGTGTTTACTGTATTATTATTGTTTGTTAAATGTATTCAATAAAAAGATTTATAAATAAATAAAAGTTCCCCCAACTGTTAAACAGTAGCCAAATCTTCGCCAAGATATACCTTTTCCAATCCAGCACCTCAGAGAAGGGTAGAATGTAAGAGTCTGCCATGATGACGGGAACGCAACCCGCTTGCAGGACGTCACTCAGAGTGGCTTGTCCAAGTCGAGCTCCACGCAGCACCACACAAAAAGATGACTCCTACAAGACAATGGACAGGTAAACATCAATGGTTAAAGAATTACCAGGTCCATTCTAGTTACAATTACCACAACACTGGAGGGAAACAACATTTTTCTGTATGAATAACCAGTGCAGGTAGCATTGGCTCACTGAAAATAGAAGAAGAGCTTTTAAGATCAGAATGGGGCTGTTTCCTGACTGTGGAGGGTGCTCTTGAAGGCACCAGACCTCCTCTTCTCCCTTTATAGGCCCTATAGGCCCTTTCCCCTGTGGAACGTCTCCCAGATGTGCTGCTGCACCAAGCTCACATGATAAGCATGCTTCCTGTCTAGACAAGGCTGGACAGGAGATGTGCACTGCGGACAGCCACAGCTATTACTTCAGCTTATGCCAAGGGAGAAATGTGCTGGGGGTGGCAGATATCACCAGTAAACGTCATATCAAACTCTATCAAATTCAAATAAAAAATATCGGGTAAGGATAAGTTGATCAGAATCAGAAAACCTTTTTGATCCTGGAGGAAATTGCATGAAATGATGGGAAAAACAATAATAAGTCTAAATAAAATCTAAATACAAAAATCTGTAGGAAAAAACTCAACATGAAAATACACTATGCTATATCTATAAATATATGTTGGGCTGCTCTGTATAAATACTATAGATAAGTAAAAAAAAAGGTGAGTGAACCCTAGAGACCCTAGACACAAACGGTAGTTTGCACTTAGTAGAGATCAGTAGTATTATTAAGTACTTAATGCACGTAATGAAGTGATACAGCACCTATGCAGAAAACATCACATGATATTGCACATGGTAAGACATCTGCCCATAAGATGATGACAATGACCAAAGCAAGAATCTAAAATAACTAAAAAAAAAAAAAAAAAAGTATAAATGTGATGCAGTACATATGAGACTGTTGCTGTTTTTAATCATTTTAGTGAATCTGATGAAAAGAAGTATTCTGAAAGACCTGCTGAAGCCCTGCTTTGTTGATTTATTGGGTGTAGCATGAGCCTCACCTGTAGGATCTGGGGGTAGTCATACACCTGGCCCTTACAGCAGCGTTTCCTGGCTGAGGCCATGCCCTGAGACAGGTTACTGCACTTATCTAGAAGGAGCAGGGCCTCTCCGTTTTCCTCTTTCAGCCTCTCCAGCTCTATGCGGTACTCTCGATGGATGGCTGTCTGAGAGGACAAGATGAAGTAGCGCCGGGGCCTGAACACAGGGCACAAAAGGTTACGATGACTTTCCTCTGACACTCAGTGATTAATGGCTACAGCAAGCAACTGGAAAAAAAAAAAAAAGCACTCACCCCGGTTGTTTTTCAGGAAGCTCAACCTCGGCTGACAGTGGGCTGTACACAGGGATGCTGACATCATAGCCTTGTCTATACGTCCATGTGGAGAAACCTCCCCCAGCAAGCAGAGCTCTGTGCAAAACAAAAAAAACCAACATATCATTCCTTTACTGCTGAAAAATAAAAACCACAACATACATGTCATACTTGCTGATGCCCAAAACAGCAATCTAGAGTTTGTACAAATCTCATGAGCATGTTCTGTATAGCTGCTATCCATTTTCCTTAACTTAAACGAACAAAAAGGGTCAAATAAAACGCAGCGTGGTGCAGGAGGTCAATTAAAATCGAACTAAAGCAAGTGAAAGGAAAGCAGCAAATATGGACACACTGTCTTTTTATCTACCCACACACATGCACACGCCGGCAGCTGGTTCTGATGAGGCTGCACGCCAAATGGAGCACAGCTGGATGAGCCCAGGAAATTCCCTACAGCTCCAGATAAGTGTTCATCGTTTCAGGGCTTTCTAGTACATAAAACTCACCTTTTCCACCCAAAACGAGAGAATGGCCAAAGAAGAGGCTGGAAAACAAGCGCTATGTAGTAGTAAATACCAGGAGATTACGTATGTCTCCTCTAGGCACACAACAGCAGTTCCCTTTCACGGCTGCTCTTAGCTTCACCTTTGATCTTTGTTCAGATTATTCCACTTCCAAGTTATTCATGGAGGTCACCATATATTTTCATACCGAATAAATTACATTCAACTGTAAAATACAACATCTAAAGAATGCAGTGGTCTATAAAGGAAACTATTAAACAAACCTAGATCAAAACGATATGATTAAAGAGGATTCTAAACGCATCCTTCTGAAGATCATCACCTATCCACTTGTACTTAAGCTGCTCAAGGAAGAGCGGAAAGAGAAAACGATTACAAATAAATAAATAAATACATAAATCAAACTGCTCAGTTTCATCCAGCCCTTATCTAGCACAGCCATGCTCAGTATATTTCAAATAGGACCCAAACTCTCCAGCAATGACAAAAAACTCAATGTTTGCTTCCCTCTAGTGGTCTGAACCATGCACAAATGCAATCTTTCTCCTTAAGGAAGTGGTGATAGATGTAGAGTCCATGCATTGGGGCAGAAATTTAATTCACCTCCCAGTCCCATTCTCCTCCTCTTCATCCTGAACACCATTATCACTACTTTAAGAGTAAAAGTAAAAGGCCTAGCTCACACAGAGTGTACTGCAAAGTCCTCAAGATGATGTTCCAGTCTATGATGAGGCGCATTCATCTGTAGTAAAAGATCTCCCTCGCTCTCAGTCAGTTTCAATAACATTTAGAAGCAATAAGGATTTAAACTTCATAGAGCATGTAACTCATGTTAAACCGGTACTAAACCAGTATTCAACAGCCAAGTATAGTACAAAAAAATCTGACAAATTATGTTACTATTGAAGCCAAATGATTTGAAGAAGTATTCATAGGAGAAACATAGAAGTAGCGAAGACTTAATAACTGAGACTACACTGTTAATTATCCTTAAGCTACTAGAAAGTGTCACAAAATGTCTGTTTCTTCTTGTAACCTTTCTCTGCGCTTCTCTGACACTTTTTAAAGACAACTCGACTGTCCTCTCTCTCTCTCGTCGTTTTAAAGTTTACTCAACCACAAAAATAGCTTTTTTCAATTATCAATAATTGGCCCCTGATCATATGATTGATACTAGCAAACACTTGATGCTGGAACCATGGCCATATTTCAAAAACTGGAGGAAGAGAAGCATCCTCAGAATTCACCTGTATTAAAAATAATAATAAAACTTCACAAGAACAACTGTGCTCTTGCTTCCACAGTCACTCTAATAAAAGATGGTCACAAAGCTAAAAAATGTATCTTCATACCCAGCCTAAATGTTTTGCCCTGCCAGTCCAGGCTGAAGTTCTAAGAAGTGTGTTAGACCCATACTGTCTGCTGAACAAGATACATTACAGGAGCATAAATGTCAATTAGAAGATATGTAATCACGGATGTAAAGGACATCCCATTTCACTACAGTGCTGTTGCATAGATACTACAATGTATCTTCCAATAGCTGTGACCCCCTGAAACATCTAAACTTGTGGGACCCACCTGTCTCTTGGCACATCCAAAGCTGTGTTGTAATCTGGAGGTCCTCCTGGTAACATGTTGAACAGTAAGTGATTCATCCCTTTGTCCCATCTAAAAAGACAGGGACAGACAAAATGAATGGCCTGCGTGTATCAACATTAACTTACTAACTGCAAGATACGACAGAAATTCCCATGGATTCCTTTCGACTTATACATGGCAGATAATAAAAACAATGATGCAAGGAAAAACAAATATCCTTTTGATAACAGGTTTTAGTGAAATATTGCAATAGAAGTTGTGGGCATTCATTTAACCTCATTGATGCAGTGATCATCATGCAACAATGCAACCTTCCAAAACACAACAGATACAAATCATCCCTCAAATGGGACATGAATGGGGAAAATATCCAATATGCAACCGAAGGTAAAATATTAAAAAAAATAAATAAATAAATTTAAAAAAAGGCAATCAGGTGCTTTACATCTTACAGGACAACACCAAAATTTTTTCCAGAATATATTATCAGTTTTTTAGATATTTTAAATCTAGTACACAAATTTAAAATAATTGCTAGGTTCTATTACCTTGCAATTATTGTAAATATACTAGTGGTGGGCCGTTATCGGCGTTAACATGCTGCGTTAACATGAGACTCTTATCGGGCGATAAAAAAAAATATCGCCGTTAATCTATTCACAAAGTTGAGTTGGGAGCTGGGTCTATACTTCGCAAGCTATGATGACTTTCACCTTGATATTTTAGCGCGGATGTATACCTGCTGTGAAACAGGGACGTCACTAGGAC
>JBBJLR010000040.1:6074198-6085473 GCA_037577145.1 Brachypetersius gabonensis | reverse complement strand
AGGAAACACTACACACAGATCTGAGATCAGCATGAAAAACACTACAGAACCCACAGAAACTGATCTCTGATGATTTTGACCTGCTGACCTGTGTAACTAACTGGTGAGGTGAACCATGTGTTTCTCAGCAGGGAAATCACCAGAACGTTCTGGACCACGGCCCTCCAGGGCAGGAGATTGACACCCCTGTCTTCGAAAGAATGCTCAATGCAAATCATTGCAAAGTTATTCTTAGTGGTTACTTTTACTCTATAATGAAAGATGGGGGCATCTCTTTTCAGGATGTCTCCATCCACAAGGCATGATGCATCACAGCACGGTTTGATGAGAATGAAAATGAATCACATGCTCACCATCCACCCTTCACCTAAATGAAGACCTAAGGATGGTTTTCACTAGGACAGTTTGTGCTACTTCTATTTTGTCCACCAGGTGGCAACATCACACAATGCATGGTAACAGTTTTCTTCAGCTGCCACACAATCTGAACACAGCACAGTTTATACTTTAGTTACGAAATCTAAACTGTAATCTTACTTCAATGGTCAGCACCACAATAGCTAGAGCTCCAGCCATGTAGATGTAGGTCTCGAAGTAGTCCGCTACGGCTGAATAACAACCCTGTTTCAAAAGAGTAATGTTTCAGTATCACAGGGAAAGCAGAGTGGCTTCAATCAGAACAGAATACTTTTCTTTGGCATGTCTTTCCAAAATGATCTCATTCTGCATGTCTAACAGTGAAGCACAGCACTCACTCGAGTAAAGAAACGATACGGATCCTTTGGAAGTCACAGTTATCGATAGTAATAGCAAAGCTTAACATTATTATTAGTATTATTACTGTTGCTATTGCTATTATTATTGTTATAACTATTATTATTATTATTACTAAACAGCCTTATACAATTCTCCATACATTTATCGTACATAGAAACAAACAAAAAAGTACACTGAAAAGAAATTGAATGTTAATGTGACTTGCTCTAATTAAATACGCAGTTAGACATTTAGACTTGGTCATGCATGCATATGTATTTGTAACAGTTGCCCATGGAGCCTGCTAACCTTGCGGATGGGCATGATGCCCTTGATACACTCCTCTTTGTTCATTAAGAGTTCGTTCCTCTGGCAACAGACCTCGGGCACCACTCTGCTGGGACTGAGGCGTCTGAAGAGGCTCTGCTGATCAAAGTCCTCAACACTGTTCACCCCACAGCATTCAAACTACAGGGCGACCGACAAAGAAACACAGTCGTCAGCCCTTGAACTACATTAACTTGACAGCAGGATGTAAATGTGCATATGGAATATTTCTCATACGGTGCTCATGATGGTGTTCCAAGTGGCGGTGAAGACATCAGTGCTGTTGCTGCCTTGGTAATATGCTTTCAGCTCCTTGGTGAAGTAATCTCTGGTGAGCTTTTGATGCACAAGAAGACATAATCAGTAAGGAATGAGGTGCAAGGACTCGACCACATTAAAAACAGATGATACTCACATGCTCCCGGAATATAAAGGCCAGAATGGCAGCAGCCAGCTCTGCCAGGAATATGATAAGAATGAGCATGAAAAACTGCAAAAAAAAGATGCAGAAGCGTGAACCACACGATTTTCAGACTTTGTGTTTTTTAGCATGTTATTCCTTTGGTAATATTGTCCTCTTATACTATCAGACATCATTCTTAGTATGAGAAATGGACTCACAAACAGTAGTAGACACTTGTTTTCCCGTATTGCTCCACAGCAGCCCAGGAAGCCCAGCAGAAAGAGCATGCCTCCCATAGCCAGGATCACATAGACTCCGGTGAAGAGCAGTGGGTTCGCTGCCACGATCTCCCTGAATCCTGTGGGGTCCACCAGCACCCAGATTCCCACTCCGAGCAAAAAAGCACCACCAAGCTACAGGAGAGGAAAATCGTATTTGTTGTGGATGGGCAAACTAAAATGGAATATTCTGATAAGTGGGCACTGAGATGCACGGCGAATTAAACATGATTAGATTTTATGCTATAAAAGCATTTATGAAATCACTGAAAAATTGGGATATGTTCCTAGTGTTCTATTAAAAAACAATTTCAAAGTTTTTGCCTTGAGGACAAACGCACAAGACAAATTTCAGCTCCAAATAACACTCAGATATCAAAATCTTGCCATTACTACATGACAAACAAAGCTGAAATGACATTTAACACACACACACACTCGAAACAGTGGATGACTATGTGGAGAAATATGAACTTTACTGTGGCCTAGATGGCTGGCATACATTTACAAGGTGAGCGCTTTGACACTGTTATTAGGACACTTCAATAAAAGGCATTTGCATATTAGCCAGTGTTCAAGAAGCAGCTCTAACATTGTAAATACATGTCACTCAGTCATAGGTTAGACTCCTCAAGCTCTCTCACAGGACATCACTGACCAGTTGAGTTGTAAAAAGCAAATGCTGAAAATATCAGGTTTTTGATCATTCAGGCGCTAGAAATGACGGCTACTCTGTTCTCTTAGCGCACAATCAGATCATCCTAATGTTTCCCACACTTGTTATACTTTCATGGTGCAACCAGAATATTTAGCATTCGTTTTTATTTATATAAAAAACACGTTTAAAATTTGGCTCCTAAAAGCATCTCTACACCTCTGTTTGGCAGGTGGAAGAGAAGGAGGAAGAAGGAAGGAGGTATACGAGACCCAGCAGCGTGTGTGAAGTGAAGGGACCATTTTGGCATACATGAAATTCTATATCTGTGTTAAATTGATGGTATCTTACTCAAGGCTACCTCAGTGGTGCCACTAGTAGACTTGGGGATTCGAACCCACAACCTTCTGATCGCAGGGGCAACTCCCTAAACATTAGGCCACCAGCTGCATAAGACAGGTAGAGCTACTACATATAATTAGAATTTTAGCTGCTTTCTCTTACATACAATGGCAAGTTGCATTTACACTCCTGAATATTACTAACAGATGACCACTAGCTGTGGGATGACTAGCAGGAGCAGAAACATATCAGTCTGCAGACCATCTGTTTTTACCAAAGAGAAGTGGCCCCTTACAGTCACGTGTGAACACACGACAGTACACAGTGTGAACAATGTGAAATTCTTTCTCTGCATTTAACACTTTCACCAAGTCAAGCAGGGGGCTGCCGGGGGAACTTTGCTCAAGGGAACCTCAGTGATGACACTAGCACAGTGTTGAGATTCTAACCCACAAGCTTCTAATTGCAGAGGCAACACCCTAACCACCAGGACACACACGTGTGTGTGCATATATAAACTGCTTGAAATTGTGAAAATGTAGCAAAAAGGGGCCTGTGAAGTCTACACATCATTTCTTTGCCTTAATTTATAGTGTTTTAAAAATGTATCCATATACAATAATCCACTGTATATCAGGAATCAGGAGTTGCAGATTTCTTTTGAGAACCAAACTCATAGTTTTACACGGAAATTCCCACAATAACGCTGAAACTGCAAATATCCTCTGCCTTTGTTTGCTTTTTTGTGGGAATAAATATACTTTTTCTGGATGTTTCTTTATACAAGGGGACTCAGGGCAGGCTGTAGCTCCAGTGATATTCAGGAGACCTTTCCAACGAGCCCTTATTTGTATTTTTAGCCCGAGTAAATCAGAGGTTATTCCCTGAAAACCGTTCACCTCGCTGAAGTGTCCCAATACTTTTGTCCCACATATCCGGCAGAGAATTTTGAACTGAGTTTAAAATGACATTAGCGTGTTCTGGGAGCAGATTCGCACACTTTAACCAAAACACAACAACGTGGTTTTTCACTTGTACGCGGGTACTCTTGGAACGTAACCCACGCAAAAAGTGGGGATTTCATTTGTACAAGTCACTGAAGCAAATGAAGAGCTGTTTCACCGTTCAGGGCTGGAGTCCGTCTTGTCTACAATCACAACTGACCGAGGGGGGCAGCGCCACAAGTGGAGGATATCGGTCCCTCGCAGGCTAAAGGCTACTTTAGCCTCTAACGTCTCTCTAAGGTTCACTATCCAGATAACAAACGGTGGTAATAAATATAATAACAATAATTGACTATGCAGTGGGAGGGACTGCTGAAAGATCCCTGATTTCTTAACCTTAGCTTACTTTGTTCTGTATCCTTTTCTTTAGTTATTTGTGGCATACCGATATAAAGTTAATAATATCAATACCTAAACAATTTTAACTGGGATACCGGTATATCCCTATAACACATCATACTGAAACTAATCATAATACATTGTGTGTCTCACAATTTGTATATGATCACACTCCTAGTAGAGAATACTGACCCTAATTAGATGCTCTACAGTGTTCAGCCTCACGTGGCTTATCTTTACTCTTCCACTTTCCACACTACTGGAGAGGCTAAGGGAAGTTCACAAGACTGCTAACACAATTCCCTCTCTGCGCAGAGGAAGCGGCGGTTCTTGGGCGAAACCGAAATGATTTGGCACAAGATGAATGTGCTTCCTCACAGAATAGCTTCAGAGTTGATTGAAGGTGGCAACTTGGATTGTTCTGGGGTTTCTCAGACTCTTTTGAACCACATATGGCTTTAGGAAAACAAGACCTGCCGGCCACACACAAGCCCAGCAACCATCTATTAAACATTAAACTTGCTTAAGAAAACAGGAGGTGATAAACATGTTCAAACTGTTTTCAAAGTGTGAGTCATCATCTACTGTCTGTGCCAGTCTGTCTGCTGCATTGAAAAAAACAAGCAAAACACAAAATATCGCTATAAAGACCAAGTGATTGAAGTACAGAGAATTGCACGCCATTGTTTAGCAACATAGAAGCTCTTGTCAAAGTAAGATAGAACAGAGATACTCACAAATATGAAGAAATTGAAGATGAACATGAGATACTTGATACAGCTGAGGCAGTCCCCCTCCATGGCTGTGCCCCTCGCAGAAGCCTCTCCTTGCCCCTGAGGACGCACAGTAAAAGAGTCGTCATTGTCCGGGACGCTGAGAGACACTCGCTCTGTTTGAAGACGTGGGGATGGGTCTCTGGATGTGTTCGGTGAAAAGCAAGAGCTTTGTGCTCTTAACTTAATTTAAATGAATGAGATCATTTTGTGACTTCCTCACTCATGCATTCACACTGAAACAGACACATTGTGTTCAAGCACATAGGAAGGATATATCAGGCTGGTGAATGAGTCTCTGACGGCTCAGGCACTTATTAGTTCAAATGAATCAGATTTCCGATTTCTCGCGTAATTACATCAACAACAGCGACTCGCTCTTATGAACTAGAAACTCAAAAACAAAGCCTCAGGACTGAGATACTGAAACAAAAAGTCTTGTTTATGCAACAGAATATGGACGAGTATTGAAAATGGATAGAGTGGGAGTGCATCAGAAAAACACCATCAGGACGGTCAGAGCGCATTTGGTCTTTTTCACACCAGGCTCAGGGCTCAGCAGACTAAATAAACACATCCTGCCACCTCCTCAGACGACATGCCGCATGTTATAGCCTGCCCATGTGAGCCTGTAAATGCATCTAATGAATCTGCCCTCTCCTTTAAATTCTTCTAATGGGGCAACAAGCCTACAGGGACCGGCTTAAGGGTGAAACATTATCCATCCGAGTCATCCATGAAACAGTAAGAAAACAAAGTCTGTACTCAAAAGCCCTCTACTGAGTCTGAGGAGCCAGTGGTAGGTCGTCTCTAAATTCTGAAATAAAATTTTACATTTTCTGTGTATTTATCTTGCAAATATTTTTGTATTTGTTTAATGCACTTCCTGCTGGGGTTATTTACATTAGTAAGATAAAGGGTAGGTGGACCCTCTGTGGATAGAAGTCCCTAGCTGACAATGCACTCTGGATAAATCTGGTCCATTTGGGAGAATTAAGGTTAATGGAGAGACTGGTTATTAGAACACCGGGCTCTTGGTTTACGTCCAGCAGGTACTTTAATACTCTTGCTGCCCAACAGACTGACTCCTGGGACCAAATGGTGCCTGTGGAGAGAGCAGGGTGACTTACAGCAGTCAGCGAGTCTCCTGGGGTTTCTGGGATCGCCTGCAAAAATAGCCCTAAGCAGCTGGATGATTTCACGGACCCCAGCAGTAGATAGCTGTGAATAATTCCAACTCCCTTCGCATTGGGCAGCTCAGGCGTAATTGAATAATCTTTCCAGCCAGCTCTTCTAAAAGCAATTTCCCGGGCACCTCTTTCAGGTACTGCCAAAGGCAGGATGGAGAGGAGTGGTGCTAATCCAGCAGGTCCGAGTGTGAGGGTTATCCTCACCTCTGAGGGACTTCATTTCACCTCATTCACAGAGCAGTAATTCTTTCATTACCCAGAAGTGGGAGTCACTTGGAGAAACCACACTGTGCTATATAGTCATGAGCTGAAACTAAAATGATACTGTAACAGTTTTAAAATGCAAAGTATTGTGTGCGTAAGATAAAGGGTGGGTGGATAGATCTCTTCAAATCTGCTGATGGCCTCTAATCACTGTTATTTTAGCTACATGCACACGTTTACCTGGTCCCTGTCATTTGTTCTTACTTGTTTTGCCTACCTCTGTAAGTTTTAAAAACGTTTGTACGTGTTTTTAATCTAAATTATAAACCTTTTTTGTCAATTCTATGTAATTCTTTGAGTATCTTTAAAAGCGCTCTATAAATAAAATATATTATTATTATTATTAACATATTTGTTCATTCATTACAATCCTTTCATCAAAGGATAGACTGCAATAAAGACAATGCAGCAGTTTCTTCTTCCTGTATTTTGTGTGAAGCTTATTTCTGGTATTTTATTAGAGGCACAGAAACATTAGGGCAGTGAGGATTTAATCCTTTAATGACGAAAAGAAACACCGGGTAAGTATTCCAAGCTATTGTTTCAGAGTTCCTTCAGAGCTTTAATCATAACAATATTACCTTTTTGTCTTATTGAGAGTACAGCATTCAAATAGTGTTCGTTTTAATATTTGATCATCAACGCCCACCTGAGTAAGAAAATATGAATAGTTGCACTGGTTTGGAAAAATAAGGCAGTGTGAGCCCTCTCCTGCCCTCAGTTTGGCTTCTTCGCGCTCTTTAATTTCTCTACTCATGCACAGATTTGCTGCTCTCTCTTCAAAATAGTGCTGACCAGAGACGTCTGGAGCGAACGGTGAGAGACATACCAGGTAAACTACAACCACTGACACGCACTGACAGCGGCAGACTGACTTGTGGGACTAAAGGTTTATCTCTCTCTCTTATTCTTATGGGCTTAACATACATTACCATATTAATAACTGTCCCATGTATATCACTAGCCAGCGCCTCTGAACTTCAACACATGTCCTTAATAGTGGACATTTTGTCCACCTGTATCTTCCTTAAGTTTTTGGACAAACCCCATCAAGCCTTATAGTGTTCTGTAGAGGAGATCCTGGGCTTTCCAGTGATGGTCCTGTGAGGGTTTGCCTGCTGGAAACAAGGACTGCAATGACAAGACATACATGAGGAGCTCCAAATCTAAGATGTTCCTCTGCAGAACCAAAAAGAAAACCAGGACTATCACAGCTTAACTATCTAGAGGATGTTCTAGGACTTATAATTCACTGTTGTGATACAGGGTACGTTGTCCTTGCAGGCAACAAGCAGCAGAATTGTATTGTTTTGATCAACGTGTTCTTCTATTTTCAGATGAAAATCGGACATGCTGGGAAATGAAAATAAAAAATATATTCAATGAAATTTAAATTGTAAGGTGTTTTTTAGGCCCAGATAGACAGGAAATCACACAAAAAAAGAAATTGTAAGACAGGGAGGATGTATTAACAGACACTGGAAGTCCGTGTGGGTGGTAGTGGCTTAGTGGGTAAAACACTTGCCCATGAACCCGTTGACCACGAAGTTGTAGGGTCAACCCCCCTCCCCCATCTACCATTGTGTCCTCCAGCAAGACACTTAACCCTCAGTGTCTCCAGGGGGACTGTCCCTGTAACTAATGATCTGGATAAGGGCGTCTGCCAAATGCCGTAAGTGTAATGGAAGTCTTAGCATCCGTTAATGACCGGTTAATTTAACTTAATGGTCCTATTGTTGAGGTCACTTGTCTGGCTCTAAAGCATTATCCTACGCTGTAATTTGCTTTTGCTTCGATTCAGACCCCCAGAACGACTCAGCCTGTTGTAAAAATCCTGATTTCACTCCAGAGCCAGACGGAGAATAAACGTCTGTTCTCTGAGCACAGGCCAAAAAAGCCGGTTCCACACGAGGGAGGAACCCCCTGAACCAGAAAAAGACTCTTCGCTGATGAGAAGTCACAGCAAAACAAGAAGTGAGGAAGCAATAAAGAAGACTAAGCTTTAGTTCCTGCACACAGCTCTGCTCCAAGGCCTCAGCCGATCACATGCCACTCCTCTCCAAATAAATCAACCTGTCACAGCAGCCTGAGGGACGCGTGGCATACAGAAGAAGTGTTTTCCCATCGCTTCTGCAAAACAGTGGATTCAGATGGTCCCATCCATCAAGCAGCAGTCACTTCTGCTACCAAGTGAAATAGCACATATCCGAGAGAGGGACCACACGCAGGCTTCTTCATCAATTTGCCGCGTTCTGTGTAAACACTCATTTAAGCTGTTTCAGAGCAACGGGAGGACATCTCTTCAAACCATCTGCGCAAGTTTCATTTACTTAATCGGCGAGATCTGACGGGCGCCTTGAAGCCCAGGGTGCCTGAGCTGAATTATATCAGACCGGGGGGATATCCATCAGGTTAATGTGTTTTTTACTGTGGACTTTTAAACCTAAACAAGACACACTTTGGTTGATTGCCTGTGGTTTGCTCACTTGAAGTCTCAGTTCAGTTTCAGTGACCACAATCACTTAAAACTGCATCAGTTCCAGGGCAAAGACATCACTAAACCCATTCGCACATGCATAGGCACGTGCCATAACCACACTAACAGAGTGCAGTCTTTTATAACAGGGCCCAATAACACACTGACATATTGACTTCAAAGAGTATTCTGGAGGGAAAAAAAGGAGATATATAGGATATAACCAGCGATTCCACAGATTTACATTCCACTGTGAGGCACAGGTCAGTTGTCATGCTTTTAACTTCATTCGCTCATGAACCTGCTGTGAGTGCATTCAAAGATGTGGAAGCATTTCAGAGGAATACGTTCTTTAAAGAATCAGTTGACATCAAAGACTGCGTTTAATCTTTGCTAAGGCCTTACATGTACTGAAACTTACTTCTCTTACTCCCACTGGGCACATCAAATTCAAAGACGTTCTGCATAAAACGTACAACTTTTTTCCTGTTTTTATTTTTTAATCTGTCCAGTGATTCTTTGATGCACACAGATAATCACCATCAAAAGACTTCAGCCCTGTCCTCTTATAGAATGTGTGTAAATCGGTGTCAGATTTGGATGATATTTCTGCACTCTGACTGACCCAGGAAAGTCAGGTCCCCCTCGTTTTCCATAAGAAAGCTCCTCCTGAATCTTCCTCTCCGTGCTTCAGATGCTGCACCACCTGAGCCTGTTCTGCAACTCAGCGCAGCTTATGATGCGACTTTCTTTGATGACTAGCTGCTGCACTTATTAAGCTCTCAGCAGGACACCATGAATCCTAAATTCAATTAAATTTTCTCTGCACATTTCATGTTTGATTGAGTTTTTAAATAATCCAGTAGAACTATAATATTCTATTGTATTTTATTGGCGATGTGGAAAATAATAGATGCACAAGCTGAGGGCTTCCACGAGGATCGCATTGTCCATTTCCGAGTCCAAAATTACAAAGTGGGAGGCCAATAGCTTCTCGTCCGCTGTGAGCTGAATGCTAAGTAGCCACATAATGTGAAAGCTCAGGACACACAGCTTCCTTTTTAAGCGGAAACCCTCGGGGGACGGCCGCTCCAGCTCCGCTGCCAGCCTCTGCTGCCTTGGTCTTTCACATGCATGCTTTGCATTTGTGATCCACTCTGAGGCACAAACCTGTCCGTAAATGATAGAGAGTATCCTATACAAGCCAGATGGATGATAAAAGCTGTATTTATATATCTAAATATGGCTTAAATCAGTCCACTTCCAGCAGACATGCTGTGGCAAATTCCCTTACTGATACAAACGAGGAGTGGAGGTTCGGTGGATCCACAGTACAGCGTTCATTTATTCATCAGGTTCATCTGAAAGCTTCCGTAAGAACTTGTGCTTGGCATTTCATCCTCCCAGGCGTTCTCCAAGGACTTATCGCCAAACAGCGCTATTATTTATGACTTCTCCGCTTTGAAGTTAATGCCCGAGACTTCCAAATGCTCACATGCCTCAGCATTCTAGGCCAGACAACCACTGAGGAAGACGCGTCTGGGGAGAAACCTCTTCAGTACCTAATTGTGTTGGCACCTCAATCTTCCACGAACTGACACTAACCATCGGCGTGAGAACAGATCAATAAGAGGCACTGGCTGAAGATCGATCTTTGATTAATTGCCGGCTGTGCTGCGATACAGCATTCCTCTGCCATTAAAGACACACAGCAGATTCATATTTTCATTTGGGGAAAAAATGTACTGGTCCATCACAGAAAAAGACGAATTACAGTCCTTTCCAATGACCTTATTAAAGGCTCTGCATCCAACTTCATAGCAATTCATCATGGTTTGGAAAACCTCAGTGTATGAAACAGCATAATTACTGACATACGACTATAGTTTTGTTGATATAGTTGCTCAAACAAAATGGGCTACACATATAACATCAAAAAACACATACGTCTGAAATCAACGTCTGGATCAATGTCTACTGCCTACAGGAAATGTATTATTAGCCACACAGAAGCAATACCAGGCTAAACAATATAATATAAAAGGTTAATGGAATTATACGGCCTAAAAACCCAGTGGATGGTTCTAATCTGTATAACAAAGGGAAAATACACCATGAGACCAGTACTGAGGTGATGAAGAGTGAGGAAGAAGCAAGTACAGTAACTGTAGGTGAAGAGTTCTGAGGTGTTATAATGGATTCCAAGCCGAATCTCTCACCTTGGTTCTTTTAAGGAGGAAACAAAATGTCTTTTTTTTTTAATCATCAGAAACCACAACACACTTTTCTAAACCAGTGTTTCATGCTGATTTCAGATCTGCGTCCATTTTTTCCAGTCACATCAACTTTTTGAATGAGTAATATTTGATCTGCAACAGACTTGCATGAGGTTTTTTTATTAAACCACAGACACCAATCAAGAACTGTTTCAGTATTTTCAGAGTGAAGTCAGACAGGCCACACTGTGG
>JBBJLR010000040.1:6018020-6029147 GCA_037577145.1 Brachypetersius gabonensis | reverse complement strand
AAAGCTCATTACTGCCATTTAGTTTAAGAGAGAACCAGAGATTAGTTTTCTTTGAATTATTCAGGTTCTGTAAACACCAGCATTTCTCTTATTCTGATCTATTTCCTTTAAAATGATGCTTTAAAGAACAATATTTTTATTAAATGAGGAGAAATATTGTCAACGGTTCATAAAAACGAAGGCAAAGCTGTTCGGTTCAATACTCGCAGCTAGAAAAGATCAAACCTGAGAACCTGAACATTCTTGCAGTGCTTTGTTATGTTTTTTCTGCAGCTGTATGTCAGCTAGACTTCGTCTGATGGCTCAGTCATCTTGAATACATCCCCAGCTCTCTTCTCACAAAGACCCGAGTAGATATTGGTCCATTTAGGTCTGAAGATGAAGAAAATGTGCTTTAGGACTAAACCAATGATCAGTTTCCTACTTAGAACACGAACATACATAGAACACAAAGAGCTGATCTTATTTTCACAAAGGGACTTTATTTTCATTTCAAGTATTCAAAACTGTTAAATAATAACTGAACATTTTTTAAATGATGGGCAACGTCACACTTGCCCCCTCTTTAAACTTCTATTTAAACTGTACCCCATTCTCTTATAAACAACTATTCACACTTTCAGGATTCGGGATTTCAACAGGTAACTTGTTAAATGCGAGGACACGGATGGAGGGGAGGCGGCGCCGTGGAAATGGTTTACGGGGGAAGACAACGCCAAGTCCAGTTCACAGCTGCTGGTGATATGAACACAACATTCATCTCTAAGCATCGTTTGATATGTTTAGCACTGACTCTCCTCTCTTTTGTTGCCACCGGAAACAGAAAACACAAAGAGACGGAGCAGCTACAGTAAAACCAAGCAAAGAAACCCAGAAAAGCCACAGTGAGTGAGTGCCTGGGCGGTACCAAAAGGCTGATATTCTGGGGGCCCATCATTAAGGCACCTTGTGCTTTCCGAGAAAAGACAACAGCTCACCACAAATCATTCAAACACATCCTGTCTTGTCTGAAGCTACAGCCCGCAGATGATACAAGCTGTTGAAAAGTGGACACTCTGATGTTAAAAGGATGCCATGATCAAGGGAGAAGAATTCCAGTGATTTCCGCATTAAAAGGATCCTTGGCTTGAGACGGGTCGGGCTGGAGGTTTGAAAATGCGCCTTTCTCTACTGCCTAAAACAAGACTGGGATCCCTAAAAACAAGAACCAAATTCCACTAAAACCACTAATGCCCTGCTGATCATTTGCAGAGAACAAAAACATGATGAATCATTTCATTCGATTCGTTATTTTCATTTCCATGTGGCAATGACAAACCCGCATCGTCATTTCCAGCCTCAGCTTTTTTTTGTACAAGGTAGTGATCAAGACAAAAGTTCTCTGTTGGCAAAAAAAACCCTATTATTTAAAAACAGACCCACAATACAAAACGTCAAACTGAACATTAAAAGGAAAAAGAAGCTGAAAAATATATTAAAAACATTAAAAACGTGAAGAATACCTCAATCCTCACAATGTGTGGAATGTCATTCTGTAATGGGGAAGCTCACAGGGGCCTAGGAGTGAAGGAACTGTGGAGAACATGCTGAGGTCCATCAATAGTCATGACGTCTGGACCCGTTTTCTTGCAGTGTGGCTCACGAGCAGAACAAACGTTGCTCCTTCAAATTGTCGTTATTTTGTAATTAATGCATGTAACTGTAGTATGTAATGAAGGCTTGTCACATTTGAGTGACAGCATTGCTAAAAATAAAAAAAAAATTAAAACGGGCCGATGTCAGTTCTGTGCTCTGTGTGAAAAACAGAATGATACCAAAATGTACACGGTGCTACGAGACCCATCACGGACTTGTTTCTCTAAATGATTCAAGAAAAGCAAACTGTTAAAATAACATACAGCAGTCTGAGCATCAGACCGATCACATACATACATACCTAACTTCAGTAAATAGGTAAGTACATCTTACAAAATCTGTACAATAGTAATGTCCTTTTCAACATTACAAGTGCATTATTTATTTATTTTTTTACATTACAACAGACTTCTTTCCGAAGTCTTACTAATAGTTTTACTAATAGTTTATTTTCAGTGAATTCCTCTTATACTCCACACAGACCGAACGGGAAATATTATGTACAGCTGGGTCTAGACCCTCAGAGCTTATGCACTGAGCCTTAATGACTGATCCTCCCTCCTCTTGGAGGAGATATCGATGTCTATGGAATCTTTCCCAACGATGAGTCGGAGGCGTTTTGCTGGTGGAAGTGGGATGAAGTCGTCGTCCTCCTCCTCAGACGAAAGCTGCTCGTCCATGTGGTCGCCCCTGATGCCGCCGTTCTGTGCTTCTCTCTTTATAAGATCGAAGGAGCTCACGCTGCTGAAGCTGGTCTCACCAGAACATGCCGGTGCGGCCAGGAGCTCGCGGTCCTCGCGCTGCAGTTGTATCTTTAATTTGGCGGAGCTCGGATGGCCCACGGGACTGAAAGCGCTGTTCAACCTGGTGTAGGCATCCATGTTGTGGTCTTTACTGAACTTGATACTGATTTTAGAGTTACTGCGGGCCTCGCCGGCCTCTTTAGACGCGCTACCGCAGCTGTCCCTGCGTCGCCGCAACGTCAGCTTGGGGATCCCTGTGCTATTCTCCATGATTAGAGCATCGTAGCGCGTGACCTTGCGCTTCTTCTTCCCCTTCCTGGACCGGCGACTGCAGCCCTTAGACTTGCTCTTCTTGGGTTTGGTACTACCTGTAGTCTTGTAATGCCTTTCAGAAAAACCCGGCAACGTTCCACTGCAGTCCCCGACGCTCTCGGACAGAAACACGAACGGTTCACTGCACTCAGTCTTTATGATTCTCTCAGGCTCTATTTGAGTAAACCGCCGGCTCTGCGAGTGAGAAACTCGAACGCGTCCGTCCTCAGGCTCACGCAACCTCAAGCCGTGAGAAAGATACTCCTCCATGTCAGCCGGCTCTGTTTTAATGACCACGCTGCCTGGCGAAAGGGCCTGGTCTTCAAAAGTGCTTGGTGCAGTCTTCTCGCCACCAACCTCCTGTGCCTTGAGCAAAGTCCTGATTGACCTTCGTGTCCTATAAGTGCATGTCCGACCGGTCTCTAATGCCGCAGAACATCCTAAAGAATGCTGATTGTTTTCCTTCGCATCGCGCTGTGGCAGGCAGTCCCGAGAACCCAGCGAGGGGAACGTCCCGAACGAGTCCTCCTCCAGTTTAACAGGGACGTCTGCTTTTGGCTCCTTAGGGCCCGTAACTACTTTAGCTGAGGCCTTTCCCTCACACACTCTACTCTGGCTCCGTAACTTTATGTTCATGAGCAAAGGCTTTGAGGGATTTGACTTCAGTCTCTTTGGTACCCTGTTATTCATTTGTTTTGAAGGTGAGGTAGATGAGGTGTAAGCTCTTGAGAGGGCCTGTCCATCATGAGTCCTGGATTTACTCAGCCTTGTGCTCCTTTTCCTAGATGCTAAATGGAAAACACAGGAAAAAAATGCATTTCAATATCATAACGTCACATTTACCTCGACACTTTTTTTTTCCCAGAATCACTTTGAGAATCATACGGATTAATAAACAAAGTCTTCTGTAAAAGATCTGCTCCCACATTTAAAAAAAATTTGCAGTTGTAAGCACATCTTCTCTGCTGACTCATCAAGCGTCACAGCTTGAGAAAGACCTTTTAAGAGGATCAAGGGCCTCAGGTTTGTTTAATGCATTACAGAGCTACAAAAAATATATTTATTAGGGATGCACCTAATATTCGGCCACAGAAAATTTTGTTTAAAGAGTTCTGACGCAACCAACAACCGCAACCTGCAGCGCCAGATTGGATTAGAGTCAACATGACGGCACATTTCGATATATCTAAGAAAGACACATGGGAAGCGGCTTGTAAAGCGCACAATGCCAACATTTCTAGAGGAGGTGCTTCAACAAAGACTCTCAACGTCGGGATTCATTTATCATATTAATTTCAAACATCCCGATTGAGCCCAGAAGAGGCAAGACCTGTGTTTCTGAAAAGGCAAGAAAGTTTTCCAGTGATTCCAGTGAATATAGGGGCTGCCAAGTCTTTGTTTTAATACACCATTTTGTTAAAGGCCTACAGAGAATGTTGTTTATCTTTCAGAAGTTTTAAAGCACTTGTTCACTTGAATTCACTTGTTTTATAAGATATTTAATTAATATTTCAGCTATCTTGCTTTTGGGCTATTCATGAGTGGGGCCAAAAAATTATTTTATTTTAAAAATGTTATATGTATTGTTTGAATGCTAAATAAATATTTTCATATTTTCTAACCAATTTATTCTTTGAACCATGATTATTAATTTATACAATTGCAATGCTTGACTTCTGCGTTTAATACACACAGTCCAAGCCTTAACAGCAATATTACTAAAAAATTGTATACAGTAATCCCCCGCTTTTTGCGAGTGTTACATTGCAAGAGCAACTGCGAAATGTGAAGAACTGCGTTGTGTTTATGTAAAAAAAGAATCCCATTTTCATAGTGTAAACCCTAAAATCTGCCTCCAAATCTGCCCCCAGAACACTTTGCATTTTCTTTAAGGGTAATGCATTAAACGGAGTTTAAAATTAAATTAAAGGTAAATAATCAGAATCAGAAAACTTTACTGCTTAAAAAACGGTTAGCATTAGCATCGTACACAAAAGACAGGTTGAAGTAACTCTCTCTACCCACGTGTTTAGACAGGGCATACTAATATTTTAAAAAAATGAGGTAACAGTTGAAAATTGGGAGGTAAAAGTTTAAAACACTAAAATACGAGGACAAGGCACGGATCAGTCATGCTACACGCTGCAGCAGCTTCTTTTTATGGTGGTTAACTTTTCACTGCATTACTGCCACCGCTGGACTGGTGGCGGTAATACAGCTTGGTTATCAGAAATTTCCGCTTAGACTGAATCCGCCAATGCTGATCCGGGTAAAATTGAGGGGTTACTGTAATTTTTTTCGGTGTTTTTCAGCCAAGTGTTTCCTCATTTTCAATTTTGGCCAAAAAAATAATTTCGGTGCATCCCTAATATTAATAAAGTAAAATCTGCCAAGCAAATTCACCTGTTCCCAAAATAATCTACATACTCGGGCTGGACGATTTGGTCTAAAATCAAAATCTCGATTAATTGAACATTTTAACTCGATTACGATTAATGAACGATTTTTTTTTTTTTGCCCTCATAGTTCACTGACACGTTTTGTACAGTAAATATGCTCACATATTACAAGTGAGAGATTTTTGAATGAAGGGTGCATTACTTGATTTTAAAATAATTGAAGGAAACACACACTATCTACTATCTATATTTTTTAAAGGGAAAGTAATTGAAATAATCAACCTGGAAAAATGTTATCGATTATAGGTTCTGAATGTCGATTTCGATTACTTTTCGATTAATCGGCCAGCCCTACTACATACTTAAAAGAAACAACTTAAATCAAGAACAATTTGTTAGACAGTCTTACATGAATGTATTTTTGGTGAATCCTGAGTGTCTGCATCTGTGTGAGAGCCAACGGAGTGGCTATCAGAGTTCTGATTCCCTTCTCCCAGCTTCTTCAACCTGTTCAGTCGCTTGTCCGTCTCCCTCAAGCCGTATTTGCTATTAATAACTGGGACCGCCACAGGGAGTCCCATTTTTGATTTGAAAGCACCAGTGCCACGTCTGCACACAAACGAGAAGTTCATTCAGCACAACTGAACACTTTCCAGACACTTCAAAATCCCAAACAAAAGAACAGAAACAGATATTATACCTTTCACATGTGTAGCATTCGCAAAATTCATTACTTTCTCCAAAGAAGCCATCGCCATAATAACATGAGATTTCTTCTCCGGGTTCAATATCTCGGAGGACTTTGACGCAAGCCGTGTCTCGACCCGTCGACACAAACTGAGGAAAAAGAAATGTTTTTCACGTTCACACCTCGGACATACACTTCACACAAAAGCAGGAGTCACGTGTTTAAGACAATGAACACTTAGTTACCTTACAATTCGGCCGACAATCTGAAAAAGAAGAAAAGTGGATTTTAAAGAAAATTTTAATTTGATTAAATTTTTTTTAATATTAGCACTTACAAGCAAAACACAACAGTGCCTTCCTTCAAATGAGGCGTCACTTGTGTACAAAGTGTGACCATACCGTGGTTAATGAAAGCGGCAGGTCCCAGCCATAACTGGGCACAGTTTTTTCGAGTGGAGTACATGACGCTGAAATCGTTCTCGCCATGGCGCAATAACATCTTCTCCTCACTTGGCGAAAGTTCGGCAATACAGCCAACCAAGTATTCAATTTTATCGTATCTTTTCCTGCAGAAGTAGAAACATACAGATGAAAAACTCAAAAAATATAATCAAGATATAAATATTAAAAATATCAGGTATCAGGATTTGAATCTATTTTACCATTCTTTTGTAGCAACAATTTTGGCTCCATTTTGCTCGGATGAATACCTGTTACAAGGTAATATTTCAAACCCACTCTCACTGTCAAACATACGTAAATAAACAAAAACCTGAAAGAAAACGGACACACAACTTTAACGCATATTCTTCATGTAAATACAGACTAAAATGAAGAGGTTAAATGTGAAGTGTCATGGTTTCGTACATGCTGTTTAAACAGTTTCTCCTGGGCCTTGGTCTTGGGAAGATAGTGGTTTCTGGAGAAGTCTCCAGACATTAAGGCCTTGAACGCCTGCTCTGGGTTATTGTGTTTTTTAAAACTCTCTATGATTTCCTTTAGCTCCTCTTGCCTTCCTTTAATTGGTCGAAACCTATGAAGAGCGATGAAAGCATGTGTAATCCGTATGTGTAATCAGGTACCAAATTCATTACTTAAATTCAATGGAATCAAGTGTTACTGCAATGCTTATCCTGAAGTATAGCTACCTTGCATTCATCTTATGGGTCTGAAACCCAAGGTAAGGGTCCAGAATCAGGCCTGTGGTGAGGTCGTCGTTCTCACACAGTTCCTTGGCTGTCATTCCTGAGGACGGGACGTGGCGCCTCTCCACCTCCAACGGCCCAGGATTGAAACCTAAACAACAAAAACGAG
Source organism: Brachypetersius gabonensis (assembly GCA_037577145.1). NCBI lineage: Eukaryota > Metazoa > Chordata > Actinopteri > Characiformes > Alestidae > Brachypetersius > Brachypetersius gabonensis. Next base: position 6,022,054 of record JBBJLR010000040.1, on the reverse strand, counting down.
GTAAACGTTTCCATGCCTTGGAAATGAACCTCAGGTCTTTTAAGTACAAGAACTAAGAACTCTCACGGCGGCTGCATCTCCTGCCGTTGAGGGAAATCTTGCTGGGACGCAGATGTGGCGTACGAGCTTGGCTCCCTGGCTGTTCGCTGAACCTGCTTCCATGTCGTCTGCCATTTACTACCATGTTCTTGGATTCTCCCAGCCACTTCATACCCACAGACTGCCTGGGTTAGTTGCATTGATTCTCTAAGCTGAGGAGGCAACCACGAGAGCAGATGTTTGCAAAGGGTGACTGGCTTTTCTACACATCTGAGGCAAGTGGTAGTAAATGCAACTCAGGGTTAAGACTCTTTCTCTAAACCCAGTGGTGTTATGGTAGGATTCGAACCCATGACCTTGATCCAGAGGCAAGTATCCTTCCCACTTGGCCACCACTAGTTTAACTTTAATGCCATATCAACGACAATGGCTATGCCAAAAAGTTACATATGATTGGTAGTGGCCTAGTGAGTAAAACTTTGTTGACCACAAGGTTCAAACCCGCCCCACACCCCCCCCACACACACACACACTTTCAACCATTGTGTCCTTGAGCAAGACATTTAACCCTCAGTTGTTCCAAGGAGACTGTAAGTCACTCTGGATAAGGGTATCTTCCAAATGCCTCCTTTGCGCTTTACATTAAACAACAAATTATTTGAAAACAAGAAACTTAAACAGCAACTAAATAAGAAATCGAAACAAAATTCCAAAACTTCATGAGGCGTACTTTATGAAAAACTTCTTCCAGATAAATAAATCCTTGCCTTGTGTTACTCAGAGCAGAATAATAAAGCAAAATATGTTTTCCTGACAAGGACACATTACAAAACTGACAGGAAGGGGGTTCACACCAGAAGCAACATTGCACTGCACACTCTGAATGCATGACTAACAGAACCATTTTACAGAATATTATCAAGTCTTCTATTGGAAACTATTGCATGGGGCATTATGATTTACTATCATAAACAGCTTTTTCACCCCAGAGCTGTGGTCTCCACCACCCCTTCAGCTTTTCCCCATTTACCTGCTGCTGCACGTTTAATACTAAAGTATAATGACAATTATACTCTCTTACTCTCATATAGGATTATTGCACTCCAAATGCACTTGAATAGCTGGTCAATCTCATAAAATGAACAGAAAAAAAAAACAATCTACAATGTTTCAGGTGACATTTAACCCTCAGTTATGAAAGTCGTTAAACAACGTTGTGCATATTGCATTTGTTTATTTAATAGTTTGTTTAATATGTGTGGCTGTATTGTACCTCTATACCACATGGTGTTTATAGATTCAGTGAAAAATGTAGCTAGGAAATAAAACCTTAGTGAGTAGTGTTTTGCTGCAAGGAGATTAAAGTGTACCCAAAAAAAATAATCTCAGTTTTAATCGAATCTTTAAATACTAAAAAAAACCCGCAAAAACAATAATGAAGGGCGGTGGCCACCAAAACTTTTCTTAGTCATTTTACAGCTTAGTTAGTGAAGGGGAGCTGAAAAATCGACTTTAAATCGACTGTCTAAACACCAAAAAGTTGCTAAAATAACAAAATGGCACTCAAGCCGGGATGGCTGCTAACCGGTTTTTTAATCCAAACCAAACAAGAAAGCTTTTTTTCTTTGTTTTAGTTATGTTACAGCTCAGTTTGTCTAAGACAGCTAAAACAGAACTGTTTTAATATACTGATAAAATACCAAAAAAGCCGCAAAATAGCCCGAAATGCTGCTAAAATAAACCAAAATGGCCCTGAAGCTGAGAGGGTTGACAACCAGTTTTGCCACCAAAACAGAGTAGAAAGCTTTTTTAGTATTTTTTTTACAGCACAGATAGTGATAAAGTACTAAAAAATAAACTAATCCTAGTTTTATAGACTGGAAAAATACTTAAAAAGCTGCTAAAATAGACACAAATGCCCTAAAGCTGAGAGGGTTGCTAACCAGCATTGTTTCCAAACCAAGCCAGTAAGCTTTCTTTAGTAATTTTACTGCGTTGGTAGTGAAAGGGTGTTAAAGATTAAACTGGCTACTGTTTAAATAGACTGTTTAAATACTAAAAATGGGCAGAAATGCACTAAAACTCGGATGGTTCCTAATCACTGTTGTTGCTAAGCTAACTAGCCACCTTAGCTGTGTGGCTAACTGGCTAACAGGTCCAGTTTCGTTACAGAAAGCGATACTCACTCAGTCATGAGCCTGCATGAAGAATTTCAACCCTCTCTGGTCCAAAAAACACAACATTCATTAAAAATACATAAACATAGAGATAAGTAGAGTCAGAAATTATCATTAAAGTTCAAGATGGCGGAGGTCTATGAAGAAGAAAGGCTGTAGAGTAAAATGTCCCCAAAACAGAAACAACACAGAGTTTTCTCTCCATCAGAAAACAGCAAAACACCTTCAGACATCGTGGAGTTCAGAGTACAACTCCAATTTTAAGGAGAAGTGGTTTAAAATCGAGATATTAGACTGATCTGAGGACTATTTTCCCCTCCTCGGAGGAACACTGAAGTAGTCCCTCAAAAACAAACCACAGGCCCTTTAAAACGAGTTGCCAGATCAGTATAATCTACACATTTAAAGATAGTTGGCCCTTGAAAAGGAGTTGCCAGATCAGTATAATCTACACATTTACAAACATGGGCCCTTCCAAATTAGTATAATCTACACATTTGTAGATATGGACCCTTTAAAACTAGATGCTAGATCAGTATAATCGAGACATTTACAGACATGGGCCCCTGAAAACGAGTTGCCAGATTTGTATCATCTATGTATATACAGACATGGACCTTTTAAAACGAGTTGCCAGATCAGTACCACCTACACATTTACAAATGTGGACCCTTAAATCGAGTTTCCACATCAATATGATCTACACAAACACAGATATGGCCTCTTTAAAGAGAGTTGCCAGTTCAGTTTAATCTACACATACACAGATGTGGGCCCTTTAAAGAGAGTTGCCAGATCAGTATAACCTACACACTAGAGACGTGGGAGTTACTTCTGAATAATTTTGACTGAACATGTCTGTGTACATATTTGCGTATTTGCACACACGTCTATTTTATTGTGTCGTGTACTTACTATGATATACTGGTGTGTAGTTTTTATTTAGTTATGCTGCTCTTAACTTGGTTCTGTCCACTTTAAGCCGAATTGTCCACCTGTGGGACTAATAAAGGTTTCTCATATCTTCTCGTCATTGTGTCGCAATATTGTTTATTGCATTTTTTTTTTAAATTCGGTTGTTTCATTACCATTTATTCTTCCTCGTCACACTGAGCCTGCATAATGTATTCTTTCACTTCTATTATTTAATTAGGGGTGGGCTGGGGTGGAGGTAACTCAGTGAGGTGGAGGTAACACCACCACTGTGTCCCTGAGCAACACCCTTAACCCCAAGTTGCTCCAGGAATGGAAGTCGCTTAAAGCATCTGCTAAATGTAATTATTTTTTATTCTATTCATATAAAGCACATAGTGTTTTGTGTATGATAATCATTTGCTATATAAATGACTTGAGTTATAAATTACTAGGCCTAACTTCTAGTGTTTTAAATGTTGTAATCTAGTAAAAGTTCATTTGTGGAATTTATTTCCACAAGCCTTCAGCTAGGAGACAAATCTGCATGAGGCCTGAGGGAAGTGATAATCCAGAAAAATGTGACTCAGTTAGTTTAACAGTGGTTCCCCCGCTGCAGGTCTGGATGGAGCTCCTACACTGAACCACCTGAAGCGTTCCGACCAGGATTACTTTATATATGTTTACACTATGAGGATAAAAGTAATGGGACACACCAGTTTTTCAGGGTTTGGACCCCTTACTTCCAGTCAGAGTCAATTTTAATGCTTCAGCAGAACAAGACACTCAGAGCAACGCCATGCTTCCAACTCTGTGGACCCAGTTTGTGGAAGAACCTTCTCTATTCCAGCAGGACTGTGTTCCAGAGCACAGAGCGAGCTCCATAAAGACCTGCTGGAGGAGTTC
>JBBJLR010000040.1:5988826-6005110 GCA_037577145.1 Brachypetersius gabonensis | reverse complement strand
TGTGTGTGTGTGTGTGTGTGTGTGTGTGTGTGTGTGTGTGTGTGTGTGTGTGTGTGTGTGTGTGTGCGCGTGCATGTTTAGGTAAAGTGATGGAAGAGGTCCGCCGGCAGTTCTCAGAGCTGATTCCAGTGGTGCCTGTATGCCTGTCAGGCCTCGCCACATCCACTGCTCACTAACGTTGCCCATACCGAGTCCGGACCGCTATGAAGCCAGCCCACGAACGCAACCAGGAGTGCCTCCCTCCAAAGAAGCGGGACCTTCCGGTCAACAATGCCACCACTACGCCTAACAACAGTAGCAGCAGTACTGCAGGAGGTAGTGGGGTTGGTGGCGGTGGAGCAGGAGGGGCTGGTGGTGGTGGTGGTGGTGGAGGAGGAGCAGCAGCAGGAGGAGAGGAACCCCCATCCTCTCAGAGCTCTGGAACGGGTGGAGAATCCCAGGGGGGCGGAGGGAGTGGCGAGTGGGTGCGGACTCAGCCTGGTTTGCACTATGGAGTTGAGGGGCCGGACAGCCTAGCCGGTCTGCCTGTGGATCAGTACAGCATGCTTTACAAAGTGGCCCTCCCCTCCGTCAGCTACTCTCCAACTAGCCTTCACCCGGTGCACATTTCTCCTGCCTACACGGTTCCCTCTCCGCTTCTACAGCATCCTGGCATCCCATACCCTCCCCTCGGCTACACCCCAGTCCCTCACTCCTCCTTACAGTTTGTTAGTTCCCATTACACGGCTGCTGTTCCCTACACGGTACCGCCAGGCTTCGTTCCCAGCCCCTTGATATCACCGCAGTCTGCAGTCCCCCAACCACACCCGGTCTCCCAACTGGTGCCCTACCCGTCAGTCATTCAGGAAGGCATGGTCTCATCACCCCCTCAGCAGGTGGCCACCCATGCGTACGCCAAAGTGGCAGCGCCCGGAGGCGTCCCGATGGTTCTGTCCTCCGAGCAGGCCGCGACTCAGCAACAGTTCAGTGCAGTAGGGATGCTGCCGGCAGCCGAGCTCAGTCCGAGGGGAGTTCCCATCTTCTATCACCCCTCCGGCGGTGCCCGGGCTATCCAAAATCAGAGACAGGAGCAGGAGAGAGAAATGAACGGAGGCGAGAGGGAACACGGAGGCAGGGAATCCCACCAAGACACGGTTTATGCCGTTCGGAACTCGCGGCCGCCTCAGGCAGCGGCACTGGAGCCCCAGCAGGACAGGAGCCTAAAGGGCCACCGGCAGGATGGAAGAGCCTCGCCCAGTCAGTGCAGCACGCCAGACACAGACCTGGAGGTAATGCAGTGCTTATTTTCTTCTCTTCTGAATTATTTTTTTTAATGTTTGACTTTAAAATGAAAGTAGTCCTTCACATCTGTTTGTTACATTTAGAAACTGGATAATGGCGGACCTTTAACGCCTCTCAGCTTATTCCCTTCATTTGTTTTTTGTGATCTTATCGATTGTTCTTCATGCCTTTACTCTTGGCTATCTTTATCTGAGAACCAATAGTAAATGGAGTAGATCAGTGGAGAGATACTTGCAATTTTTCTCTGGAATTTAGATGGGTGAGAGTATGTTGGAAGACAATGGCGCATTTTCCACTGCTAATGTAAGCCCTTGCCACAGTTGCTTTTTGTTCCTAGCTTTTAACACCCCATGAATTACATTTTACGACATGTTTTTCTAAATCTGGGCCTATATGTAATTACTGATTAATGAAAGGCAGCCTGAAATATTTTTTAATCATTTCAGTATAATTGACACTTCTCCTTTAATGTTTAAGTGTTAAATGTCATTACCAACAGTCATGTGTAACATGTATAATTGCCGTGAACATGCGGTTTGTATTATGGCTTCCGTTTGGGGTTGTATATGTTGTCGCATGCATCAAAATGCGTGTTTTAATTGTTTTTACAAAACGACTGTTCCAGTGTACTGCAGCATAACATTATCCTATCATTCATTGGTTCATTTTTAATGTTATAACCACGTAACTGTTGTTTACATGTTACTGGAAAATTATCTCTGGTGCTGCTTATATGAATTTCCTTAGAAGTACTATGTATGCCAAGCCAAGAGTAACTCCCAACTTCTTACAAAATTATTTTTTTAGATGACTGATTTACAGATGTTCTAGGCCAGCATTAACTGACTGTGGATCCTTTTTGTCTCTGAGTATTAACACTTATTTTGCCCCATTCCTTTCAATCAGCATTACACCTTGTGTTCTACTCCACTTCCTTCCTTTATTAGCTGTAGTTTGGGTGTGTTGGCGATTGAGCAACAGGCAGTAAGTCAGCTACTTCTTAGAAACTGCCAGAGATTTCTTTTTTTGATTTATTGCGAAAACAGGCTGACGTAAAGGATTCAGATTTGACCAGGAAATAGTAGTATGTTTCAGCAGACATTTCATAAATTAGCTCTTAACATATACTGGGGTGCTGTAACCGGACACGTCTAAGCATGAGTCTCATGTTCCTCAAATCAGAATACATTTTGTTGAGGTGAGACACCACAGAAGATGACGATAAACTTAAAAAGTGCTTTTTTTTGTTGCAGGTTCAGCAGGTAGTTGGGCGGTTAACCTCACCGGTTCATGGGAGTCGCAGGGAAACAACACATGGCTCATCCCAGAATTTGCAGAGGAGCAGGGAGTTTCATGGGGAGGGCAGGACTGTATATGCCCCACACCCTGCTGTCCACCTAGACCCTAGAGCCACAGCTCATCAGCAACAGACAGTACAGCCTGGCCATGCTGTGATCTTGGCGAATGGGCAGCCGGTTCTCGTGCCCCTGGATTATCATCACCATCAGCAGCAACAGCTGCAGCAGCATTACCCAGGACAGCCGAATGATGCTGCTGCCTCAGTGGCCTCTCCTATGCCGCACCCCAAAGTCTCCGATGCTGCAGTCGCAGTGACTATACCTGAGCGGACGGTGGTGGAGCTCCCTGCTGCCCAGCCTGCGGTCAGTGCTGTGGCGGCTCTGCCCCAGGCCCTGGCACCACCACCACCATCCCTCACACCTACTGGCCCCTCGCACTTCATGAAGGGGGCTATTATCCAGCTGGCTACAGGAGAGCTGAAGCGCGTGGAGGACTTGCAGACTCAGGACTTTGTCCGAAGCGCGGAGATGAGCGGAGGGCTGAAGATCGACTCCAGCATGGTGGTAGACATCCGAGCCAGCCAGCAGCGCCCAGGTCTAGTGTCGCTGCATTTCACTGTCGGAGAGCAGCAAAGCAAAGTGACCATTGATGTCCCCCCAGAACACCCTTTCTTCGTCTTCGGTCAGGGCTGGTCGTCCTGCAGCCCCGAGCGGACAGCTCAGCTCTATGGCCTCACCTGCCACGTTCTGCAAGTGGGCGATGTTTGTGTGTCCATCACTTTGCAGCAGCAGCCCACATCCCAGCAAAAACCGCCACTGCCGTCACAGCAGCAGCCAGTACATGCCAGGACTTCCACCAAAGCCAACTCCACGTCAGGGGCCTCCTCCTCACAGCCCATGGGGCCTCCAGCGCCCCAGCACGTCCGGCCTCAGAGTCAGTTCAAGATGGAGCGGATCCAGAGAGAAAGGGACAGAGAGAGGGCAGATAAGGAGGAGCCCCTGATTGTAGGGACTTCGGGACACGGCGACATTCCCCCCAGGCCGAACAGGACTTCGGCAGAGCACACACGAAGCCAGAGCAGTTACTATTTGCACACCGAGGGGCAGCACGCCCGGACTGGGGTGTCGTTGGCCGCCTCTTCGGCGGGGGCATCCCAAAGGCGCTGGTCTGCCCCCGGCTTCCAAAGATACGCCATCAAAAGCGAGGAGGGGGGCAGAGCCCCGGCCATCGCCCCAGGCACCTCTCGCCCCTCATTCATCCCTCAGGAGGTCAAACTGTCCATCGAGGGGCGCTCCAATGCCGGGAAGTAGCAACAGCCATTGCAAGAGACACAATAGCGAGAGATTGTCCGCAGGAGGAAAGTGTCAAGTAGTCAGAAGATGATAAAGAAGGAGCAGGAGAGAGAATGTAGCCTCAGAATGTTTTGAGATTTTGCACACGTCAGAAGATTACATCCCTTTTTTTCCTTTGTTATTCCAGGTGTGAGGGAGAGCACTTGGGCGAGTTAGTGCCAGTTCACTGCCATCAGTAATGATGGTGAGACTGAACATGTGTGCTGGCTGCTTTAGCTGGTAAATCATCTACCAAAGCCTTCACAGTCTACGTTCCTGTTTTGCGGATAAAATATCATTACATTCGGCAGTGGGCCGCAGAGACTTCTTGCAGCTCTTTGAATAAAAGTTTGTTGAAGGATGGTTGCGGTGGAATAATGGGATGCAGCCATAGGATCTTTGCAATCCTGCCTGTTTTGTTTTTTTTTTTTTTTAGCCCATATATAAATACTATATATAATCCTACTTGATTGGACTCTGCTACCTAAAAGACACCTGAAGGCTCTCTCTCAAATTCCCCTTTTGATTTACTGAGCTGTTGCTCTGACTCAGACTTCACAATGTCTTCAAGGTTTTTATTTTAGTTTTGTTTTCTTTGTTGTTTATTTTCCTTCCAGGCATGTCACTCTCATGTGACCACACTTCAGCTTCTGTCCCTGAGTCTTATCGGGGTGGCTACGCCGAGGGGATGTTCTTCGTAGTTTGAGAATGCTTGCCTGACGTCTCTTCCTCAATCAATCAAGCAAGAAACCAACCAACAATCAATATCTAGGAGTGGCCTAAAGATTAGATATGGCTCCAGTTGTATCGCAGTCACGTTTACACTGTCCACAGTATCATGCTCTACCTGTGCCACGTTTTTTTTTTGTGTGTGTATGTGAATGTGTGTTTTTTTTATGTTAGTGTTAAGTATGAATCAGCATTCCAGTTTAATTCCATCGAATTCTCAAGAACAGTAAAAAAAAAACAAAACACCACCCATGTTTCTCCACAGCGACCTGCCTAAGAAAAGCGCCTCTCTCTAGTACCTCACGGCCAGAAGTGTTCCTCAGTCTGGCTGTTGACTGTTTATCATTCATCGTATCTTTGTCCTGGAGACAATGTCTGGTGTCCACCAAAGTCATCACCACTGTCCAAGCTAAGACCAAACGTGGTGCAGGTTCTGGCTGCTGGCGACCAGCCCGTTCTCATGGAAGTGCTGTGGTCAGTAGGAGCGATGCAGGAGAAGTTGCCATGGAAAGCCCGTGGCCAGTGGCATGGGTTCCCCATAGTTAGGTTCAGGAAAACCCTCTCAGTAACCAAAACGAAAGCAATAGTCCTGGCGGAGTTCATTTTCACCACTTAGTTTCACGTGGGTGTTTGTCTTTCCCATGTTACATATTTACAGATTCAATGTTACAGATTTTAATGTATACAACAGCTGCAGTCTGTATGAAGAACCTTGTCTTAAACTTTCCCTACTTTTTTTTCCCCCGTACTGATGCACCATTTCATTTTTACTGTCTTGAGTTATATACTTTTATTCCTTAATATTTTAACAGTTACTATGTAGGTTTTTCGATAACGCAGGTCACGTAGTTGATCTTTTAAAGCGGCGCATTTTGTTTTCATGAGGTGGATCTCAGTGGTGACACGGCTGTTCGTTTTTACCACTGGTGTTATTACAGATCCCACTTTATCTAAGCACACCTCCTAGAGAGGCTTGTTTTCGATTCTGTGCAGAGGTTTTGGTCCTCTTATTGGTTTTTTTCCTTCCTTTTTCTAGTACTTTTGTACAGTGTAGAATTCTTTCTCTGTTTTGGCAATATTACTCTGGAGTGATTTTCTCAAAACTGTCTTGTAATTGCACATAGAGAAGTTAGTAGTTGATTCACACTGACCTTTTTAATTGAAATCGGATATTTACCTTAGGTTTTTTTTAATGAAGGGCAAACTTGGTGTAGTTTTGAAGAGGTTTTCTTTCTTTGGGACTGGTGAGAAACTGACAGGCGTGCTTGACACTGTTTACAAAATTAGCCAAGAGAAAATGCTGCAGTTTCATTCTACATACACTGATTTTAGTTACTGAACAAATTCAAATGGATAAAATGAAAGAAATTAAGTGCAATTAGACCAAGTGTGTTGTAAAGAAAACCATTTTATTTGTAAAGGCATTCCAAATAAGAGCCTGACATTCCCGTTAATGTAGACCATGAAGTTTCTATCCCAGGTTCAGAATGTTTTCGTGTTTCTTCTTGTTTTACCACTTAATTCTGATCCTGATCTGATTCTGAATCGATGAGAAATCCTAAGTCCTGGTCTCTTCGTGTAAAACGACCTCTGACATTTGTTCTGTTATGCCATAGATAGACTTTTTTGGGCCAGGATTTCACCATTTCACCATGAGTGATGATCTTAATTTTTTTTATACAAAAAAGTGTTTGTTTTTTTTCCCGTTTTAACCTGATGAGCTTTAAATGGATTTAAAGGAAGAAAATATTTATTTAGGTTGATGGAAATGGTTGAAAATGTGTTTATTTTTCTTTTTTTTGTGTGTGTGTGTGTGTAGCTCTCACATCTGACCAATGACGATGCTGTTCTGCAGGTAGCATTAACTCCTCCTACCACTAATATCTGTATTTAGAGTGGCTGGTGGTTTGACCTCATATAGATGACATTTGACTGGTATAATAATCACGTGCATTTTACAAATTCAAACCATTACAAACCATTTTTTTGTATCCAGTAACTGGTCGCCAGTATACCGTGCTGGGCTCGGACTCTGCTTTTGTGGTCTTGGGGCAGATACCCAACTGTGTTTTCTCCAGTGGTCTTGCGTTTCAAGTAATTCAAGTAAAACCTTTGCTGGTTTGTGCGTTCCATGGTGTGATAGAGCCCAGCTTTTGTGCTATTAATACGTTCCAAGTCTCAGATCCAGTTCAGGTTGTCCCTATTATCTCGTGACACGGCCTCGGCCTTCTCTGGGTGGACAGCCGTCCAGGGCTGTGCTGTCTAACGGGACCGCAGCGGTCCTTCACAGCTGGCCTGGACAGACCGGCTCTCTTAGTATCGCATTCCTTTGCAGGCAGGATTGACCTGCTCTGTAATGTGACCAAATCTTATTGAAGAATGTGCAGTACAACACGTAGGTAATTCGCCTCAGTTAAAACAGTCGACCTGTTCTCGTTTTTCTTTCCTCCACTTCAAGTATTTGACGTTTGTTTGAGACAAGCAATACCCTTAAACACAGAATACCTGAACGATGTACAGTTTCAGCATGTGCTATGCAGTAAATGCTCGAATCTAGCTCTCACAGCAGTGTCCTTGTTAACCCACTAAGCAATTGGATTTTTTCCCCCCTTGTTTGTATTATACACTATTAGCTGTTGCAATCTGTATCAAATTTGATGCCCTTTTTTTTGTACTTTTTTGATCTGAGGAGCTTCCTCGAGTTGCATTCTTAGTACAGTGGTCCACACGGTCAGTTACCTCCTTCTGTTACCGTCACGTCACTTGAAGCTGATTTCATGTCGTTTATGTTGCTTCGTTACTGTTTCGAATTGGTGTCCTTGGTTTCTTCTCCAATGCACTGCCTTACCGGACGGTTCTGGCCCGACAGACGGACAGTGTATGATGCTTTCAGCAGGAACCGAGCTTTGAATTCTGTGCACTGTAACCAAGAAGAGTTTACGCTGTTTGTGCCTTCCCCACTGTCTCATCTACGTTCCCTTTTCTGCCCCTTGCACATAGATTTACTCTGGTCTGCTCTCGCTTTTCGAGTCTCGTTCCCCCAAACCCCTGGTCCTAGAGGCGCACCGTCTGATTGTGGAGCTGAATTGTGTGTTAAACTGCACTAAAATAACCCTCTGTCAGCGTCAAACCCAAATTAGAACCCCTATTCTAAGCTGCTTTTCTCTACGGGACATTTTAATGGTGTTTTATGGTAAGCAGAAATGTTTCAAAGCTCATATGTTTCGTTCTTTGCCCTGAACGTCACTGTATCCTCTGAATTAGAGGTAGAATGTGGGTTGTGTACATGCAGTATTATATGTAAATAATGCATGACGACACCAGAATCTTGTTGTATTGACAGAAAATTGCTATAAAAAAAAAAGAATAGCGTTTGACAGATATTTTAAACCGATGTCGTGTGATGGCATTAATTGTACTGCAGAATAGCAGAATTACTAGATAATTCTAGGCTACTGTACGAAAATGTCGTTTATTTTCTTGCATTTAGGTTTCTACATTTTATAAATGTTTTTGTTGACCTATAAATATATGCTTATGTGTATGGAGGCCTCGGCAGACGTGTACATGAAAGACATTGGCCCACAATTCCCATATAGGTGTACACAAGTATGTTAGTGTTGCTACTTTATTCAGTTACTCCAGCTGTAGCCTCTCAAAGCAGCTTAACTAAGGGCCTCGACGCAGCCGCTGGTTTGTGTGGGCTGTTTTGTGAGGTTGCCAGGTTTGTGATGTTGCTACATTGTGCTGAGAGTTAGCCTTGCATTTACATTTTAACCTCAGTGACTTTTTTTTTAGGGGTGAAATGGACAAAACTTACCGGTCTGGAACATTTTGTTTACCATAGCGGTTATTCTTGGCGACTCCTGTAGAGAAAGCTAATATCGAACACCGAGTTCCTAATTTGGGCCTGACGGCGATTACAAACTGACAGAACGTCATTAGCAGCCTATTAGCATCCATCTGTACTGCTGCGATGGTGTGCTAGTAAATGTTCTTCCCAGCTTAATCACATCAGGCACACTCATGAGCTCTTTCCAGCCTCAGGAGGAGAGTTCATGGCTTGACTCATACACCCACCTATAAATAACATCCTGCATGCTCGCAGCTGTAGACGCACCATGAGCCTCCACGCGACTCTCAGCTTGCAAGGTGCATGCTTTTAGCAGCACATCCCTTCTCTGATTCATATAAAAGTAGTGACTTAAGTCCCCTAATCACTCATTATACTGTCCCTTAAAACGAAATGAAAGATGTCTTGCACTTATCCCCCCCGCCCCACGTTTCTTTTGTCTAATAGCGGATTATGCGTGAAACCATGTTAAAACAATCATCCAGTACTTGTGTATATGTTTGTGTAGATAGAAGATTTCTATATGATCAAGCTTGTCAATGACGCCTTAAAACGTGCATCACTCATCGGTCCACAGAATGACGCTTTACGGGTCTCTCCTCGCTCTGGCTGCTCATTCCGAAAGCCATAGCGCGCCCACCTTCACGTCTACCTGACCCGTCGTCTGTAGCTGGTTTAAAGCTACGCGGCATCCCATGTCACTCGGAAGCGATTAGTTGGTGAAGTCGCACTCGCTGGTTGTACGATGCCCTGTTCGAGAGGCTCGCAGTGCGTCTGTGCCCCACGCAGTGCGAGCTTTTATATGAAGTGTACATTTTTTCGAATGTTGTGACCGATTAGTTTTGATCTCATCCAAAGGCAAAGCAATGAAGAGCCTTAACCCTTGCACTGCTGACAACTGGGGTCTTTCTGGCTAGCATTTAGCCCCTAAACCTCATCTTGGTTGGGGTTAGAAGTGCTTTGGGGCCTGAATCATTGGAAATGCTTTCTATTTCTATTAGTAATAGTAGTACTATCACTCGTCAGATTCATTTTAAGAGGCTTTTTTATGATCCTTTCACAGTCCACATATCGTGATACTTTTTTTTTGGGGGGGGGGGGGGCTTAGAGCGGCATCGTTGCAGGCCAGAGTAGGTAATGGAGATCGACATCAGGAGAAAGTTTAAAAACGGTTTTTCAAAGGAGTAATTCTGTACTTTCAAGTATGACATTGTACTTTTAGGCACTAAGTGACACTGCTCTTTATGTGACGTGTGACCAGTTTTAAAAGAAACGGCATCTTTCTTTAATGCATAAAAGATCTGCAAAATATATGCAATGATGTGTATGTAATATTCAATCCTCAAGTATAATCCAGGTTGTATGAACTTTGTATAGTGAGTTTTAATATTGTATGGCCGTACCAATATGTATTAATTCTTATCAGAAGCCTTAGAGTTGTCTACCCAAAGTGCTCCCTTAGACTACCCTACACCTACCTGAACTTTACAAAGCATTAATAACTATATTTTGTTGCGTTTTTATTTGTACCCTTTTTGAATAAAATAGATTTGTACTGTATATTTGTACCTCTCTGTGAACTACTTAGGGCGGTTTTGTTTTTTTGTTTTGTTGTTTTGCTGTTTTAATTATATGTAAGGACACAAAGATATTGTATTTTTATTGTTACAGCTAACTTCTTGGAAACATTGCATTTATCATGTTTGTTAAGTAAACACAATATAATATATATAATATTATCGAAGTGTCTGAACTTGATTCCTTATTGCACTGTTTAACTGTGGAACGCGTGTGTGTGTGTAAAATGAAAGTTATAGTTACAGGTGTGTATCCACATGTAAAAAAGAATTATAGTACTTTCAAAGCAGGGGTGGGCGATACGGCGATATGAGATCATGAAGATCTGTGTGCTGACGATCTGCCAAAGCAGAGAGATTGTGGTATTGTCTATATAAACTATAATTCTATCTATTGCGGTTGAATGCGCGTCCTAATTTTTTTTTTTTACTCAACCAAATCGCACTATTTGCTATTCTGTTTAATGCCGCCTTATAGAAATAGCACTCAACCAACCAAGGAGAACTACAGCACTGACCTACAGTTCTCACCCCCCTACACTGGCTGGAAGTGAAAACGTAATGGAGGAGTTGGTCCCTAAAAAACTCTTATATGCACTAGTTTGCATTTTTGTTTACCATTTTAATTTTTTTGTTCTCTTTGATTTGTTAAGTATTTATTCAGCTATAAATAAACAAAAACATTAGCTTTGAATGGCAATACTGCTCAAACTAAAATCTGTTCAGAAATGTTATTTGGCTTAAATGGCCTAGTTCTTTAGAACCATATTTATACGAAGGAAAATGGTTTGCTTGTGCTGTTCAGTAACCTGCAGAATTGTACACAGATTCAGTCACACATGGATTTTTTTTTTGGAGAACCAAAGTCAGTTTTAAGCGGAAATCCTCACAATAACGTGGAAGCTGCAAATATTCTCTGCCTTTTTTTTTTGCAGCAATATAGTTTTTCTGGATGTTTTCACACAAGGGGATCCGTTCAGCTCGCTGCAATGTCCCTATACTTTTGTCTCACAACCTTCTGAGTTGCATATCTCGGCGGGGAATTTAAATTCGAGGTTTATCTTTACATTTTCTTTAAGGGTAATGCATTGAACAGAGTTTAAAATTACATGAAAGTGTTCTGAAACCATATTTGGAGGAACGTTTAAGGTTTTACACTATAAAAATAAGTATTTTTAGGCAATTTTTTAAAAACCAAAACAGTTTTTCCCTATACGCAGGTGCTCTTGAAACGTAACTTGCACGAAAAACGGGGGAGTACTGTAGTTACAAATCAATATAAATAGTGATAAAACCTAAATCATGATTTAACTGTAAAAAATTGATACAATATCTTGGCCATATTGCCCACCCCTATGTCAAAGTATAAATACAGTCTGGTTCAACAGGTCAAGTTATGCTCTCTGTTATGAAACAGTTGATCAGTTTTGGTCGTATTTCTAGTTCTTTTGAAGAATAAATGGGATAAATGGTAAAACATGGGCTCATTAGGACTGAATAACTAGGCGTAGTACTGAAGAGTGTATTCTTAGGTCTGCCCTTCTGGCACTCTTGATCTGAATGGGAGACAAGTCAGCATTGTGTGGGCTTTGGAGTGCTTCACAGCTCCGTCTGGCTGCGGGGAAGAAGAGAGAGCTCTTTGTATGAAGCGAGTGAGAGTTCATTTAAGAGCAGAGCGCTGCGTTCACTGAGCCAGGGAGAGACACACACCCTCTCGGAGGTTAGGTCAACATTTATTCCACATTCTACTCCTGGGATTCATCAGGATCGTTAGATCTGTTAATCCAGTAACAGACAATGGCTTTCTGAAAGGATCGTTCGGAAGTCTGAGGACATAAACACTGTATTCTTCTAATACCCCCCCCCCCCCTTCTCATTCGTTTTGGCCTTTGTAGACATCTGTAAACATGATAAAAGTGAGTATCCTGATAGGCTTGCAAAAAAAGGCAATTTTGTCTTTAGGTCCCTCTCCTTTGATTCATTAGAACTAAGCAGGCATTAAAAAAACAGCTCATAAAACATCTAGAACATGTAGCATACAACATGCAGGATTCAGCTAAAGCAGTCCCCATCGAGCTTCAATGTCTATAAAAACACCTTTTTTAATGCATTAACTGTCCCTTTTCGCTTCTTTATGAATTAAACTCTGAATTTCTTTTGAAACTAGACTGGGCTTGTAAGCACTCAAGAGTAGGAGCCGTCGTTTTGGTACAGTTCTGTGAACAAGATCTCCAGGAGAGAATGGGGGAATCTGATCCTAGATCAACCTTCTACTCTTGAGATGTTGTGTGAAGACCAGTCCTGAGCGCAGAATGTCTCTAAAAGGGGAATGCTTAGGCACGCCATTCCATTCAGGAGAATGAATGCCACGGAGCCTGTTGCCCTAAATAAGAGCCCTGAAGCATCGACGCGCCAGATTCTCGCCTGTCGCAATCTAGTGTGAGAAAGCTATAGGTCAGTGCTGACGTTCGTCTCGAAGGAAGAGCGCTGACCTAGGATCAGGCTGCTCTGCTGTTTCATGTGCTCTTTAATTCCAAACAAACGATTCTAGATCAACACTCGTATCTCAAGATGCCTCGCGAATACCAACCCTAGCTCTCGAGAACTGCCTGAGTTGTATGGTCTGCTGCATTTGGGTCCATTTCCTCTGCATAGTAACGATAGAAAGTGTCAAATGTAGGTGTTGCGAACAGATGTTTGCATAGTGATTCAAACCACTGTATTTGAAAATATGTAGCTCCGTTTTCGTCCTCGAAAAAATACCCAGGAATGGCTCAAAACAGGAACCGTTGTCCAGTACGCACATCACATTGCCATTTCGGTCCCGTAGAGTTAATCTGTCGGATGTTGGAGGTATCGTTAAAGGTAACGCGAAACAAAAGATTTATGGAAACGTCTGTAAACCTTCACGTCGAGTAGCGCGTCAGTCATGTGAGCAATAAATAACTGGAATGAAAGAAAACTAAGCATAGAGTAAAAGTACAATCTAACAGTTTACCCTGTTTCTGATAAGTACAAGGCATCAGTGAATGGATGCCACATGACTAAGCTAAGAATTGGGATCTAAACTGGTGTAAAACTAGCGTATTTAATAAATATGATCTACAGCGTCTATAGTTTTTCAAATAAATGGCCTGTCAAATACGCATGTGCTCAATGCCTCAGTCTGGCAAAAATACACCTCGTCCCGTTTTTGTGACATATGCAGTTCTGTCGGACTGTTCATCTTTCATGCAGCCTATTTTTGTTTCTTTTTTTTTATACACAATATCATTATCTTATAAACAAAACTTACTGAACGTACTGAAACTAAAAAATATCATACCTGTCTCGATATAAATCCATAACACAAAACAGCTTTCCAGTGACGAAGGCAACATTATCATTCATTTGTACACGCCTCAACTGTAACGGCTAGCATCACGAGGTGCAGGACCTCACTGGTAGTAGAGAGGTAATGAACATATTATACAGTACAGTGACAACAGCAGAGGAAGAGACTGAGTTGGTCAAGACTGGTCAAAAAAAAAAATATTACTGATATTCTGGCTCAGCTGAGGAGTCTGCAGTGTGGACAATGTGCAAAATCGAAAGAAAGAGCAGGTCAATATGACCAGTAAGAGAAGAATGAGCCAGTGGGTCGCAGTGTTTCGCTCTCAGGCTGGGAGGACAGCTAGTGGCCCACGACATCCCTGAGTGCCTGGACGAGAAAGATCCCGTGTCGTGTTCTGTAGACCAGCACGGAGGCTTCAGGAGGTCTGGAGTGACTTGAGTGTACCATGAGCCAGATTTCAGTATCAACCAGTTTTGTTTCTGCTTAGTCATTTCAGCATACAGAAGCACCATATGCTAACAGTCAACTGGGTGTTTCTTCTTGTCAGAAAAGAAACAAATATAGTAACAAAAACAAAGACGTCTTTGATTGCTGACAGTATTCAGATAGAATGGTGTTAGATTATGGGCAGGGAAAGTGACAGTAACTCTGTGTTCAAGTGTGAGTTGGCATAATGAACATATAGTCCATGTGTGGGCCTGTAGGACCCCTGCAGAGGCCAGCAGTCAGGCTGGGCACCGAGAAGGCCTGTGACGAGGTAGTTGTATCCGTGGATGTGAGCGAGCCAGTGAGGAGCTCCAGCAGGGGGAGGGAGGCGCAACTACAGGTAAATTCCAGCCGTCAGACTGGCGGACTGCATCACATGGCTGTATGTGGGATGTGGCTACATGTCTCCCTCCCTTCAGTGTAGTTCCTTGTGCAAAAAGTAGAAACCCTCCTTTGTTTTACTGCATTGAGGGCTACAACTGTAATATGTAGGCCCTGAAAATGGAACAACGAAAAATCATATGCTTGTTCAACATGCTTGTTCATAACGCAGGGAGATTCTTGACCCTGCTGTTCACTTTGTAACTGTTTCTATATAAATAAGAGTAGAGTTTATGTCCGTGACAGTCTTGGAAACTTTGGACTGCAGTGCTTCTGAAGCAGTCCCACACTTGGAATGGTTTCCCTTGTTTTGAGAATAACGAGCCAAAAGAGCCCCCAAACTGAAGGCGCCTTTGCGACAGCACTGGTCCGACTAGGGCAGCTTCATGAACAGGCCGTTGTCCATGGAGGAGACGGGCATGGGGAAGGGGAACTGGAACAGGTTCATGTCGGCGGTGAGGGCGGCCATGGCCGCTGGGTCATGCTCGATCTGCGTCCGCAGCGACGGGTCGATCTTCTCCAGCCGCCTCTTGAGCCGCTTGGCCTCCCTCTCGCGCACCAGCCGCGCTTGCCTCTTCTCGGGCGTCTCGTTGGCCCGCTTCATTCGCATGGCCTCGCGGTCCCGCTGCAGTCTTCGCGCCCGCTGCTCGTCCGACTCCTGCATGCGCTGCATCCGTTTGGCCTCGCGGTCACGGAGCCGCCGAAGCTCCCGTTCCTCAGGAGTCTCGCACGCCCGTTTTGTCTTCTTGGCCACGCGCTCGCGCTCCAGCCGCTGCAGCCGGGCCTCGGTGGGCTCGTTCCTGCGCCGGGCCGCCCACTTTCTCATGGACGGCGACTGGCTGCCCACCAGCTGCTGGTAGGCCATGCAGTTGTTGCACACTAGCAGCACCCCAGCTGGGTACACAGGCATGGGATTAAGGAGGTCAGGTAGAGGTGGGAGGCTAGGAGAGGGGCTCAGGGCGTCTGGGAGGGAAGGAAGAGAGGGGCCAGAAGAGAGGAGGCTGTCATGGACTGGGGGCAGCGCAGGGCTGGAGTCGTGGCTGTGACCATGGTTGGGGCCGTGACTAGGACCATGACTGGAGCCGTGGCTGGGGCCATGATTGGCAATGGGGCCAGCTGACAGAGGCTGGGACATGGAGCATGCCTCGTCTCCACTGCTACTCACCACGTCACTGAGGTTGAGGAACTCTTTCAGCTTTTCCCTGCAATACACCATTCACTTGTTAGACAACATCACTCGAATTCATACAGCCACTGCTGTGAAATCAGTTCTCCTTCTTAACACAGGTCTGTCGTTTTTATAGCAAACACAGAGCCTGAAGAATAGAACAGACCACCACATCTTTTATAGCGGCAAGTATTGAACTGAACAGCATTGCTTTCGTTTTTAAGATCTGCTGACAATATTTCTCCTCATTTCCAAAATTTTAAAGGAAATAAAATCAGAATAAGCAGCATATACAGAACCTGAATAATTCAAAGAAAACAAATCTCTCGTTCTCTCAAACAAAATAGCAATAATCTCACCATGCAGTCCTAAAGTGAGACAGATATTTACATTTAAATGGGACCATTGAATTCCACAGTTTAAATGTAGTAGAAAGAACTCAAGGTGACTTGTGTTGAATCTATAAGCCTGTTTTATGCCATGTAGCTGTTTTATATTATGTCTTGTCTATATTGCTAAACCCTTAACGTTTCCATTGTTGCTGGCAGCCAGTGCACTGTCTTGACTAACATAGTTCTGTGTTTCTGGTCAAATTTTTTCCATGATATTCTAAGGTAAGTTCACACCAAGTCAAAGATTTGGACACACATATTCTCATTCAATGTTTTTTCTTTGTTTTTATTATTTTCTACATTGTATATTAATATTGAAAACAAACTAAATGATGAAGAATTCTGCAGTAAACAGAAAGAGTTAAATCAACCAGACACTGTTCTGTAATCAGGGAATGATGGACTGTTGTTTTTTTACTGAGTTCAGTGGTTCTTGCCATAATGTGCAGTAGA
>JBBJLR010000040.1:5967052-5981058 GCA_037577145.1 Brachypetersius gabonensis | reverse complement strand
CACACACACACACACACACACACACACACACACACACACACACACACACACACACACACACACACACACACGGCTGGTGAAGAGTGGGGGAGACAAAAACAAAACACACAAAAGAAGGAGAGAATGCCAAAACTTAACTCAAATGCCAAGCGATGGGGGTGCACTTAAATTTAACACCCCCAACACAAACCCCCCCCCCCAACACAACTATACAAAAAAAAGAAGTAAAAAAACAGACAGAAAGCCCAACAGGAAACATTTGGGTGGTGGTGGGGGGCTGGTGGTGGTGGATGGTTGGGGCCCCATGTCTGACGCTCTACTTTCTCAGGGCAGAGGGACGGCGAAAGGCAGACGTCGGATAATCCCAGGCAACTGATTCCGGCCTCACTTCGCCTAATTGAAAAAGCGGCATTCAAGACGGAAACAGCAGCTCCAACTTTCTCCCGTACGATTCCGGCTCCCTGTGGTTCACTTCGGGACCTCAGGAGTTCCTACCTCTTACAGAATGTCCTTAAATTGATTTTTTTATGGTTCTCCTATATAACCTTCACCAGCTTAAAATAACATTACGGACTGAAAACATGTATCTGCAATTTACTCAGAGGTTAAATAGAAGTACATACATGTCGACTCCACCACACTTGGCAGAGTGGGAATTTATGATATTATTAAGTTCTTACAACACTGTGTGTGTGTGTGTGTGTGTGTGTGTGTGTGTGTGTGTGTGTGTGTGTGTGTGTATGTGTGTACAGCTAGATCACACAGAGCTACAGAGAGTTTTCATCCTCCCTTCTTTTCACATCCTACAATAAAATTAGACACGAAAACTACATCCACATCAACAGCCTTTCAATGAGCCTTAATGCACATTTGTCAACTTTATAATCTGGTTTACTTGTCTGTAATGTGTCCCTGAGTGCACCTTTAATTCAAATTAATACAAATAATAATAATAATCTTCATTAGGTTATCTGTAAAATCTGTCTATTTCAAACCAATCATATTTTTAAAAACAGGCTTAAAGGTTCATAGTGAGTTTAGTGAGAGAAAATTTCACTCGTGTAACAAGAACAAATAAAGCCTTAACTAAGAAACTCTGACAAAAGTTTACTACGTCACATAAGAGGGAAATGGAAAAAAATGATTAACAAGAAACAGGTCGGCGTCTAAGAACGGTGGAGATAGACGCACACTGTGGATGATGTGCTGTGAAATTCAGTAATAAAGTTATTATAATATGGTAATTACTCATGTATATGGTTTAAAACTATTAAAAGACTGTCTAGGTTGAGTGAGAAAAGACATTCACCATTTATTCATTATTTACTTTCTTCCAGTAATCTACAATTGCTCTATTTGGGAAGTTACTGTCACTAAAGTCATAAAAAGCTCAATTCATGCCAGTTTACATGAAGATGTGCAGTAATGTGAGTAAAAATAAACATTTTTGATATAAGATATTGAAATATTTACATTGAGTCTGCTTGAGTTTTATCTCTGTATAGCACAGCGTGTTTGACTGAATGTCTCTGAAGTATAAAACGATATTTATACTTTGGGCTAACACTACACTAACAAACTACACTGAGAATCAATCACATCTGCTGCTACTGTATTGCATTTATTACAATTGAATGCAATAAAATCTAACACACAGCAATGCCAGCGTTTATTTTATTATGATAATCTTCCTATTGCTGCACTTTTGGAAATGTCTATTAATTGTTTTTTTTTATTTATCCTATCTTTTATTCTCTTTTGTTGCACTGAGCATGATAACGGCAAAAGATTTTCCCTCAGGATGAAGAAAGTTCATCCTTCTGTTATCTTATAAAGCTTATGCTAATCCTAAAAGAACTTAAAATATGCTTCAGGAAAGAGAAGCAGTTAAAATGAGTTTTTCCATTCAGGTCTCCTCGGTCAGAACCATTCGAATGGTTTCCTTCACTTACTTTATAGTGGCTTCAGACGTTAAAAACAATAAAAACAAAACAAAAACAGCTCAGTCTTCAGAGGACTCGATCCAAGCCAGAAGGCTAGCAGTTAGCTTAGCTTCGATACAACAACAACAACAACTGCAATTTCAACAATTCTGCAACTTAAAAATAAAACAGAATAAGAGTCAAAACAGCCTCTTCGTTCCTGCCCTTTTTAAAGAAATGCTTAAGACTGATAGGAAGATTTCACAATTTCTCAACACCCCAAAAGAATGCAGTAGCTAACCTCGTTCGCAGCGTATGTTGAACGAGTTAAACGAATAATGAGAATGAAATTGGCTGGGCTTCGTTTCGGTTCTGTAGATCGATTAAAATAGCGTGTACAATACCTGCGATACCTACAATTCACTTTGAACGGGTTGGTTTGTTTGCGTCTTGACATATTATTCCTCCCCACTCCAACAAAGTCGAACCCCCTCCCTGATCCGACAGGTTCTGGTGCTCTTTCGGTCAATCCAGCCTCGAAGAATCCGAAACAATAATCCGTCTTTCTGGACGTGAAGGGGAGTCAGGCATCGAGGCGAGCCCGGCGGTGTTGGTGGTCCAACCGGGCCGAACCGACCCCAGGCTCGCTTCATTCAGGGCAGCAGAACCGGGCGGCTGTCTGTGGTCTCCGCGCCTTGATGGATGAACCCCGGCATGTTTGGACCACAACGTCCTAGAGACATTGTCTCAGAGAGAGAGAGGGGGAGGAAGAAAGAGAGGAAGGAAGAGAGGAAGCAGCAGGAGTGAATGGAGGTGCGCTGTTTGCGCCGCAGTCCGGCCAAACCTGCGCACACCGAGCGCTTTTTCTTAAAGGGGACAGCGAAACGCATTGTGGGTTGTTAGTAATAGCAGGGGAAGACAAAAGTATTGGGACACCTATTCATGATTGAATTCAGGCTCCTTTCCTCCAGTGAGGGTCAATCTTCATGCTTCAGCAGACCAAGACATTTTGGTCAACACCATGCTTCCAACTCTGTGGACCCAGTTTGAGGAAGAACCTTTTCTACTCCAGCAGGACTGTGTTCCAGAGCACAAAGCGAGCTCCATAAAGACCTGCTGGAGGAGTTCAGTGTGGAAGAACTTACATTTACATATATGGCATTTATCAGACGCTGTTATCCAAAGCGACTTTCATTCTCTAACTACAGGGGACTGTCTCCCTGAAGCAACTAAGGGTTAAGGATCTTGCTCAGGAACCCAATGGTGGTGCTGCAGGTAGGATTTGAACCCATGACCTCTTGGTCCGGAGGCAAGTATCCTATCCACTGAGCCCCTCCACCCCCCAACTTGACTATCCAGCACCTTTGGCTTGAACTGGAACAGAGATTGTGAGTCAGGGCCTTCTCATCAAAAATCTTGACCTCATAAATGCTCTTCAGGATGACTGGACACACATTTCCCTCAGGACATCTTCTGGAAATCCTTACAAGAAGAGTGCGAATCAAGTCAAGAAGAGCTTTATTGCCAAACCAGCCATGTACACAGTGAGACGAAACATCGTCCTCCTGGACCATAAGTCCAACATACAACACAACATACTCCCAACATAGACAAACTCAAGGGTAAAAAATGGGGAGTGACTTAAAATTAAAGCTTTATATGTATAAATACATACATAGCTTGTGTGTGTGTAATAGCCACATTACAGTGTCATATACAATGTAACAGACGTTTTAGTACAACATACTTCAGACTATGAAGAAAGAAGCAAAACGGTGCAGAAGTACTGAGGGTACCTTCCGTGTAAACAGTTATAAATTGAGCAGATAAGGCATATGTACTGATTGTCAAATATGGCAAAGTGTGCAAGTAACGCAATATGTGAGTGGAAGCTGTTGTAGCTGCAAATGAGGACCAACTCCGTATTAAAGTCTATGTATCTAAATTCAACATCATTACAGTCCCTGTTGGTGTAACACTCGGGCGTCCCAATACTTTTGTCCACGCAGATATAATAAATGATGTATTAAATACTATACTGTATATTCCTGACAGGATGCTTATTTTATTTTCTTTTTACAGAAATAGGCCTAATTGAACCATCTGGACTTCATGTACCTAACAATAAAACCACTATATACGTATTTAAATAAAATAAAAATTGAAATGAATAGAAATGTCTAGAAATGAATGACTAATTTGACAGTTTACAGTTTCTGCATAATTGAATGGTTACAAAATCATGTATAGTGCTTTGATCCAAAATTCTTTGTTCTAGAGGTACTAGACGTCTCAGGCAGGGTTTGAAAGCATTTAATGAAAGAATTTTCTGTGCAAAAGTTATGAAACACATTTGAATTTCTGGATTCTACAACCATTCTAACTGGGCTTGACAATTAGTGAACCTTTAGATTTTCCCCATTAGAAGTTCCCCATGAATATAATTTTAAATATCTTCAGATTTTCCCAAACGTATACGAAGAGAACCCAGTTAAACAAACCATTTCATTTGCTTATTTAAAAATCATCCAAAATTATACAGCATTTCAGTTCTATTAAAGCTGAAATTCAAGTGATTTTAATCAACAGGATGTCAATCAGGTGTGAGAAAGCGACCTGTTTATTTAAAGAACAGAGATCTGTTCATGCCTGATCTTCACAGTACATGTTTGTGGAAATGTATCAAAACAAGAACAAAGAAGGACCTCAGAAAAAAAGACTTACTGATTGCAAAACCCTGTCTAAAGAGTTTGGACTCCACCAGATTATGCACTAATTCAAGACCGTTGTTACCCTACCCAGGAGTGGCCGGTCAACAAAATTCACTCCGACTCTGTCCAAGAGGTCAGAAAGGAACCCAGGGTACTTGGGAGGAGTTAAAGAGTTAAAGGCCTCTCTCACACTGGATAATGTCAGTGTTTACAAGACCACCATTAGGAGAACCCTGAACAACATAGTGTCAATGGCAGGGTTGCAAGGAGAAAGCAATTGTTCTCTAAAAAAGAGCATCGCTACAGTTTGCTAAACATAAAAAGTCACAAGGTTACTGGAAAAACTTTTTTTTTATTTAAACAAAAAACATCTGTGACACATGGTGGTGGTAGTTTTGTGGTTTGGCCCTGTTTTTCTGTGTCTTGGTCAGGATGACTCGCTTTCATTGATGGAATGGATTCTGAATTCTACCAGCAAATTCTAAATAGAAATGTCAGGATATCCGTCCATGAGCTGAATATGGAGAGAAAGTTGGTCACACAGCAAGAAACCAACCCTAAGCGCACAAGTCACTCTACCAGAGAATGGTTAATGTTTTAGATCAAAGTCTTGCCCTTAGCCCCTGTAGAAATACTGTGAATGAATCTTCCAGAAATCAAGCTGTTTTGTATGGAGGAATGGGCTCATCATATATGAACATTATATATGAATATATATGAAATATATATATATGTGTGTGTCCATATATATATATATATATATATAGACTTTTTTACATTTTAACAGTTATGTTATAATTGACAAAAATATGTGGAATTCTTAAATCTGTGGACTTCTTAAGTAGAAGGTATTGATCAAATATTTTCAAGGAAGAGTGATTTTACTTAATTCCAGCACTAATTATTATTATTGCATATTAAATTATTATCATGGCAGTACTCTCACTCCTGTTCCATATGAATAAAATCTGTTACGTCACCGTAGTTACTGTCCAAATTACACTGAAAAATTATGATTGTTTAAATCCAACATGCATTTGAATGAAATGATTCCCTTTTTGTCTACAGTGCAAATGGATTCTGTTGGATCATGTAGCGGGAAATTTTGATCTCACTGTGTGTACGTGACTCTTGTCACGCTGCTTATTCTCTTGCAAATAAGTGTCTATGAATGTCAGAGCAGAGCAAGAGACAGGACCACATGGACCAGGAGTCCTTCTGTCCTTCCTCGGTTAGAAACATCCGCACTAAGAAGAATTGCGCGAGTGATGTATGGACCAGTAAGAAATCACCAAAACCATAAGCAGCCAATCAGCAGACATTAAATGTATGCATGCATTTCTATATAATCTCTGTAAAACTACTGGACAGAGACCTCATTGTTAATCAGAGAAATAGTGGCCTTGGAGTTTTTCCCACCACAGATCACATGAACAATAACAAAGTGGCAGACACCAAGAGACTTAACTAACCGATCAGGGAATCTGGCTCCGTGGTGGGCGAGGAACTGGACAGTGTGGAAACCGAGACTGAAAGGAGAACGTTGTCCAGGCTTCAGTCCATCATGGATAACTCTGATCACCCACTCGGCAGTGGCTGAACCGAGAATGACTTTCAGTCACAGACTCACCAGCATAAAGTGCTCCAGTGAACGGCGCCGGAAATCCTTCCTTCTCACCGCCTTCAGACCCTATAACTATTACTCTATAACACACATTCACGCGATATCACTGGGTGACACGTTTTTATGAAAGTCTCTTTCATTGCAATTTTTGATTTGGTTCTCATGGATTAAAGTTCTCCGTCGCTATGACGGATTTCCGTCAACAGAGGGCACTAAAGGTTAATAATGAGATTGATGCGGATCCGAAGGGAAAAAAATGGGGAGCGATGGGTCTGAACAAGCTTCGGCAGACAAAGTTCTGGAAAGGTTGTCTTTTTCTTTGGTTTAATTAATTATTTTTCCTAAAAAGAAAAACAAACGTTATGGTTTCGGCAGTTCTCTTAAACAGTGACTGCCGTGGAGGAGCTACTGGCGGCGAGCTGTTTCTCGACGCTTGTTTAAGAGCCAAACTTCTTAGTAAGAGAAAATAATTCCCCAGCATTTAGTGCCACATCAGTCTGAAAGGCTTTTAATGTCCCAAAACAAAGACGAGATCCGCAAAAGGGGGCTCCGGTGTCATTAGTGCTGCGAGAGCTTATGCTCCGTTAAAAATAAATAAGTCAGAAGCTATAAGGCTAATGTTGGATCTCTCCAGCAGAGATCCTCAGTGCCTGGTGCAACAACCACCACCACGGAGGTTTGTGCTTCTATGGCTGTCCTTTACTGTACAGACTGATCCATGGTCAGTCCGTGTTCTTGCTGTTAACTGAAGAATGTCAATAGGAAGTAGTGCTGTGTCGTTCGCGAACGATTCGTTCAAATGAACGAATCTTTTAAGTGAACGTACTGAACCGAATCACCTGAGGAAGTGATTCGGTTTAGTACGTTCACCTTAAAAACACACAATGCGCACAATTTGTCTGCACTGAGGTTACCAAAGTTATATTTGTACACATTAAATGAATAAAAACGTAAACGGGTGTGTGTGTGTGTGTGTGTGTATACAAGTATAAGAACAAAAACCTACACCTGTTGTTTATTTTTTGCTAATAAAAGTCTGTGAGTCTATATTGGTTTGGGGGCCCTGGCTTGTCTTGGACACAAAAACAGGTTGGGAACCGCTGGTCTAGAACAGAACCTGCTGCCCAGGACAGAGTGGAGGTTAGTACTGTAATCCTCTAATGCTGTTGCATGTTTTAATCACTAGAGGGCGCAGGGGAACACTGTTGGTGTGACCTATTGATCCCAGTATGGGAATTTCCCAGTGGGTTTTAAAGCAGGCCACAAATTCTCATTGGGCTGTAATTAAGCTCCACATAAAATAAACACATTACAAATGGATTCTTGAAGGTTCAGTTATTCATTCTTTGTATACAGTTCCTATGTAGCATACTACCACTTCAGCATTTCAGCACTGTTCAATATTGCCGTATGTTAGGAGGGGGAGCACTAACACCTTGAATTATTATGTGGTCATGTGAACAGTCTCCTGATCAATAAATCACTCACAGATGTGAGAAGGTGCCATTTTATGGAAAAGCAGGCATTTGGATTCCCACCTTCACTCAAGGTCACAGGCGACATGTGACTGATTATGATGTGGTACAGTTTTGACACAGTAGGAGCCTCCAATTTTTCATCTAAATGCTCAGAACAGCCAATGTTACCATAGTCACAAAAACATTTTCAGTGTTATCTAGTTTAAAAGAAAGGCTTGTCACATGTCATCAAGTTGGACCAAAACCAAAAAGAAGCAGGCAACAAACAGGCCTGTACAGGTTTAATGTGTGTGGCTTTACTGTATGATACGATCTCATATTATGCAAGTGGGATTGTATATGGCCAAAAATATTGGGACGCCTGTTATTACACCAACAGGGACTTCAATGAAATTGCATTCAAACACACTTTAATATGGAGTTGATCCCCCTTTGCAGCTCTAACAGCTTCTACTCTTCTCTGAAGACTTTCCACAAGAGTTTCTGTGGGAATTTGTGTCCATTCATTCTGTAGCATTTATGAGCTAGGACACTGATGTTGGAGGAGAAGGTCTGAATCTCAATCTCCGTTCCAGTTCATCCCAAAGGTGCTGGATGGGTTTGAGGTCAGGGCTCTGTATGGATCAGTCAAGTTCTTCCACACTGAACTCCTTCAGCAGGTCTTTATGGAGCTCGCTCTGTGCTCTGGGACACAGTCCTGCTGGAATAGAAAAGGTTCGTCCACAAAGTTGGAAGCATCGTGTTGTTCCTAAATGCCTTGGTCTGTGAAGCATTAAGACTGTCCTGCACTGGAAAATAAGGGGCCACAAGAATTCAACCATTAAATGTCCCAATACTTATGTCCAGATTGTGTAAACTGGCCTGTAGAGTGACTCTCTAAAGAGGTGCCACAACACTCTCGGATGACGTCATCAGGGACTGCCACGAGGTTCAGGAGGAGAGCCGCATCACCCCTCCTCCTAGTCCCTCCTCCGCCCGACCTGACACGTAGCAGGAATGCTGTAAATACAGCAAGAATGCGGTCGTTTTCTGACGTTATTGTGTGACATAAACTTCATAAAGAACTGATGATTTGAAAAACGCTTGCATTTTTAAGCAGCGATAGTCTCTAAAGGGCGTTAAGACACCAGAGTCTGTGATTAGGACAGGTGGCTAGCTGTGGAGCTTCCTGGCTGATAAGTCACGTCATTGCAGACACTTATAGACCCCCAGTGATGTTGGTGTGGCATCTTACATCTTTTTCTAAAATCAGACGTTTGCATTTGAGCTCAAAACGTGTTGAAATAAAAAGGAAA
This sequence comes from Brachypetersius gabonensis, assembly GCA_037577145.1. NCBI lineage: Eukaryota > Metazoa > Chordata > Actinopteri > Characiformes > Alestidae > Brachypetersius > Brachypetersius gabonensis. The sequence goes on along the minus strand of JBBJLR010000040.1, from coordinate 5,972,028 downwards.
AAAGAGCATAATTCCACGTTTCGCACCTAGCCGTTTCACCCTTGAAGTTTGAGAGACTGATAACCTTCCGCCTGCAGTAGAAGTGCTGAGGCTAGGGCCGCCGCCATTTTGAATGGTCCGTTCCTCCCTCCGTGTCCAAACAGAGAAGACTCCAGTTGTTTTCTGGTCTCAGTACGGCCGGTGAGTGCAATTTCTGATTGAAATATACGCACAAATATCTAGTTTTGCGGCCGGCAAGGTCAGGGTTCGTCTTGCCGTGTCGAAACGGCTCTTTTTTAGGACGTTTTCCCGAGCTGGAGAGCCCGAAGTGAGCTGGGTCGGGAAGTAAGCTAACGAGGAAGCCAAAAAACTCAATAACATTGGCCTGATATAAACTCAGACTCGGATAGAAAACAGCACAATAGTGTTGTCATTCTCACCGCAGCTTGTTTTTGTGGCTGGACTTAACCACAACGACACAGTTTAGCAAAACTGGAAGGCTAGCTAAAGTTAGCTACCTGTATATGACAGATAGGGCATCCATACTGACAAACAAGCACAAAAAACAAGACATGCAACAAAGTCAGTGTTACCATTGGCATATAGTGGACAACAAGGCTGCTTTCTTCTCTGTAACACAGTTTGTTGTGTCTGGAAACGATAAACAGGAGGGTAACTCAGCTAACGTTAATCCTCAGGCAAGCTGAGGCCTTGCTATTAAACCAACAACCAAAAATTCAGATGAAACAACACAGATCATTTCATTGCTACTATCTGGGCTTGAAAGTAAAGGGAAGTTCTCGAGTGAGTGAGTGAGTGTGTGCATGGTGGGTTTTTTTTTTTAAGTGCCCTGTTAAAGTAGCTCCCCTTACATTGGAGCTAATGGAGAAGTCCATGTTTGAGCCCCTGTTAGGACCTCACCTTCATTTTATAGCCAGTGTTGCTGGAAAAAAGGGGTTGTAAAAGGTATGCTTTATCATTTTTAAGGGAATCAAAAGAACCAATCAGTCTGCAATTCCCAAAGGCTCTTTGCAACTTTGCTGCAGGCAGGTATCTCAATGACTAGCTGCATTTACTTAGGCTCAGTGGAGAACAGGTTAAGGCAGGAAGTGTAAGGTGAGTAGTTGAATGTTAATGTTGGTAGTAAATGATAAACTACATATACAAGGATGAATTGGTCCAGTTTTAAAACCATTTTCTAGTTTCCGCTCCTCTATGCGGGTCCCACGGTCCGCTCCTGTATGCAGGTCCCACAGTCCTCTCCTCCGTACAGTTCCTACTTTAAGTGGGGAAAAAAGTGGATAGGTGAAAGTACGTCTGAACTGAGGAAGTTTTAACTGGCACACATGAATGTGTACTTTCAGGTCGAGCCCTCTGTGTGTTCTGTAAAGCCGGCCTTTTGTGCAGCGTTCGAATACAAGGAACAGCTCATTTGTGTGTCCTCTGCTATGAATGAGTGTCTTTCCTGCTGTACCTCAGGTAGTAATGAGGGTGTTTTATTCAGTAACAGACAGACTGAAGTTAAACTCACTGTGTATGTTTCTCTAAATGAAGGTGTCAATGAAGGAGTAAGCCTGTAGTCATGGAGCATGAATACATTTTCAGGATGTTGAGCAGTGCATTACTGATTAAATTGATCATTTTTGCAGTGATGCTGGGAGAATAGCTCACTGTAGCCTGTGAATATAGTCAGTCTGTGTTTGAGGAACATAGATTGTTTTCCTACATTTTTTTAGATTCAGGTGATGTTCTCGATCGGCCTACTTCAGTGCTGAATGGGACAGTACTGAATGTGTGTTTAGGTAGGTTCCCTGTGGGGGTTTCTGTTGTTTTTGTTCTCCTGGTTGCCAGGCACATCCTCCTGACTGACCCCCAGGTCTCCAGAGGAGAAGGTAGGCTGCTTACATGAACGATGACGAGCAAAGGTCTGCCAGCTGAGATGCATGATTTACATGTATTTTATGGAGATCATGTGTTGTGTGGGAATGAATTATGACTGGGTTTTAAAATGTAGCTTGGCATTTTCACACCGCTCTGTTCCAGTGGCCTCTGACCAAATGACCCCACATAATAAGACCCTACAGTAGGAGATTCCAGAGAGCAGAAACCTGCACGCCGGCTGCACAGTGGAGTAGTACAACAGAGCTCTTTTTGTCCTGAGAGTAGAGGCAAGACCACAGAACTGACCTTGGCGAGAGTGGCGCTCAATCTGTTGGTTTTCATGTTGAGTATGAGCTTTTAATTTGTTTAATCGCCTTATTCATCTATGTTAAGTAACTCTTATGGGTTTCCACTACACAAAACTGATTTAGCATAAATATGGTCATTGTAAATGTGACTTAGGAAGGGATGTTGGACACAAGCACAAAAGTCTTTTCCAAACGTTTGCAGTGCCTTAACTTTGTTTAAAATATCAATTGTTTTTCCTCTTTTTAGATGTAGAGCTTCATTTTTCTGACCTGGGTGCAGTTTTGCTGTTGGGAAATCATACACCACAATTTTGCAATCTCCACGAGGGTGTTCCTCCTGAGTCACATTTATGCTTGTTTGTCCCCAGTTATGCTTGAATGATGTAAGTTTAGACAAATGTAGACATTGATCCATATTTGTCTGCAGATTCTTTGGAGAAATGAGGGAATTAAAAGAGAACATCTCATTTTTGAAGAAAAAAGCAATGATCGATTATTACATTTATTTGATTTAATTCATGGTGGTTTATAGAAATAACAGCACAGACTTTTTTAGACACGATACTGAAACCAAAACGTCACCAATACACCTTTTTCCTGGACGGTCTCGTTCGTTTTTATTCTGTGCTGAAGAGGAAGATCTCAAATACCAGAGATTTTTCATTTCATTTGCATGTATGGCAGCATTCCTGGCCAGACTGAAAATCTAGATTAAAATCTTTCCAAGCGCACTCTGTGTGGTTTATTTGTTGGGAGTGTTTAGTTTTTTTAAATGTATTGAATACATTTTGTATTCCCGCTTGTATATGTATAAAACTGACTTTGAAGGCTTAGTAGGTCGAAGGGTTTTTAAACTAAATGTTTTTTGGCGATTGGAAATTATTCATTAATATAATTTTTTTAGACTCAAGGCTAGCCTCAGTAATTTTGGCAGCATGTGCTCTGAAGAAGTTTCTACCTTTTGACCGGAGAATATTTAAAGGCTTTTTCTTGTGAGCGCAGGTCACAGCGGTGGACGAGGAAAAACTCAACTCCTGGTTTTCTGGAATGCAGAGTGCTGTGACCTCGTATTCTGCTTTGATCACTGAATTCTTACTTTATCTGTGCAGCCAGGCCTTATTGACTGCATTTTTCTCCAAGGCTCCTGCTCTCAGAGCCGCTGCACATAAACCAATTTGACATTCCCTCAAAATGTCATTTGCGATCACCAGCTACGCGCTGAACAGGAAGTTTATACTCCCCTCGACTTTTGTGTGTCTTGCGTTGGGAAGGAGTTTCTTTTGAAATATTTTAAGGGCCTTTTTTCAGTTGCTCTGTGTCTGCTTTAAAAGATGACTGTGTGAATGGGGAAAGTTGAATAGCAGCCTTTCAGCGAAGCCTTTCAGCATAGAGCTTAAAGCTGCTAAGTACTTGAATTTCCTGGTGCATCCTTATAGGGTTTTCATCACTGATTGTGGATTAACGGCACTGTATGTCTCAAGTACTACCTCCAAAAGTATGGATTTACCAAAAAAAAGTTTTAATCAAACTAAATAGGTGTTAATGTTGCTTTTATTTCAGTAGCTTTGCTTCATGAAACTTTCAAAATGCCTACAGCAAAAACATCTACAGCTGTAGAAGGGTAAATAGGGTATAGGGTCTTTGTCAGGATTTATTTACTGATTAATTTACACATTTGCTAGTGAGTGAACGGACTGTTAGTAGTGTGGGAACGTTTTTATCAAGGACCTGCAGTTTGGTGAGAGAATGAAAGGTGTTTGTGTTCCCCTTTATTTGTTTTTGCACAAATGGGGTTTCCAGCTATTGGATAAATGTGAAATCGCAGTAGTATTCTTTGCTTTCTCATGATTCGGATCTTGGCTATGGCTCATTCATCTGACGTTTAAATTGTGTTTTATGTGTTGCGTGATTTACAAACACAATGGAATTTCATTGATGGTGAAATGAGATTTTTTTCAGTTAAAGTAGGTTTAAGCCTCTCCAGTATTGCGCTGACTGAACTGAACCCCGTCTTCCTATAATAGATATTTTGAGAAGGCAGGCGGGTGTTTTGTTTTACACTGTCCATTTAGCAAGCCCCTATTCCCTGCAGCATCATCAGCTGTTTTGCTGAGAGGAAGCGAGATGCTGAAAATGTCTCTGTTCAGCAAGTAATCACTGTAGTTTCTCTCTTGCTGTAGCAGCTTAATTATGTGCTGCATGCCAACAGATAAAGGAGCAGTGTTTATCTGTGACAGCAAGCCATGAAGCCCGTCTCCTCTCTTCATGGAGGTAGTCGTGGGGGAAAGATACTTCCTGGACATGTTTCTCGCTCTGCGTCTGTGTTGCCACCTGGAATTAAAGCTGTGATTAATGTTCAATATCTCACCTGACCATTTTAGGCAATAAACTAAGGCTTTCAGGGCTCGAGTGTTCGGTTCTGTGCCTTTGCACAGCTGCCCACCCTCCAAAAATGTCAATACACTATATGAGCAAAAGTATTGGGACATCTGACCATTCCACAAAAAGGGACTTAAATTATGTTGCATTCAAATACATAACTTGAATATGGAGTTGGCCCCCTTTGCAGCTATAACAGCTTCCACTCTTCTTGGAAGACTTGGTAGTTTCTGAGAGAATTTGTGTCCATTCATTCTGTAGCAATTATGAGGTCAGACACTGATGTTGGACGAGAAGGTCTGGATCACAATCTTCGTTTCAGTTCATCACAAAGGTGCTGGATGGGGTTGAAGTCAGGGCTCTGTGTGGATCAGTCAGGTTCTTCCACACTGAACTCCTCCAGCAGGTCTTTATGGAGCTCGCTTTGTG